>RJWH01000178.1:0-600000 GCA_004363575.1 Solenodon paradoxus | reverse complement strand
TGACTTTGCAAAAATACTTTCCCACTGGGCCAGCTCTTCTAATTCCTTCTGATAGCTAAGACAGTATCCAGAAAATCTATTGTATTCTTCATCTTTTTATCCATCAACTCTCCTATTAAGTCTAATAGATCTGTTTTGCTATTCTCAAAACTCTAGATCTTCAGATCTAAGAAGACCTTGTTTAACATTTTTTCCACATGCGGAGTAGACTTCATAGCTTTTATGCTGCAATCCTAGTTTTAATCTTTTAACTATAAATGATATGTCTGAGGTTCTTATGTTTAGTGTATTGACTAAAGCATAAGACATTCTATTGTAAAATTAAAACTTTCTGAGAGAAGTTAAATATTTCTTTCCAAATAGGAAAGAAAAAAATAAATGTGGTTGATGGGAAAAATACTTTCACAATGCAGGTGGATGCCAGATGCCAAGTTGTACACTTTAAATATCTTATAATTTTAAATGCCATTTATTCTTCAGTGAGGCTGAAAAATTTAGTAAAATATTTAAGAGTAATTTTAAATGAACTGAAGAATTCTAAATTCTAGTTTTGGAGATTGCAGGAACATAGAATCATGCTAAATTACTTTAAATGGTGGTAAGGGCATGCTTATGGGATTATTAGATTATAAAATTATAAAATACAAATTAAAAAATGTCAATAAATTTTAAAACTTCAGTGAGACAGCTAGTATCTTGGAGGGAATGACATTCAAAAAACAAGACATGATTTCAGTAGACAAACAGTAATTGAATAATTGGAAGAAAAAGTAAAAAAAAAATACTAAAATATTTAAAAGTCAGAGAAGTTTCAAGCAATTCAGAAAAAGAAAACAAATAAGAAGTATGTTTTGTAGCATAGAAAAAGATTGAAAACATCCACATGCATTAAACTTCCACATTCTGGAGTCATATATCATGATATTTGATATGAATTACTATGTCAAAACTTGGAGCTAAAGGGGATCTTATAAATTCAATGATTACCAAAATACCCAGCCTGTTTTTTTGAGATGTGCATAGAATTAATTTTATCATTGGCACAAAAACGACCCCTGAGAAAAAAGCAAGATCAAAAGTTGCTGAGGAAAGAAGCGGCCTGGAGTCACCCCTCAAAGCTACAGTCCTTGGAACTTTAGGCCAGCCCTCTTCCTCCCAAGTGCCCTTTTGTGCACTCCTTTGGACTTTCTCCATTTTCCTTGCCCCTTTAAAAGGTTTTTAGTGCACTTGGGAGATGAAATGGTTATTTTTGGACATGAGTCCACTGTACTCCAAAGTTATCAATAACTTGAATAAAAAGCCCTTTCCTCTAAATACCAAATCTTACTCTTCATATTTGGTTGGTCAGTGATGAGTGATAAGATACCTTGGTATTTTCATACTACAGAAACAAAGAGCTAAATTTTCTCTGATATAAAACACTAAGACAGCTTCCAATGATTGTCATCTCTTGGAATCTATGTCTTTGTGTTCTACCTTTTAAGAATTAGCGTGTTAGATTAGTGACTCACTTCTAATGGAAAAAATATAGCAGATGTAATAAGATGTCTCATCTGAGATTAGTTTCTGAAAACAGGATGTTTTCTATCTTTAAGTCTCTCTAACATTCATCTCTCTGAGGAAAGCATACAACCCTGTGGAGAGGCCGTGAACAATTGTCTCTGCCAACAGTTGGCGAGATCCTGACTCCTGCTGTTAACCGTATGAGAACCTGGACATGAATTCTCTGATTCTCCTCCATCTAAGCCATGAGATGACTGCACCCATCTACCGCTGACAACTTGATGCAACCACTTCAGAAACAAAGAGCTGATTTACCCAGATAAGTTCTCCTGGATTCCTGACTCATAAAAAAGGTGAGATTAGAAATCTCACTCATATACACAGCACACACACACACACACACACACACACACTCACACACACATTCATTTCTTTATAGCTACTGCATTTTCGATTCTTTGTTGCAGAGTGCTAGATGACTATTAGGCATAGTTACAAAATATAAGTAAAATATGGATATCACTTACTGAATAAGAGTATGTGCCAAAAATTCATGCTATACAGAGATCATAACACAAAAAGAAAAAGGCAAAATATCTGTGAGTAGATGAAAATTTCAAAAACGTATATAATTAATATCCTTAGGATACAATAAAGTTATAAAAAGAAAACATGATATATAAATCAATTTTCATTAAGCAAATGGTATTTAAAATTGATATGCATTTACTATATGGATGTTTTATATACTATATATACACTTTACTGTACACATATTACATGCATGTATGCATATAAGAAACAGAGGATTTGAAAATAAGATTGGAGCAATATTCCAGAAGATAAAGGAATAGAAGATAGATGGTCAAATAGGAGATTAAAGAAAATGATAAGTTCCAAAGACTCATTTTCAGAATGAAAAGAATGGCAATAAAAGATAGCTGAGGAAGAACACTCTTAGAAGTATGTATGAGTGTGATACTGGGGAAGATTATTAAGGAATTAAAACTAAAAATAAAATAAAATGCACTGCTGCATACCATTTAAAATTATGGATGTAAAAAATAGAAGAAGTGGGAAGCAATAGTAAATTCCTATTTCTAGGATATGTTACCAGAGAATAAGAATGAGCAGGAGTACTATTTTCACTTATAAATTATGTAAATATGCTAAAAAGTGATGTTTTAATATCAATAAATTTTAATACCAAAAATTAATTAGAAAGCATGAAAAAGTATTTCATGATCTCTAAATGGAAGTAATATGGATAGTATAACAATTATACCAACTATATAATAATATTATTTTTCTTATCAATGAAAATAAAAAAAAAAACAAACATTTCAGTAACTTGACAAAAAAAGGATTGAATTCAATCTAAAACTTGAAGGTATCACATATATTTTTTAAAGTTTTTCATATTTGCTGTTCCCTGAACCTAAATTGCCCCTCCACAGGTCTAGAATACACTTTCACTAAGATGTGGCATGCTTGTGCCTTTCCAGCTTCAAAGTTCTGCTAAAATTCTATCACTTTGTCACTGACGTCTTCTCTGACTATCCCATGTAGGACCCAAAGGAAGGTTCCCCAATTTTTTTGAGGTTCTTCACAGACTAGATAAATAAATAAATTAGCATTAGGCACTATTATTACAGAAAAATTCAAGTTTAATAACATATGTATGGAAAATTTACATGAAAGTAAATTCTGAGGTAGCTGAGGCAGACCCATATGTATATCCTGAACTGTAGTATAGAACTGGGAACTGGGGTGTGAGGTAGCGAGGAGAGGGTCACAGTATCTAGGAGAAGGGATTCTTAGATAAAGAGGGCTATTTAAGGTAAACTGTCTTTTGGAAGAATACCTTTCTAAACAACATTATTCCAGAGAATAAAAATAAAAGGCCACTTCTGTATAAGGAGAAACATGGAGGCCCAGGGATAGCAGATGGCTTCTTTGATTAAGGAAAGGGCTAAAGGTTTAGAAGAATTACAGTTCCTCCTTTCCTTTGGATGTCCTTGGTTCTTCATGTCAGAGTGGGGTACATACAGCAGACTAATTCACAGAGACTTGGAGTGTTCTGTTTTGATTTTCTCACCACCATTCACATATATTCTCTGTTCTCCTACCCTGGTTTGCTTTGTTTTATAGGTTTTATAAATTCGTATACAGTATGTTTGAATTTTTGTTGTTGTTTATTTTCATTGTCTCTCTTTTCTATTTACAATGTAAACTAATGATTGTAAGAATGTTAATGTTTCACATGCCTGTATTTTCCAAATTTAGAGCTGTGTATGGTACATGAAAGGCACTCAGTAGAGATATGCTACTCAAATAAAAATATAATAAATTGACATAATAAGTAACAGTGAGATTTTTCCAAACTTAACCTATAGAAGCAACAAAATATATACCATTGCTCTACAAAGATTTTTAATGGAACGTGGCAGAATAAGTCTTAACTTTAATGCACTAAGTAAGCATTTCATAGAGGTAGCAACAAATTGTTAGATCTGTGGTGAATATTAGTAAGTCAGTGACAATAAAGATACATGAATAATAATAAAATAAGACTTCCCTACAAATGTTAACATATAAGATGGAATAGCATAAAATTTAGTTTGCATAAAATTCAGGAAGCGGTTAAGTGAAAAGTTGTCTTGAAAATAACTGCAATATGAACAATCCTGATGAAACATAAAATAGTATGTGACAGTCAATATATTTGAAATTTTGAAATTGTATTATTTATTTGCAACATATACCCAAATATATTAAAAATAAAGGCTAAAATACAATTTTATAAGACAAATAATATAAATATTATAAAATGGAAATGAATATCCCATGTACAAACAAAAAATGAATAATTTGCCTAGTATTTTAATGCTGATAAATCAAGATATGACAAATAAAACTAATAGACAAATAATTAATGAAAATATTTTTGAACTTGTATTTTCCTCAAAAGTTTGAAGAATTCTTCAAATATAAATTATGACATTCAAATTTTAAAAAGCATCAATATTTTAATATGCAAATTGAAAGAATATAAGAAGAGATGCCTCCCTTACTAATTGATTCAGTCTTAGATTAATAATTAATACAGTTAAGTATTCACATACTTGTGTGAAAAAAAAAATTTTGATTCAAACTTTTTGGATGGAAATTTGGTTTTCTGATCATTATTTTTACTTCTAAGAATAAATTCTAAGGAAATAAACAAGACTCAAACTATAACATGTTCTAACAATTCTTCAAAGCCTCCATTACGATTGAAAAGTAATAGAAGTGAGAGGTGGAATGAGGCCAGAGACTAAAGGGGGCAGGGCGGAAAGGGAGTAAGGGTAGTGGGTCCTGAAACATGCCAAACTAAAGTCCTCCCAGCAATGTGAGAGAAACTACTAAAGAAAAATTAAAAAAACCTTATCCCATCCCGCAAAGTCTCTGGGTTGAAAACAAGCTACTAAATTCCTTAAAACTCTGTCCCCTATCATTACGACTCTGCCTGGGACAAACCAAGCGGATACTCTTTGGGAAGTATTTTAGGCAGATTTATTAAGCTGGTGGGCTCAGCAGAAATCCTTTTCCAAAGGCTGAGCACGGGCTTCAGGTGAGTGTACATTTATATAGGTAATATAGAAAGAGGGCGATGTAAATTAGAGTGGGGGGTTTAAAGTTTCAGAAGTTCTTTGTCTGTTGGTGACTTATCGATTGCCTGAAGCATTCCAGCAAGCTCAAACCACAGGATGTTTTATGGCTATGCTAGCTAAAGCCCTCTTTATGGCTGTCTTCATGGCTGCTAGGAAGCAGTGGGCAGGCCTTTTTCCCTTACACTATAATTTCCCTGTCCACTTTTTTTCCACAATTGGCCAGCTCCCTGCTCAGTATTCTCATTCTGCTCACCTTTCTACTCTAACTTTCACTATGTCACTTTGCCAATAACCTCACTTGCTTTCTACTGGCTGTGCTGTGTTTCTTGTTCCTGAAGTGGGTGGGCCTGACCTAACAAAATCTCTCTCAGACTCTGAAGAACTCTGAAGGGGAACCCCACGGCCATTGTGGTAACAGAAACAACCTAATGTTCAGTAATAGAGGAATCATTTAATAAATGAAACATTGAATACATTCCAGATTAATAAAAAATGGTATACTGATGTGATAACGTTTTCTGCAGCCATTTAAAAAAAACATTCAAATTATGTCTAAAGACATGAAAATGAATACACAAGAACTGATTCTACTGTGGTTTTTAGAATGAGCTCAATTGCTTTTTTCTCCATATATATTACATATAGAATGTGTCTAATCTATTTATCATTTATCTTTCTTATTTTATTTCATTGTATATAAAGCATGAAAATTCATTTTCTCTTTCAATCTCTGTCACTCACACAGACACACACACAACTCTTAAAATTGGTTGCATCTGGTTATCGGATTGCACATAAATTTTAATTCTTCTGTACACTTTTCTGAATTTTACATTTTGTACAATGAAGATAAAACATTTTATTATTCAATAAAAGAGTGGAATAGAAGTACCCATAAACTTTTTCTGAAACCTATCGAAATACCATCACCAACTCTCAATTTAAATCATGGCATTTTCATGCCTGTCTTAAATAAGAAAGTCAGAAAATAGAAAGTGGCAACTAAGGGTTGGATGTCACTGCTTTCCTTTGCTGAAAAGCACTTCCTTCACAGATGTTCACTGTTTATAAATGACAGCACAAAAGAATAATCGGGAAGAGTTGCCTGATATAAAGAAAAAGGTAAAAGTCTCTGGAAGTCTCCTGCCACAGGGTTATTTTTGGAGCTCTTTAGTGGACAGAAAGTCCCTGCAGCAAATTTAAGCTACCAAACGCATTTGTGTTATCGGTTTTCTCAGAAAAGCTACAATTACGACCAACTAACAAAACAACAAAAACATGCATAATATATAACATTTTCAGTGCACCCCTGTGACTCTGTGACTAGGGTGCCTGCCATGTAAAGCTTAAGGGCCTGGGTTTGAGGTTCTGCTAAAACAAACAAAGAAAAAAAAAAAATATACACACACACGTGTGTGTATATATATGTATGTATATACGTCATATATGTAATATAAAGATTTTATACAACAATTTTAGTTTTAAAATGCCATAATCTACCTGGTCTTGGAAAGGATGGGGAATTAATTGTAAGAGCTGTTGGAGGAAATAGCTTCTCTAGATCAGATGAGCCAAATTTACAAAGATTGCCTGGAAAAAATGTCAGGCCTTTATCTACATGTTTCCTATAGATCTTAGCGTATTGATAATAATGCTAATATAGAATATCCTGCAGGCAGTCACCTGGACCCTGGTTAATTTCCTCAAAGATATTTTTTAAGCTAATGTTCGGACTGGGCTTAGTGGCCTTAGATTCTTACTAATAATTTCAAGATGCCCTTCAGCAAGAGCCATCAGGAAACTATGGAAAAAAAAGTAGAGGTTTATTACTTATAAAACTTGGAAATTACACAGCACACCTGGCTCAGTGAGGTTTCAGGCAGAGAGAGAGCACAGACCTTGGCCCCGCTTTTATTGGGGCTGTGGGTGGAGGCAGGTGGAAGATCTTAAGGAATTATTACTCTATGGTAAATGTAAGGCTTAAAAGTAGGAATTCAAAATGCAGAAAATGTCAAAGAGTAAAAAAGAGAAAAAAGGATAAAGATCTCAGTCCCAATTGGCCAGCTAGATAAATCAACCAGGATTTGTAAAACGAAGGCACCTCAGTGGTGGGGAGGAAACCTGTATATACCTCGCCCTCTCTGAGTCAGCCCCCTGTGAAGCAAGCACACCTTTGATGAGGATGCCTCCTGAAGCAATCTAAGGTCAAAACCAGCACTTGGATTACAAAATAAGAAAATTCAATGCTGGGGCTTATAATACATTACTTATTATCATTATTTTCTTTTTCATATAACCTATCCTATCTATTCTTTCTTTGTCACCTTTTGTGATGTGATATGCTTATGGTTGCTGTTCACAAATACAATTAAATATGAGAGCCTGGTGAAGCACACCTATGCCAGTGAAAGAAAACTGTAGAGCATTTACTGTGGGCAGGCACTGTTTTTCACATTTTTATAGATTAAATTATTTTATCTTCGTAACAGCTCTGTGGTTCATAATTAACTTCTTTTGTTCTCAGATATATATATCAAGGTACAGCAAAGCAAGTTCTTGTCCAAAGCTAACCACCAGTAAATGATGTACTGAGACACAGACTAGGGAGTCTGTCTTTTAACCATTATAATAAACTGCTGGCAGTTTTGCAACGATTCACTTCTACTAGACCTAGGTCCCCTACTCACTGTCTCCAAAAGTCCAATAATCTAGAGGATGATAGTTGATGAAAGGAAATTAGGTTTATTATTGAGAAGTGCCAATCTAGAAAGTAAGAAACCTGCTCTATCTCAGATCCACTTTGACAGGTTGCTAGCTAGATATAAGCAGAGTGCAGGAAAAGAGAAATCGAGAGCCAGCAAATAACAGATCAATGTAACTGACTTAACCAAGCCATCGGCACTGAGTCATGATGGTGCCAACCGAGTTAAAAATACCAGGGAGTCAATGCAATTAGATTTTAAAGTATATGCAAACTGGTAAGACTCCAAGCCTACTTGCCAAGGCACAGGGCTACTAAAAGATCAATCTTAACAGAGCCAATACAAAACCTTCCAATCAATTGGAGAGGAGATCCCTGATGGGCCAGTAAAAAGAAGTTTCGTCCACCTCAAAATGCTTAGCGGCAGTTTGGGAGTGGGAAGCCGGTTTCTATACTCTTAAAAACTAAGATCGCCACCCCATTGTTGTCTCTCCCCCACCAGAGGACCCACTCTCTCTTTGGGAGTGCTTATCCCCTCTCTCTCTAAATAAAACCTCTTTTGCTTCATCACTGTGCCTTAACTCTCCTTCCGTTTAGGTGCTGCCCAGGCCTTGCTCTGGAAAAATCCTCTTCCCAGAGACACAATCTCCTACCGCTACTGAGGAAATAGGAATGCACGTGGGTTCATGTTATATCAACTTTATTCACTGGTGGAGCACCGAGACTATACAGACAAAACGTGCACACACACACACACACACACACACACACACACACACACACACATGCACAGACTCACAGACACGTATGCACAAGCAGGGCAGCATGGGTGAGGTGTTGATTGCAAATGGGTGGCTGACAAGGGGATCTGCCAGTTTATGATCACATCACAAGACTCTTCCCTCAGTGGAAGAAAACCAGCTCAATCCATTGTCTTTTTCTCTCCCATTTTAGTTTTTTCTATGACTAGATTATATGTTAACTATGTCATATACCCCTGGAGGGCTAAGTTCATGACACCCAGGTATATATTGTGCTCCTATGTGAAAAAGCACCTTTAATATATGAAGTGGAGGTCTTCCTCAAAATGAATGTGAACTCCTGCTGTGAATCAATATGGGGATGATCCATTCTGAGGCTTAAAATAGAGGTTCTTCACTCTTTTAGTCCATATTCTGAAAGATGGGTAGTGAAGGACTGGTTTGATGATGAAGATGGTCAGGTGACATAGAATCCATCCCCCTTTTCTAAGTAATGCTGTGTGTGGTTGTAGTAATGGCAGTGCTGTTAATCACTTATGTAAAAAATGCTTAATTCTCGGGAAGGTAAAATCCAGCTTCACTGAAAACATGCATCGCAGTTCTAAACCCACTGGAAAAAATGAGATTGATTCTTTCTGATATTTTGGATGTAAGGAAATGATTCCACCTTAACTGAGGTCTGGGAGGGCAATACATTCTGGGCATGCTGTCAAGTTTCTCATTATTCCCAATTACTCCCCCTATCCTGGTTCACTGTTTCTCTGTTTTAGGAAAATGGTTGTGTGTAAATTCTAAGGTATTCACCCTGACTTCCTTTTGAACCTTCGTTCTGCCTTTTCACAGTCTGGGCTCAACATTGAAAGTTTATCTGCTCTTTGGAAGGAGAAGCAACTCAGACATGACTCAATCTAAAAGGAATCTGCATTGCTGTTTGTGAAAGCAGGGAAACAGGGAGCTGCTGGAGTTGTTGCCAGTAGCAGTTTTTTCAGTATGTTCTTTATTCATGTCCAAAAGCAAAAGCTGACCACTTGTTACTGATTACACTACAGATGCTATGGATGCAGCCTAATCAGTAATTTAAAAAATTGACAAAAATGATCACTTCTGACTTTCTACTTTCTTGGCACAGAAAAGCAAGCTGTTTAAGGGGCCAGTGTAAATATTCCAGGAGTTTTTCAGAATGTGTGAGGAGTGGGATCTTCAACATCCTGAATTGCTTGGTCATGAGTCATCATAGTTTGAGTATCTCTATGTTTTGTGATCTTATCAGAAGACCACAGACTGGAATTTCTCTGAGTAAATGATAATCGTGAATTTAGGATCATTTTGCACAATGTCCTTATTACAAAGTCATTGTTGTATCTTTATATAGTATTCCTAATGTCCTCAGAGTTCCAACTTTCCAATTTTTCAATAATGATTGTGATCTTTTTTTTTCTCTTGTTAAGAATTCCTGATTTATTATTTTACTTACTGATTTACACATCTATAATTTGCTTCTTAATTTCTACTTATGAGTACAGTTTCTCGGGGTGTAATTAATGGAAATGCCAACAACAGTCTTCTTAGGTGGAACAATAGGGTAGTGTCTCTGTAATTTGGCAGTGTCTTTGACCTAGTCAATTTGGTCAAGAGACCATTCATCTGACCATTGAAGACAAATATTCAATGAAGTCAAGTTGACTTGAAATCCACAGGTATTTTGCAATGTTTAAGATCTATGTAAAATGGAATCTCTGCTCATCTGCATTCTCCCTTACTAATCTCTATGCAATAGAATCCAACAAATAACACTTGATAGTGGGTGGCAAGTAAAGTTATATCCTTGCTCTATACTTAATTGATTTATCTTAAAAAATCTACTTTTTGAAATGATATTAACTTCCACAGGGAATATAAGCAAATGTAGTCAAGAGTAAAATAATTATTCCTCCTCCTCCTTTGCTTCTTACTTTGTATTAAAGAAAAGAACATATTTGGTGTACTCTTTTATTTGCAAAATGATGGACAAGACACTTTCGTACATGTTACCCCTTGACAAAAATTTTAAAGCAATAATTGCAGTAGATTTTTAAGTAATTACAATAGATTTAACCTTGCCTAAAATCATGAGTTCTTGTCTCTATAAGAGACAGAACTATAACTTAATATTTGGATCCATTAGAAGATTTTACTTGTTGATTTTGCTTTGTTTTCCTTCCATATAAAATAGTCTCAAATACAAATCACAATTGTAAATAAGTTAATTAATATTGAAGTACCTAAAGAAATGGAAAAAAAGGCATTCTTTTCTTCAAAAATCTATGAGCTATAACCATAAGATGCTTATACTTCCAGAGATTTTTATACCAAATATATAAAGTGTATAAGAATGTTCACATGCATAAGCATATCCATGTGTATCTGTTTTTTTCAAAATTTGGCATCAACTTTCAAATTCTAGGTCTAACAGTATTTGCACTTTTGGTAGTTGCTTAGCATTCTTTAAGCTAATGCATATATATGCACATACATATTTATATCTTTTAATATGTGTGCATGTGTATATGCATATTTTTAAATCAAAGAATATAAAAGACTCAGTGAAATAACAAAGAACACAATTGATAAATAAGACTAAGAGATAAGAAAGCAAAATTTTCTTTCAATTTATAAGGACACGAGTAAGAGTGAGACAAATAAAATATGAAAAATTCTGAGATAGTCAGCACTTTCACCAGGTTCTTCCTTGTTACAGTAGAATATACCATAGCTCTAATTAAACAGGCATGTACTTCACCGATGCATCAGTACATGTTTTCTTTTAATTCACAAATTTATTCTTCATCTGCATTCTTCCACTGTATAGTCTAACAAATGTGACTTTTGATTCAACCACTATATTTTCAACTTCATATTTGTTTTCTAATTCTATTTTCTTTTACTAGTTTCTAATTGCTGAAATGTTTTTTGTATGTTTATTTGACTTTTTTAAAAAATTTCTTTCTCCCTCTGATCAAATAGGTATATTTCAAATTAAGCACATGCTTGCTTCTCATTTAAAATAGTTGTGTGCTTAAATGCTTGGTTATGTAACAACAAAGGAGGAAGAGAAAAAATTTTTGAACAAGTATCTAAATCAATCACAATTGGACAATCTCACCTTGCCCTGCCCCCTTCTCTTTATTGCCTATGTGTTGCCTCAAAATGATTAATACAAGAAATTTGAAGTCACAAGGAGATGAATCACTCAAGACCTGTGATCACTTAAGTAGAATAAATATCTTGACAGCAACCTCCATGTAGATGCCACAATGTCAGTCATTGTGAAGTTCCCCAAATACTTCACCTTCCCCCATTCGCTCCTGCATATATGCTTCACCTACATAACCTCTATAATCCAGAGTTGAGGAAGTGGACTTGAGAGAGTACAGGTCTCCTGCTTCCTCAGTTGGAGCTTCTCAATAAGCAACCATTCTCTGCTTCAAACACTGATTCCAACCATTAACTGCTGTGTGACTGACAGAACCTTTTTTTTTTTTTTTTTTGTGATATTTATCTTGATTTTTGAGAGTCTTGCCCTTCAAGTTATTATTTGATTTTATGTTGCTCCAACTATGCACAGTTGCCAACGCCAGACCCTAAGCTGTTCCAGCTACAATGAACTCAGAGTGGAGCATGGTGGTTTGTATTCTGTCAATTTGGTTGTTTACCCTCAATTTGTATAACTCCCATGCTCCCTGGTTCTTAGTTAGAGTAAATCAGAAGACTTTAAATAAGACTCTAAAGGTGAAAGTGAAGCAAAATTATCACTGTCTAGACATCTTTGTGCCATGAGAGACAGATTCAAATTAAGCAAGGTTTCTAGCTGCCCTAGTTCTCTCTGGCTCTGTGCTCAGAACTCTTTCAACACTCTGGTTTTGCTGACTTATAATAGTCCCATTTTTTGGATGCTTGACCGACGACTCTCAGACACAAAATCTCCCAACATAGTTCTATATGACATTCCTGTATAATCTTATTTCGATAAGACTGTTCGACATTGATTTTCCAAGCTTACTTTCGGATCTTAATTACTCCAGTTTCTGTCAAAATAGTTGAAGGTATCATTTTATTCCTCATAAAATATCTTTTTGCCATAGCAAACACAATACTCTCCTACTTGAATCCTTTCTGATACAAATTCAGTCTAAATAATTTGAAGCATAAAAAACACCAACACCAAAAAAACACAGCTCAACATTTCTTAGTAACTCTTTAGACCAGGAGATCCATTTTAGCTAAGCAAGGAGACAGAATGAACAGAATGGACAGGAGGAACTCTTGCTTGTTCATCCACTTTGGTATTACACACTGGAGAGCAAGCATAGTGCTCTCTAAGGCATTTTTGACACCACCTCCCCATACAAACACTTGCTTTTTCAACTCCACACCATGTTTTTTTTATGTAACTAATTTTACTGGACACACACACACAAAACTTTCACTAGAGCTCTAAGACACTGCACATATGAACTCTGTCAAAATGCCAACAACTCTTCTTCTATTTTCTCACAATGAGACAAGATTGTTTCAAGGAGTACTTCAAAACAGTCCCCTCAATGTTCCTCTTAGTTTTCTCAGTGTTATGTTGTATCCTCTCATTGTTTCACTGAAGTATAACTTTCATTTTATAGTCAGCCTTTTCTGTATCAAGTTTTGTCATTTCCTTGTGAGTATATCCATTTTCTGAAAGGCATTTGAGGTAAATGTGTGCACATAATCTGAAATACTTAATTTGAAATCCCTGACTTTTTTTTTTTTTGACATTTTCTCAGATTACTCTGGCTACCATAACAAAATAACAGGAAGGTTTAAATATCAAACATTTGTTTTCAGCACTCACTTCTGGAGGCTGGAAAACAAGTTTGGTTGGTAGTATGTTCATTGTTCAATGAAGCTCTTCTAGACTGGTGGAAGCTGTCATGTGTCCTCACATAAGTGAAAGAGAAAGAGTCCCTGGTGTCTCTTTCAGTAAGGACACTAATGCTATTGATTTATAACTCCACCCTCAGTATCTCATTTAATCATAATTACTTTCATAAAAACCCTCTCTCCAAATATGGCTACATTTTATATTCCAACATTTTCCATTATGGAAATTTTTAGTAGACATAATTTAGTCTGTATCACAAATATAACTTTATTTTTCTCTTTTACTCTAAAAATTCAATATAGAAACCCAATGTATTCCTGCTGCAGCAAGGCAACTCATTTTGTTCTCAGTCCTCTTGCTTTGCTTTAAAACTTCACCCTCCAAAAAATAACCTTCTGGAAATGTATTTGATGTGGATCTCTTTTGTCTTCTAATTTTAATTAACAATTAGCTACCTTTTCACCTAGTGCTCTTAGCTAGGAAGGGCATATCAGTCTCAAGTTTTACTCATTTAAGCAATAATAACTAAATGTAATTGAAATGCACATACAGATTAAAAATACTTTAGGAGACTTTTACCAACCAATATATGTCAACTAGTTGGTGCATGACAAGTACTGTGCAAGAACTTGGAAGATATGAATAAGGAAATTCAGATTTAAACTCACAATAAATTTATACTAATGCAGGAAATTTGAAGCTCTTCAGTAGTAAGACCTGAGATTAGACACTCATTAAACCATATCACACAGTCAGAGTTTCCTTAGTTTTTGGCAAGCAGGCGATGAATTTTTCAATTACAGTAAGGACGCTGAGGTCAGACTGTGTTTCTAAGTGCAGATTTGATCCCAATATTTGGGGCAGATAATATAGATGGATATCAAATACTTCCACTTGCAAGCAATCTATCTAGTAAACATGCTAATCTTATAGGTAGGAGGCAAGTGTAAATTAGTAACTTAAGTTCATGAGAAATGAACTATACGTATGGAAATCTTATTTTTTTTGCATAATTGTTTTGTATTTCTAGTGGATATTTGTTCAGAATGACCTTACAGTTTTTGCAAAAATGTAGCATGGTTAGAAATATTTCTGACTGTTTCTTCTTCACTTAACATTTCTCGGGGGGCGGGGCGTGATGGAAGGGAGTACAGATGAACACTGAGAATCAAAATAGATGTCTTTTTATTTCATTATCATTTAAGTCAAAGATCATAAGTAGTAAATATTTTTTTTTAATTTTCTAGCTTAACTTTTTTCATTAAATTATCCACAATTATTACTTTTAAGGAGAATCATTATTAAAAATATATGAAAATGAAAGTCACTTTCAAGGAAAAAGAGAAAAAAAGATAATTAAGGTGTATATTGCTGTTTCTATTAACAGGAGGAACCAGGCTGACATGAGTTTATATCTCCTTCACTCATTCTGTATTAAACACAGGGTTAATATTCAAGAATTATTTGATGAGTGAATGTGTAAGTGGCAGACAGGAACATAATAATCACTCATCCCCAGTAGATATTTACAAGATTCTTCCCAAAATATGATTTTCTATAAATGTTATTATCTCTTATGTTATTTCCATTAGTAATATTTTCCAATTACATAAAAATACAAATTAATTACAGGAATATATCAAAATATTTTTTATAAAAATATATGATCACATAGTACATACTAATTGGTAATCTATCCTTTTTACTATTGATGCATTTTCTGGCTATTTAATATTCTTCATTTATCTTGCTTTCTCTTGACTTTATACTTTTCTTTTGTAGGACTGCTAAATAATTTGCCTAACAATTCCACATAAGGTGAAAAATTTCAGGATGATTCCTTGAAGTTTAAATTGCTAAATATACCTAAGAAGAGAAAAGACAGGCCACAAACTGGAATACACATCTGTCTGACATACATTTAGCCAAAATCAAAATCACTTCTATAAATCAAAATGAATACACAAATGAGAAAGAGTTAAAAAATAGGAAAGAAAAAAAAATAATGAAAGGAATGAACAAATTATATTATAGCCAGCTTTATAAGAATTAGGAGAGTGACATCATCAATCAGCCACATGTCATTCCTGAACTAGGGTTCATCACACAAAAGACTATCAATTATCCAAAGTCAAGATAATATTAAGAAAAGCATGTGTTCCAGTCCAACCAGGAAGCCAAGACAGTGAGCAGCTGGAATTCACAGCCTTGTCTACAGCCCCACTCGATTACAAGGTATCACTGGAATGCCTGCCTAACTAGAGAACCAGGCTAGCATTTGCACCCAGTAAAATCATAGTCAATGACCTTCAGCTCAGAGACACAGTCTATAGTCCTGCCATACTTCATTGCACACCCTAAAGACTGCCTAATCTCAGAACAATCTGACAGTTTCTGACTGTGAAGTCTGTTCTATGGCCCAGCCTGAACGTAGAGTCCTCTAATAGCACTCCCTGGTCAGAGAAATCTGCCAGGGGTGACTGAAGAGGACAATCTGAAGCCTCGTTAAATAGTACATTCTAACCAATGGCACCAGCAGACCAGGAAATAAAAGCTGTTGTCCCACCCGACTAGAGGTGATTGCAGAGTCTGCCATATCTGACTACAGAACACAGCAGCACCTCTGACAGATCAAGATGCTTTTTCAAGAAGATACAAGAATTGCAAGTATATATGCACTAAAATCAGAGCATCTAAATAAATAAAGTAAATATTAAGATAAACAAAAAGTTACATAATAAATTTATCACTTAGCCACTTTAATTACCCAACTCATCTAGACAGATATCATTAAGGAAACAGTGAATATGGAAAATTCTTAGAACAAATGAACCTAATAGACATATAGAAAGAATTATATAAAATATCATCAAAATGTATGCTCTTCTCAAGTATACATGAAACATTTTCTAAGATAGGACATATGGCAGGCCACAGAACAAGTTTCAATATATTAAAGATTATAGAAATTATATGCACATCTTTTTGGGACCACAATGATATTAAACTAGAAATTAGTAACAATAGAAAGAAGGACCATCTATAGGTATGTAGAAATTGAACATAAAAACACATTACTGAATAACTAATAAGTTAAATAAGAAATCAAAATAAATCTAGAAAAAATATCTTGAGGACAATGAAAGTAGAAATATAACATGTCAAAACTTATGGAATGAAGCAAAATCAGTTCTACAAGTTTATAGCAATGAATACCTAGGCTAATAAAGAAGAAAAATTATGAATAAATAATTAAATTCTATACCTTAAGGAACTAGAAAGAGAAGAATAATATAATGCAAAATTATCAGAGGAATAAATAGCAAATAATGATATATAAGCCAGAGTAATAATAAGAATGAATAACAAGAGCAAGGCTCCAGCATTTTCAAAAAGATAAGACAGAACTGACAAAATTTAACTAAAAAAAAGAGGACTCAATTGACATCAGAAATGAAAGAGGTGACATTGCAGCCATTACCACAGAATACAAAGCATCATAAGAGGATGATATAAATAATAACTTGCCAATAAATTTGATGATCTAGAGGTAATGAATAGATTTATAGAAACATAATCCACGAAGACTGAATGAGGAAAATAAAAATTTAAACACACCATCTACATGTGAAGACATTATATCAATGATCAACTCAAGAGATTTTCAGCAATATATGGTGTTACTGGTAAGTTTTACCAAACATTTAAAGAAGAATTAAAAGAAACCTCAAACTTTTCCACAAAATTGAAGAGGTGAAATATCTTAAAACTAAAAAAAGGAAAGAAATGAAACAAAACAAACTATAGAGCAATATCCATGATGAATATATCTGCAAAATTTTCAACAAAATATTGACAATCTAAATTCAACAAAATTCAAAAAAATCATCATCAAAGATCATGATTTGTCACTGTACTGTAAAGATTACTTAACATAGGCAAATGAATAAATGTGATACAGCTCATTAATAGAATATACAATAAGACTCATATGATCAGCTTAGTAGACACAGCAAAAGCATCTGACAAAATCCACACCACTCTTTGAGGCATGATCATTTTTCCTTCTGTAATAACCTTACACAAAATCTCAAATCAGAGAAAACTAGCATGATAGAGTCCATGCATAGTCATGTGATATAACTATAGTAAAAGAAGGGGATATAAAATTCAAAGTGGAAGATAGACATGATCTTTAGGGCAAAGCATGGTAATAGGAGATAGAAAGAATATCTAAGTAGATGCAAGTTATTGTTCATGTCCTTATACTGCCTGAATTGTTAATATATTTTATTAAGCTGTACATAAAAAATCTGCATTATATTTATCCTAAAATGTAACAAAATATTTATATAATGAAAAGTACCTGCCCCCATGACAAAAACAAGTTGAGAACAAATCATAGGAATATCTTCATTCTCATGATGAGGGAACAGCAATAGCAAAAACACTTGAAATATTCATTATATTCATTAAATACAGCATACATTATTTAGTTCTAATATTCAATATTCATATACTGCATACAACACAATAAATGCTATTATCAACAAAGATATTTTTGCAAAATAGGCATAAATTAAAATAAAAATAAGTCAACAGTACTGTTTTATTTCTTTATTTGCTATTATAAGCAATAGCAGTCTTTTATTGTAACTACCACTTGTCCAATTGCTCATTGAAGTAGTATGAGGGAATTGTGTAGAATATTTTCTAAGGTTGTCTAATACAATTTCTCCTTTAAATTTTACATTATTTTCTAGTTACACTCATGGTAGGCACTATAGAGAACTCAAGAACTATGAGTAAATATAAAAGATATCCTTTCTCTTTATCATAGAAACATTCTTATTTATGTAAAACTACTTTTTTGGTATGGAGTAGGCTGATTCACTATTTAAAAGATTTATTGCTAAATTGTCGAGACATCTCTGTATGCTAGATTTGCATGTTATTCTCTGATAGAACAAACATCATTTAACTTTTATAAAAGAGTGAATCCATTCATATTTTACCATTTACTTCTCTCATCAGATATGATGATAATTTTTATTAGTTTGGTCTGTTTTACTCAAAATTTTTCTCCAGAATTTTGCTTATACAAATATTTATTTCATTACAAATTGATTTAGAAACTTGTTGCAATTATGGAGCCTGGCAGCTTTTATTGCAAAAACTAATTGCAATACTTAATTGAGTCTTCTGGTGATGTCTCATCTGTTTAAACACTTGAGAGAAAGTGTTTTTTTCAAAAATTAGAATTTAATTTTTTTATTCTATTATGCATTACTAAAACCAGTATAAAGCAACAATAAAAATAGTAAAAATTATTTACCCAATTAGTAATTTATCAGAATAACAATGTTTTTGTTAAAACATTAGCAAGGTTTCTAGCACTAAGAGCAAAAGTAGTTGCCTTTGCCATATTTTAGCACCTGAAACACAGTAAAAAGAGAAAAGGACAAGAGGAACTACTGGAAGATTAGGAAAAAGAGTAGAAGCAAACAAAATTTAAAAGATACTAAAAAATTATATGACCTGGAAACTGAAATAATCTGTAACACATTTCCATAACAGCAAATAATCTATGCATTTATGGCAGAAATCGCCTGCCACTTCCTTACGCCAAACAAATCACTTTACTAAGGAAGGTTTAGAAATAGAAACAAGAATATTTATTCCTTTAGATTTTCAAAAATTGCCTAGAAAATTCATGTGTAGCTTTTTCTTAATGTTCTTTATTATAGCTCTATTTAGAATATCACATTATATTTAAATTGGATCAAAGGGTCATTATATGGTAAAGGATAAAATTATACTGGTATGCTAAACTTAATGTAATATATATATATAGATGTTGATTCATAATGATGCACATCTTAAACCTATATAAAATTATGATGAAATGTGCCTTCAATAAAATTTAAAAAGTGCCTATCAGTTTTTCTTCTAACTTGTGAGCATTTCAGGAAGAAAAAAACTGTATTTTTAAAATTTCTTTGCCTATCCCATTACAATACTTAATAGGCACTAATGAATTATAATCTATAGGATTATTTACAGTGAAACCTGTAATATATAAGGTAAATAGCATAATTAAAGAATTTTTTTTTTGTTTTAAATCTAGTTATGGAAAGTGACTTAAGAGATCATAATAGGCAATAACAATTTCAGCAGCACTGAATAGGTACAACAAAAAAGTATCACACCATGTTTTTCAACCAGGTGAAATAAGATAAGGAGAAATGTCATGAACTCTATAGTGGAAAAAATCAAGGAATTTTAAGTATGTTGATAGCAATTTTACCTAAGTATTGCCTATTAATTAAATAGGCATAGTACTTATTAAGAAAGTGTATATTATCGAGAATCCAAAATCATTCAAAATAATTTAGTGCTAACCTATGCATAAAAATCTTGAAGTTTTTAACTACATACAAAATTCAAGAAAAATTGCTTTACGTAAAGTCTTTTTGTTAGTTAAAATATTTAACATTGCATGGTATTTATATTCTACATTCTAGTTTTTTATATAAAATAGTGGTGTTATTAAGGAGTAGTAATTTGAAGTTAGTAAATGGGATAATAACTTTATCCTCTGTGACAATTTGCTTCCTTTTTCTGTATTTATTTCAAACAAGCAAAACTGTTTCACATATTCAGAATTTATATTTGTGGTTGTTTTTCATTTAATGTTTTCACTAGTAAACACTTCAAGGATTCAGTTGAAATCCCAGAAAGATTATATTTATGTCTAATTCTTAGGACAAGATGGAAATTATTTTCCTCTACTGAAGACTCCATATTGAAAAAATGGTACCCAAGTAATAGTTGTCAAAATAGTTCTCTATACTCTTTAAAATAAAAATATAAATTAAACGCTCTACATATACTTTAGAAATATATAGTATAAATTAACAATACTAAAGAACAACATATAAAAATATATATGATAATCAAAAAATATAATCAATCTAATATGACCTTAGAGAGATAATCTATCTATAGCTATTATAAATATATTAAAAATTTTCAGAAAAAAGTAGACAAAATGAAAAATGAAAGATAGACTACTTTGGCAAAAAAAAATAGAAAAGCTGAAGATGACCCAGCTGACATTTTTATAGCTAAAAATTTAAAGTTCTCAGATAAAGGGTTCATTGGTAGATACAAATGATAACAGACAGGACAAAAAGGAAATTATCTAAATTAGTAAGTCTAAAAATTAAGACACAGAGAAAAAATAATTTAAAATTAATAGACAGTCTAAGCCAGTGGGACAATAGCACACCTATTATTAATGTCACAAAAGGAAATGTGAAAGAGGAATATGCAAGCTTTGAAGGCATAAAGGCTATGTTTGCCCAAAATTGATGAAAGTTTTTAACTCATATTTTTAAAAAACTCATCAAAGCCCAAAATTCACCTATAGGAACATCATAGTCAATTTACTAAACCCAAAGACAAAAGAAATCATAAAATATATGAGAAGGAAATAAATATTGTATTGAGCATAACTAAAATAAAGATGATGCTTCTTACCAGAACAGTTCAGAGCACTACGGGATTGCACTTTTTTAAAGGAAAGGTGCTTGCAGGAATGCAAGTAAGCATAGGTAGGCGTGAAGAGAGAGAAGGAAGAAAAATTTTTCTTCATTTTGTTTAGTTATTCATCTTAACTGTTAACACCGGTCCCAGGACATGAACTCCAGATTTCAAGATATATGTGAACTATGGCCAACCTTTACTACATCACGGTGTGCCAAGAGGTTGAATATTTAAGTTCTTTGAGGGGTAGGGGAAAGCCTGTCAACAGAATTCTGTATCTAGTAAAAATATACCCTTAAGTAAAACCAAATGAAAGATATTTTCAACAAATAGTTTGCTGTTCATGCCACTAGTAGATATTCAATGCAAGAAATACTGAAAAATAATTGCTTCTGGTTAAACACAATCACAGATAAAATTCTA
This sequence comes from Solenodon paradoxus, assembly GCA_004363575.1. NCBI lineage: Eukaryota > Metazoa > Chordata > Mammalia > Eulipotyphla > Solenodontidae > Solenodon > Solenodon paradoxus. Next base: position 578,517 of record RJWH01000178.1, on the reverse strand, counting down.
TATCTGCCTAGAGGAATGCAGACTATTCAAAATGGTCAATATGTGAGGACATATCAAAAGACTGTTGAAATTATTAGAAGACTATTCACTATTTAAATAAAATACATGCTGATTTTATAACATAAATTAGCAAAATACATGCAAGAATAATATGAAGTTTTGGGGTAAATTAAATTATACTGTTATAAAGCTATTTTATTGTATAAGAAGTTGTATGTGAAAATGATAATGACTGTGATAAATTAAGGATGAATATGTTAATCCTTAGAAAACCTAGTTAAAAAATAATATAAAAAGATGGAGCTAAAGAGAATAGTGGAGAAAACATGAAAGAAAAAAATACCAACATCTGAAAATTAAAATAAATTAAGAACAAAGAAACAAATAACAAATGGAAAATAAATAGTAAAATGATACCCTTATACTCCACTGTATCTCAAATTATATTACAGGCAAATTGACCTAATAATCCAATTAAAAGACAGAGGATGTCTGAGTGGATAAAGAAAACAAAAATACAACAGTGTTTATAAGAGACTCAATTCAAACATAAGAACACAGACCAGATTGATATTCAAAGTTGGAGAAAATACCCTAGACAAATACTAATCATAAAAAGTATGTTTATATTAATATTAAAGAAAATTGTTTCCAACACAATCTACTGTTAGAGACCAAGAGGGAAATGTATTAATGCAGTGATTAATTCTTCAGAGAAATTATTTTAAAAAATGAATTACTTAAAAATATAGGTAACAAATATTGAAAAATAGTGATCACATTAACTACTTCATTAGACTACCTTTATAATTTGGCTAATTAGTCTTTGGAAAAATATTTTAACATTTGCACTATAAATTTTCAGCAATATTTCAATGGGAAGTAGTGACTTTGGCTACTTGGTATCCACTTTAAGAAATAGGTTTCTTTCTAGCAAAGACAGCATTAATGTGTATATTAAAGGAGGCCTCAAAATTTTAAAAACAGAAATTCAAGTTGGAAAGAAAAATACTGATAAGAAGCTCTATTTCATTTTGTGTGCCTCTGATGGAATATGGAAATGACTGCAAACTGCAGGAGGTCAGGGGAAATTTCGTATTATTTCTAGTGTTATTGTAATTAACACATGGAAAATAAATTGATAAATAATTATGAATAAATGGATACACCTGTTAATATATTTGCTTTATAAATGTGTTAACTTCTTTACAATCTGATATTTTTGTGCATAATTGTAGCTATAAATGTATAAATGCAAACATAATGATCTCAAAAGTATATAAATTTTCTATCAAAGACAATTGGGAAAAGTTTGTTTCTAGACTAAAGATATGCTAAAAAAAGTTTAATAACAAAGGAAAAAATCAAATAGTTAATTGGAATACATGTAAAATCAATGCATAATTAAGTTGCATTCCTTATAGTTATGTACTTCAAAATTTATCACTGCAAAAATGAAGTACTTATTATGTAATTTTTATGCTGCTATTTGCATTATGATTTTAAGGTTATGAGAGTCCTAAGATAATACATATGAATATATATGTGTGTATACATATATATGTGTATATATATGCAAGACAGTCAATCATTTGTGAATATGTGACTTTGGATAAATTTCCATTATAAAATATTTCAAACTTTACAAGGTCATTTGACATCATTTGCTCCTAGTAAGAGAGAATTGAAATGTTTTAAAATTTGGACAAAAAGGGATTTAGACAAAATAAATCATAATAAGTCAAAACAAAAATGTGAATGAATATATGATAATTTTCTACACTGTTGTTTTAAGAAGGGAGAAATTATACAACATCCTGTGCTTATTTATTGTTCCCCATAGCTTATTGTGATTTTGGAAAACAAACAGTAATCAAACTAAGGACATCTTATTATTTTTCCTACATATGTATTGCTTCCAGAACAGAATAACAAAATTATATTAGGACACTTTAGTACATATTCTGAATAATCCTTTTGTAATGTTCAGTAAGTTTAGAAAAAAAAGGAATGCTTATGCAAAATGAGTTTTAAAAATACAAGCTATAGGAGCAAATGAAATTTGGTAGTTAAAAAATAAACAGTAAATACTGTTCTCTGAACAGAACAATATCAAGTTGATTATTGAAAACTTTGATTGCAATCTTTTCAAATGATAATACCAATTTTCTAAGGGGAAGAACAGATTTTGAAATAAGATATTTGTGTTTTAAATATTGGCTCCTTTATTAATTAGCTTTATGACCTTGGACAACTAACACAACATCCATGCTTCTCAGTAATGTCCCCTACAACTGAGCTTAAGAATTAAATGAGTGAGACCACAACCAAAGTCACTTACCAGAAACCTTCAGAGACAGAAGGGTTTTAGAATTCAGAATTTTTCCAGTTTTAGAAAGGTGAAATGTAATTTGCACTAAAGTATTCCCAATGGGGCATAAAGGAAGTTTATTCTTTTTTTAGTGAAAGGTTCCTATTTCCAAATTAAGTGTGATTAAGAAAGACTACTAATTCTTGATGAAACAAATCAGGTTTTGTAGTGAGCATGTTTTTGCGACACATGAAAACTGACACTTCTTGGATTGCACAGCCACAGAAAATGGATCTGTATATGGAAAACTTATATAACCATAGCCATGAATAGAAATGAATGCATTATTAGTGGAAAGGAATATGGTAGTCCCACTGTACTATGGAGGATCAGGTATATTAGAGTTATTGCATCTACTTCTAGATATTTTTGTTTCTGTGTGGCATGACACACTAACAAATGTCACCTGAAAAATTTTTGTAACGACAAGATCATAGCTGAACAGGCGAAAGCACAGAAGTATTCTTTTGCCACTTCTCCACTTTACTCCCTCCATTTGGACTATCTGAAAAGGGATTATTCTGAACCGTTCTTGCCTTGTTGTTAGCTTTGCCTTCAATTATTCATTTCAGTCTCTAGTTGATAGAAGTGAAATGTCCCTTGAAAACTATCCACCACCCTCCCTTCCTGTTTTTTTCAGTACAATTTTGCTAGAACATAGTATAGCTCCAACTGGGTATTCATGAGAATAAAATCAGCATCTGACTATATATAACAGTAATGAGCAATGTAGATTTTATTTAATCAAAGAAATGTCATTATACAGTTTCACATCTTTTACATAGATGTAAAACTAATGACAAGAAGCAATTGAGATACCTCTTTCAATGACCAAATGATCATCAAAGATTCTGATTATTGGCAAAGTGCCAATTATTGATATTAGAAAGAAATCTAGAGGTCAGATTCCACACATGCCGAATATTCTACAGTTCTAGCAATAAATATAACAATATTTAATTGTATTAACACTGTCTAATATAATTCCCTGAAATACTTTGCATACATAGTTATAATTTGCAAAATTTTCATAATAGCATGAAACAATTTCAAGCTAAGCTGAATACACAATTTAGTTGGAGCATAGTTTCTACACAGGCGAGGTGGGAAGAACAAGAGTGTAGATTAATAATTCTCCTTGAATATGTGGTGGTGCCGTTTTTGCATAACTTGTCTACTTGTTCAGCTATTTTGGGTCAGTATTGATTTATAAAGCAATAAATGCCTAAAACAATTACTCTGACCCCACTGAGAATATTAAGATTCCTGAGAAATGTAAATACTGAACCTCTAGTGAGATCGCTGTGGGATAAATAAAGTGAATTTCCTTCAATGAAGTACTGCTGTGAACTTCTTTTCTGTCAAGTTGGCTAAATGTGTTAAGTAAAATTTAGTGAAAAGGGTACAAAAAAATAGCAGGTGGCTGGAAATTGATTCAAATAATGAATTGCATTTAATACTTGAAACGCGTTAAGGTAATTAAAGCAAATTTTGTTATTATTTTTAACCATCAAATAAGAAACTTTTGCCAAATTCTATTTTCCACTGATTAAATAGCTTGGAAAACAAAGTAGAAGATTCATTAAGAGGAGTTCATATTAATGTTAATATAACAATTTCTTAATGAATTAATATAAAATGAATATGTATTATGGTTATCTTACATTTTTGTGTCTATTTGAAAACTGTTATTGTGAGGATGAAAATGCCTTTGTTCTTTTTTGTTCTGTTTTTCAAGAAAACAATGAATAAATCTTTTTATTCATCACGTAAAGTGACACCAGTAAATACACATTAGAAAAGTAAGTCTTGTCTTCTCAATCCGATTCATCTCTTTTCAACAGGTGTGTTGAATTCCAAGCCCACACAGATATTTAAAATACTACTTCTCTAAAAGCATATTTTAAATCAACAATCCAATTCACTTGTTCCTCTTTACTCAGGAGATTAAGGTTGAATATTTAGTTTCCACTACTTTATCTATAAAACAATGTTATTTTTGTGGGAATCAAGCTGCAAACCCTGTCTTGAATAGAGCAAACTTCTCCGGAACCTTTTTGTGATAGTCATCAATTTCCAGTTCAGTGAAATTCATCGAAAATGTAATGGAATTTCACATTAAAATTAAATTGCATCACATTACTTGTTTTCATTTTGTCTTTATTTATAGCGCAATGTTAGTTGGAGCATTATTAGATGATTTGGATAAGCCAGTAAGAAATCATTTCATGTTTGTTTTGGGACCAATGAGAAGACAATCCTTTTTACAGTTTACACTGTGGGAGGAAAGACAGAACATAGAAAGCCAAGGAGAAAGCAGATTTAGAATGAACTAACTGAACCTCAGTCTAGAGGTGGGAACAAGAGAATAAGTCGTTTCAACAATATGGGAGGAAATTTTGACCGATCTTTAGTATTTGAAAACAATTTAGAATACTGAAAACTACATCATTTTGTAATTGTTTCTGTTAAGAAAAATAGGTATGTGAGTTAGAATAAGAAGCTGATGAAAATAGTTTCATATAGTTTATTTTGTAAGAGTGGCTCGACCTTTAGATAAGAAATTAAATTACATATATGTTTATATATATCATAAAACATCATTTGGTGTTTAAAATTAAACATTAAAAGTCTAATAAATTACAAATTATGCAGAGCATTTGTGAAAAACTAATTGTATATGTTAACCAATGTTGCCAATGGTAATATCCACCATTTTTTGTTTTGTACAATAAGCATAATATAACTTCCACAAACTCAGGAACAATTTCTTACTTTAATTTTCTAATCAAGCTTTCCATTTTGTAAATGGAACTAATACTCACTTAAGTTATTTGTCTTTTTATTTTTTCCTTGCATTCTATTTAAAGGCAAGTCAATAATTTTATTAAAATTTAGTGACTAAGTGGTCACTATCTTATTTACTCCTTGTTGAACAACAACCAGTGGTCTTCTTACATTCTGTTATTCTCATATTCTATTTCCAGTTCTCTGCAAAGTTCAGTAAGTCTAATTTCACATGTATAATAAATAGCTTAGTAGATGAAACAGCTGAAATATCATTTTATATAGTTAATCGACACTGTGTGGTGCTTAAAATTTTATTGCCAAGAGATTTGACCATGTTATTATGAGTCAATTCTAGGAATCTTCTTGATGCTTCTGTACATTATGAGAATAACACAATTTAAGGCCAAACTTTATCCTATAAACAGTTCAATAAAACATGAGATGTTATAGCTTACCAAGATGTCCAGTGAGGTTAAACATTGCTTAAAATGAAAGGAGTCTAACAGCAAGTAAAGTACTCTCATTCTTATTTATATTCTGTGTGAAATTATTATTTCAGTCTAAAAATAATTTGTGACAAAATCATACATAATATATGATAGATTGATAAGCAGGCAAATATATAGATTGATAGGTAGATACAGCTCAATAGATAGACATTTGGGTATGATTATGTCTCTCTTTGCTCCTTCTGTTTACTACATTGTCAAAGAGTATCTGAACTTACCTGGTTGTACAATATAGCTATTTCTATTTCTTTTAACTTTATTTTTTTTTGTGTGCATTTTCATGGCTTTGTACACGTGGTATTAAATGTGACTTTACATCTTTATTTGGAAAAGTTTTAATATTTTTTATCATTCACCTGAGACATGTATCTCCAGTAATCCTTTCCTGAAAACAAAATGAATTGAATGCCTTATTTTCACACCAAACTATACACACACCAATCCTATTACAGTTTCTCCAAATAACATTTTAAAGTATATTAAAGAAAAGGATTGTGTCTTCTTTGTCTAAAGATACATGGACACAGTAGCATTGAACATAGGAGGTACTTTATTTGTACACTGAATTCTCTGATCTTGACCCCACTGCTTTGAAATTTATAAATATTAAAAGTTTTATTGATAGATATTTAGGTTTTCTATTTTGTTTTATTAAAGTTATTTGAATGTTTAATCACATAATATCAGCCATGAATGTGTAAAATGTTGATATTCAATTTTGATGCTAATGAATTTATAAATTATTAACAAATGACTCAAGAAGAATATAGAGAATGAAAGCAGTGATAAATACAGCAAATTAAAATTAAGAGGAAAGATTAATATAAAAGGCATTTAGGTGATTGCAATGCTTTGGAAAAATATAAATTAAGCATAGATTCATTCCCTGCACAAAAATACATTCTAGATAAATTAAAAGTTTGTTAATTAAATAACATACATTAACGGAAGTAAGTATTAATAAATATTTATCTTTTTTCTATACAAGAAAAATACTTCTGAATATAAAATTTCCTATAAAGTTAAAAGGACACACAAGATAAAATCATTTGCCAAAATAAAGCATGGTATGTCCCAAGATAATAGAAGATATTAAAAATCAAATTACCTGCAATAAGTTATTTGCACAATATTAACTAAAATGTATTATTTTTATTTTACTAAATTCATAAAATCAACCTAAAATATGTAATCACTTTAAAAAGAGAGAACCTATAAAAGGATAGGTCACCAGAGATATTCTATTTTGAATAAAAAAAGATGGCTAAATCATATAAATTGTATCCAATTGATAAATCTCCTTGAAAATATTGAAAGAAATATTTTTATCCTCTAAAATGTTAATAATAATGAACAGAATAGTGGATAAGGCAAAATGTATAGGGTAATTTCAATTTTTGTCTCCGTGTATTTTATCATTTTTAATTTAACATTTTAAGAATAATTTATGAAGATGACGGAGACTTTGATTTTTAAATTTTCATATCTTTTACTTTTTATTTATGTTTATTTTTAAAGGAAAAGTGAAGGTAGGAATGAAGTCGAGTAGGCCGGCCGTCAGGAGGTGAAAGAAGGAAGAAACACTTTATCTATTCTAATTTCAATTGTCCGCGTTGGTTGTTCTCCCTGGCCCAGGAAGTAAATCAGTTGCTTGTGTTGTATGTGAACTGCACTCCCCCAGAGGCAGTTGATTTAGTCACTACTCCGCTAGGGCACACCCATAGCATATAAACTCCCCACAATAAAGTGATTATGAGAAAATATAGAATTAAAAGCACATTTCAAAATATAAAAATTCTTAATCTCCGTTAAAAAAAATCCTGTATTTTTATCTAAATGTCATTAGACACTTAATTCAATATAGTTTACTTTCTGCAGACAGTGGCCATTATTTTGCATGTTGACTAAATAGTCAAAGCACTCTGGGCTTGTAAAACTCTGCTCTCTTCTGTGTCTACCTATTTTTACTTATGATATCCTGTTAATGACGAATGCAAAAGTTAGAAATTTCTCAAAAAAAAGATCAAAGAAAGTCAAAAACTAAATGCCTGATCTAAGATTATGAAAGGTTGTTTTGATAAACTAGCTATCTTTCAAGTTATTTTAAAATTCATTATTAGTTATATTTCTTTCTCGCTCATGTGACATTTTTAACATCCCCTTTTACTAACCAGTGTTTGAAAAACTTGTTTCAACAGTGTTCAACTAGATAATAGGTCCCTTAGCAAGCAAAATTGAAGTGGTACAAATATTAAAAGCATTTGTGCCCTTTGAAAATATTATGAAAGCTACTGCACAGATGGGCTGAAAGTTTAATTACCTCAGAAGAAGAGTGTCACAGTCATCATTACCCCTGTAACAACTGGAAATTGAGCAACCAAAATAACCATCAGGAAATTACTCTGAGTGTATATCAAATACACTGAAGAAACAGCTGCCATTCCATTTATGTCGCCAAGGCATAGAAATTGCAAAGATTGGAATAACATGGAGATGCAGCATTGACTTTTTTCTTAATTTGACATTTTCTAGGCATTTCTTAAATGTTCCAGACTGGGAGAAACGTATGTAGTAGAGTAACAGGCATCAAGTGAAATAGTACAAGTATGATTTCCTGTAATTTTGGTGTGCATCTGTTTGTGAAAGTTTATAGTTCCATCACACGATGTGAAATTTTACTTTTGACATATTTTTATTGCAGAAAAAAAGACAACTAATAGCATTTTTCTAGAATCCCTAAGCTTTCTTTAACTGAAGATATATACTATTTAGGCATTTATAAATCTCTAATAAGATGGTATCTTCTATATGTTATCATATAAGTGGTGACATGATGTCCTCTTTCAATATCATAGTTCTTTGGCAAAATGTGAGAAACTCAGAAAAATGACTCAGTGAAGGCTAATTTTTCAGAGTAAATATTCATTCCTCTGCACCAAAGGAGAGTATGCACACAATAGTGAGAACACTTAAAAACTGCTCTTAAAATAATTTACTATAGATCACATAACCCATGTGGCATCTTGCTATTCTCTGCATTTTCTGATTCTGGCAAAGCTTTTCCGGAACTTTTGAGCCAGACTTGTTATTGCAGATAACGGTAAACTCTGTTCTTAAAGAAGCACGATTTATTCAAAACTATAAAAGAGATATGTGTATATTTATACTTGGCAGAACAAGATTTTAAAATACAAGAAGTAATACCACATATTCTGGAAAATATTAAGTAACCCAAGGCAGTATAAGGAGCTGTATATCATTAATATTATCGGTTTCTAAGAAGCATTACAATTTGTGGTTACTCAAACCAAAATATGCTGAATGCTGCCAGATGTATTGACCACTAATTTTTAACTTCCAAACATGCATTTAATGTAAGCTAGATTATGCCTGAGGTCTTGAGATAAGAACATCGCTTGGAACCTAGTTATATATAAAATAGTAACTAATAAATAATCAGTGTTTCTTATAATTTAGGCATGTATGTGATCTTAATAAACAAGAAAAATTCTGAAATTTTACACTCAAGAGAATATGCAGAAATTTATAAACCACTTTTAAAAGAGTTAAAAAACTTGGAAGTGTTGCAATTATAAACTTCTAGAAATTATTATGTCATATTTTTTCATGATTTAATGGAACCACACCTTAATGGGTTAAAAACACTTTAGATGTCATTTTTTTGTGTAATTTATTAATGATATATTACATCATGACTTTATTAGATTTAAGGTGTACATCACTGTAAAACGAAGTCTGTTAATAATATATTGTTTACTGTCAATAGCTAAATTCCATCCTTTACTATTGAATAGACTCCTTGTACCCAATTTGTTCACCCTTACTCCTTCCATATGGTATTCACAACTTTGAGTTTACAGATTAATAGTCTATTTTTGCTCAATTTATTTCATGTGTTAGTTTGGTTTTTCAATATACCACATGTGAGTGAACTCACAGGATGTTTGTCTTTCTTCTTCTGACTGATCTCAATATGCATAATTTCCTCTAGGCTCATCCATGTGGCTGCAAACAACAAGAATCAGCCATAAATTCGGATGAGAGATTTACAAAAAAAATCACATTTTGTTGGATATGTGAATCCATGAATGGTGTATGGATAGATTTAGAAAGCTGAAAGGACTTTGATAAATGTCAGTTAAATGAAGATTGAAGATATATATAATCAACAGGTATTTTGTGTCACCTAGCCACCATTATTTTTCTGTTCTGTGTTTCTGATCTATTATCCAAATATTTGATACCAGAGCAGTTCTTGTCTCAATCTTTACATGATAAACCTGCATGAATTTTTTTTTCCCAGTTAGCCGCTCACACTCTCCCTTCTGTTTTTGATTCCATATCATCTCAAAGAGACTTTCTCTAGCCCTTACATCTAAATTTCACTTCATGGTAATGACCCTTCCAACTAATTCTCTATTTTGCTTGATTTTTATTCTCATTGTAACTTAATATTCAACACACTATAGTATATCTAAATGCTCGCTCATTAGAATTTTTGTCTGTTTTCCTCATGGAAATATACATTTCCTGAGAGTAGAGACCTTTGATTGCCTTGTTTGATGTATTGCAGCCCCGCAATAAAAATTGAAGCAAAAATACATGAATGAACTGACTGAAAGAAAAAGTAAAGTGAATGAAATACTGATAAGTTGCAGAGACTAAATATTCTGATTTTCTCAGAACAATAAAAAGAGAGGGCAGATCAGTTAATGTTCCTTTTCAGGCTTAGGAATTTATGATTCTGCAAGGCACAAATGTAATAAAGTAATATAATGCACACACATGTTATACTATTTCCCTATGAAGGAATTAAAATTCTTAGTAAAGTACTTCATTTGCTAGTTTGATTTCTCAATATACCATATATCAGTGAGATTAAGCAAAAACAAACATAAATACCTAGAAAGAAAATAAAGAGACTAAACTTTGATCTATATCTTAATAAATGGTCAGATTACTCTTAGGAAATGAAAGCAAGTCATCTATTATCTGTATAAGCCCTACAGTGATTGGAACTCCTTGTTAATAAATAAATGTTATTTGCTCGTAGGAGAGCTTTTACGTATGAAATGCAGTTAGTATGATGTTCCTTGTTTAGCATTATTTATATAACCCAGCCTAGAATCTATATTTTTTATCAGTCATGGATCCTCATAGCTTTAAAACTCTCTGGCTTATAAAATTCAGAAACAATTTGTGAACCTATTTGTTGCTGTAGGAGTGACCACAAACTTCACTTTCAACATCTATTACTTGGACCAGAGATAGAAATGTTAGATCCAGAAAGTAACCTGTGGGAACATGAGAAGTAGACCCAATTCTGGTAGACCCAATCCTTTGGGCTTCTTGTCTGCTGGTTTCCTTGAAATCATTAATAATGTCTCAGAGTTCAGAATCAAATAGCCAAAATGTATTTTAAAGGTTTTTGTTGGAGCATAGTTCAAAAGATCTTAATAAGTTTAAAAAGTTTGAAATTAGGAGACTTAACAGTTTGGGTTTATTCCTTCCCAAGATATCTTGAATTATTTATCTAACATCTTGCTGCCCAGGATTCTTTTGTTTGTAAAATGAAGATAATGCTTCACATGTTTGAGACGATATCTAAAAAAAGACTGCATTTGAAATATCAGTAGCCAAGTAAATATCAGGTATACATTTTTATGTGTGTGCACATACTAGACTCCTGCTCTTTAGAAAACCACAAGGTAAATATATCACAGATCTTATTTCATATCTTGGTGTGAAAAAAGACAGAGTTGTTGAACAAATCTGATTCGTGGTTGTTCTGAGATATGATTTAATTCCTTCACCATGGTTTGGAGAGTAAGATACTAAATTTGTTAGCATCAACCTTACATTTGGCAATAAACTAAGTGCTTTTCATAACTATTCATTTAATTTTGAGAGCAACTTTCTGATGTATTGTAATCCTTATTTTATAGAAAAGAAAGATGACAAAATGGAAGTAGAGGATTGATTTTTATTGTATCTACATCCTGCCCTCAGTGCCTATGAGAATGACTTGTATTTAATAATCAGACTTAATGCATTGCCTAAGTAAACACTAACAGCTGTTTTATAAGAAGACAAAAAGGACACATTATATGAAGCCCAAGACTGAAGGAAGACAGCAGAAATGGCCAATCACTGAAACAAGTTAAACTCCTAAAGGCTGTGATCGATTCTAAGAATGTGTGGAATATTCCAAAGTAAAGCAGCAATGACAAATAATATGTTTAGTAAATATCAGTTAGACCTACACAGAAAATGTCAAATTTCAATGTACAAAAGGAAAAAGACTAGCCAAGATGTTTTCCTGTGAACACTCTCACAAGTTCCTAATATAAAACAGTGTTACCCATAGTGCATCCTTTGATAATTTAGGTCACATACAATGTATCCTTGGTTATTAATATTTATATGTTAAATGTAAATAATAAAATATAAAGAAAGACTATCTTTTGACATTTTATTTCAAATTTATTATTAGAAAAGTTTCATAATTCTGTTTTTCTACGTCCTTATTTCTTATTTCTTTGAAGTCTCCAGTATATAAAATTACTTTGAAATTATTTTCATTTCCAAATGATGTAGAGCAATGATATATCGTATCTGTTGTCATTGGGCCTCTTTTCATATTCATAATTTAGGTGTTCTTATTTGTGAGTTTACATTCAATGCAACATAGTTTTAAGAAATATATTGAGCCTCTCTAGAGTTCACCTCGAAACGATCTATTCTGCAATCTTGCAGTAACTTAGACAGCAACTTTCTGCCTTAAATATCGTCAGTGAGAGGAGGAAAAAAAAACTGTCTTGAACAAGCGTCTCTCCTCAAATGGGAGAAAGTGACATTGCCAGTGAATCGAGGTGCTGCCTCTTATCTGTGCTTAATAACCTCCCTCACTGGCACCCATTCAGCTGCCATTTAGTACAAAGACAAGTCTGCATGTCATTGAACAAGCCTGCATTAATACACCTAACCAATCAATGGCTTCTACCCATTCCACAAGGACGCCAGTCTGTTACCATTACGAGACACTGTCAACAGAAAATGACACTAGAGTCACAAAAGGCAAAATGATGTCAGTTTAATCAGAGAGCAGACAAAAAGGCAAACAATGCTGCCCAGGATAGAAGTGCAACAAGGAGACTCGGAGGCTGGCATAAGCCACTCTTGTCAGGTCCCAGTGAAACCGGCTTGAAATTCAATGATATAAAATCCAATAGAATGACATAGACAATCAGAACTGCTTTTTCTCCATTCAATTAAAATAGGTGACTGCTGTTGGCAGAAGGAAAATCCGTAACAAAATATTGGAAGAAAGAGCAACTTGAATAGAGTGTATAGGAAATCAAACTCATTTTCCATTAGAAGAAAAAACCCAGTCACCAAAATTACATTATTTTAAAATTTGTCTAATCAATGACTTCATTTTTCTTTTCATGGAAAATTAAATAGATGTTTTAAAAGTCTTATATTAAGCCAACAGCTCTGAATTGGTATATGTGTACACTGACAAGCTAGCTGCTCACATTAAGTAGTGATAATAATGATGGATTTGTACAATTATGCATGTGGAATAGGCCTCAGAGATTATCTGGCCCAACCTGCTCATTTTACAGATGAGAGAACTGAATCTAAGACAGAGTGAGTGAGATGCCCAGGAGCTTAATGGCAGAGCCAGGCTCCCTGGCTCTCAGTCCAGTCTTTTTTCATAACACTGTTTAAAGCTCATGTTTTGCAATAATAATGCAATTTTTATCTAGAAAAGAAAACATTTCATTAATTTTCTATATACATGTTATGTTGTTACTGTGAAACAGAGAAAAGGGAATTATTTTAATGAGTTACTTCAGACAGAACATTGAAAAGCAATGAAGTACTGTTTCACCCATCCTGTAAACCTTGTAAGTTTCTTCTTCTACACTACTCTCCTCAAAATGCTTGAGGGATTGCAATGCCTTTAAAATCCAAGAGGGATAAGCACCACAACTCAAGCCAATAATAGTTCGCTGATAGCAGCAAAATGTCAGCGATGCCAGATCCTGATCCCCCACTGCACAAATCTGAGTTATTTGGCTGGTTCATCACTCCATATTCACAGGATTCAATATCTTGGATTCATCTCTGACATTGTTCTCAGCACCTCTTCATGTAGACGTCCAGTCCTGACTGTGCTACCCACTCGAGACACCATTTTCTGTCAGGTCTGCTCATCCTCTCTTCCAACCCGAATTCCCTTAATTCAGTTTCTGCAACTTTCTGCAGTTCTGTGATCAATTCTACATATGGAGAGACAGGTGGATAGGCCTTTTTCCCCCGGACACATTCCAGACACTTCCATGCCTTGGGCTGACAGCTTTTCCTGGCAGAACAAATTGAAATTTGATTTCAAAACTTATTCTTTTATTATTTAAAGATGCCTAGATGAATCTTTTTTAAAATCCATGCTTCTTTTCAATGAATAAGAAATATCTCCAAGATCTTTTCTATGTCTGCCTCCAACTGATATACACATTTAAGTGTTACATGTGTCACTAAGAATTAGTGCTACACAGTACTTTTGAAAATGTGTTGGATGCTGATATTTGGGATTCTGTTACAAAAAATATATATATTTCTTTATATTTTTGCATTTCAAGTTTTCTTTCTTTCTTTTATTTTTGGTTATATTTCAAATTTTAAAATTATAAAGTATTTGATGTTTATTCACTTACCTTACCCAGGATTCTAATATGGTCTAATCTCATCTCCTTCTCTCCATTTCTAATACGGTTCTTAGCGATTCATAAGGGGAACATGCATATATATTATGATAATCTTTTTATGTTTTCTTCTCTCTCTCTCTATTTTACCTTGCCAACCTCAGATAATTTCACCATGAAGCAATTTCTTTCTCGCATAATCTCATATGGTCTTCCTCTCAACCTCTGCCAGTACTCACCCTTTCTGTCATTAACCCATTATATCAGGAGCAGTTTGCCTTTAATGTTTTCTCTTGATATTATGATTAATCTAATTATTATAATGTTAGTTCCTGCATTCAAACCCTCTAATAATCATCTAGGCATTAGTTTTTTCAGATCTGCTTATCTGAGTCATTCTATAATCTCAACATATCTATCCATTATAGGTATACCATGTTGTAAAACCACACAATACCTAAAGGCAACAAGATAACAGTATTCTACAAATAAAACAATCTTTAATATTATCATAAATAAATATATTGGATTTAGTCCATAATAGTGCATACCAAAATGTGATGTGTCTGTGAATCTTATCCATAGTCAGATTATGCTTCTGTATCTCTTGGGTGGGCTTAAGAGTATCTGTTTCTTAGAAAATGCTAATTATTCTGGTCACTTTACCACAATTTGCTCCTCATAAGGATCAACAGAACATTACAGCATTCATTACATGAAGAAATTAGCATATCTAACTTTAATTTTCAGACTTGAATTTTTGGTTTTTGGAATCAATATAACTTAAGTTCTATACATATATGTTGTCATAGGAATTCAGTTGATATTTCATTTTGTGCATGTATATTGATTTTTTTGGATAATTACATTTTAGTATAATTATTCTAATACTTGCTTGAATTCATCAACTTAGAGGATATTTTTCCAAAGGAAAATATAAAAAATGATTTGATAATAAAATCCAAATATGGATTTTAAATCAGTGTCACCAAGTTTTATCGTTTTTTAACAAGACTTAAAATTTATGTTTAAAAAAAATAACTTTGTTTCTTCCAGTAGATACACTGTAGTTTAGGAACAGTCAAACCAAATGGTACTTCACTGCAAATCTTCACCTTTAAATAGCACTGGTAGGGAGGCTGGAGAAAAGCATGCAATATTAAAAATATGACAAGAAGTAAAGAGTAGAGAGAAGAGAGAAATGTCAAATTGTAAAAATATATTTGAACAGAAAAGAAACATATTCCTAGCAAATGTACATCATGTTACACTTGTATACTGCAATACAGATGAATAGAGTATAGAAAGAAAGAGCCTCTCATAATTAATAGAGCTATGAACTCTGGCTTTTTTGTGGTTTGGCACATTGATGCATTTTTAAAATATAAATGTCTTCAAGGCTGACAATATAGAGACTCATGACTATCATTGTTCCTTCTATCTATAAACTTACATATAAAAGAAAAAATGAAAATGAGGTTTCTAAGATTCTTTTCTATATGACAGTGAGGAAATTGTGTTTATCTCCCTTCTTTTCAAATTTTAATTTTGAAATAATTTTAGATTTTCAGAAGACTTTCAAAGATAGTGCAGACACTTTTAATATATTTTTTCTCAGCTTCCTTTAAAGTTAACACTTTGCAAAAGTGTGGTGCATTTATCAAAACAAAAAAAATTAACATTGTACAAAACTATGATTTATTTAGTGTCCATCAGCTGTTCTGATAATATACTTTTTTTATTCCAGAATCTAATCTATTTTACCACATTATATTTGTTCATTTTTTTCCTTAGTCTCTTCCAAATACCGTCTATGACTGAAAAATATTTTTGTCTCATTTCAGTATCACTGACAATATTGAAAAGTGCTGGTAAGCACTTTATAGATTGGTACTCAGTTTGGTTTTTCTTATTATTAGATTGTAGTTATGAGTTTTTGAAAAAACACAGAAACGAATTTACGATCTCTTAAATCATGTCAGGAGTACATGATATCAACATGACTATTAACCATTCATATCATATTTGGTTAAGATGGTTTCTCTATGATTTCTTTCTAATGAAGTCATTCTTCACATTTCCACTCTAAATGTAAGAGTTACTGAATCCACCTCTTTAGGGATGGGAGGATTCATTAAGATTTACCTCCTAAACTGAAGGGAGATGATTGTGATAACCAGACTTTTGTCACTTTCCTGAAAGATATGCCTTTTTATATCAGAATCTATGAATATGTGTTTCTCTTTGCTTTTATTTTCAACTGAACATAGTCTGTTTATCTTGCTCGACTTTATCTGAATTTATTGCATCTTTGGATTGATATCATTACTAACTTTGGAAATTATTAGCCGTAATTTCTTCAAGTAATTCTACTTTGTTCTTTTTTTCCCCTTCTTCTGGAATTCTAATTATGTGTATTTTAGCTCATTGCCCCACAGTTCAGAGATGTTCTTTAGAGTTTTTCATCCCCACTCTCACACTAATTTTTCTTTTTGGTTTTGGTTTTCAAATTGGGTAATATCTATTAATCTATCTTTATTTTCATTGATTCTCTCCTTGGTTATATATAATCAGAATTCTTCAAAGGCATTCTTTAGGTCTGCTACTATGTTATTGATTTCTAGGATTTTCAATTAAATGTTTCTTCTAGTTTCTGTCTTTGCTGAAATTATCTGCCTGATCTTGCTTGTGTTTTCTATCTGACACTGCCAAGATTTCTGTCTTATATGAGTCTTGATTTGATGAGTTTATTTATTTTTTTTATTGTTTCTTCATACTGTCTTATTCTTGTCTTTTTTTTCCACACCATAATTTTTTTTGGCAAACTGAAGGACTGCAGATATATATAGATAGATAATAGACAGAGATAGATAGATATACGTATTTGCATCTCATGTATCTAATAGAGATGTACACACGCACACACACACACACACATATACATATATATAATTATCTGTTTTGGAGAAGAGCTTACTTTTCTCGTAGACCTTTAATTTTAGTTTAATTTAATTTAATTTATGATACTCTAATTCAGTTGGTGTGCATTTCAAGTGGACTGTTGCTATAGAAGCTTCAATTTATTTTAATATCTTAAGCTTATGGTATTGCCTTATTAGTTAGATATCACCCCCCCTCCCCAATTGTACTCTACTTGGTTTTAAGGTGGGGAGGAGGGTAGGGAATGGCACTCTCTTGTTTAGATTGTATCAATAATAAGCAATCTACTGAGGGAATTAGCCTTGATCTTGAAACTGCATCTCCAAAAGTGTCATTGATTCTCCTCTATGGGTCTAGACAAATAGATTTTCTGCTGTGTGTCCACCACAGTCTTGAGTTTAATTTCTCTCCCTTCTATAGATCATAGTTTTTGCTCCTTAAATAATAAAAGAAAGATGGATCCGGGAAGGATTTCTCTCCCTCCTCCAGTTGTAGAAGGAAGGTACCTACCAGGACCCTCAAGCTAAAGTTTTGTCTTCTTTAAGAGTAGATCTGGATGGTTTCTGCAGTGTCTAGTTTTCCCCTAACCTGATTAGCACCACCAGGAAATCTCTTTCAGGATTATCCATGCTTTTCTTAGTGACAAAATGGTGGAGCTCCTGGGAGGAGAAAACCTGAAAATGAGTGAGTATGCTACTCTCTCTGTGATCCTTAGTTGGCTTACTTTCTCATGAAATTCTTCACTTAAAAGCTTAGCAATTTATTTTACAAATTCTCACCAAATCTTCTTCACAGCATATACCATGTGCAGTGACATCTGCCATATTTAAGGAAATTCTTGGGTTTCTTTTTACATTGTAATTCTGTCTCTAGATTTCTGGATAGTTTGCTCTGTGATCTCAATTTATTTTTATTTATTTATTTATTTATATATTTTTATGAGCTTCAGAAGTATCTGATTTGAAATGTGCTTAGCATTTTCACTTAAAGTGTGGGAATGACAGTCTTCAGTTCTTTGTATCTCTGAACTAAAATTAGATCATCTCTTTTAATTTCAGAAAGTATTGACTAGCAGGTGTTTTGTGATATAACTTTATCACTTTGTATTAAGTCTTGGTGATACAGTTATTTCAAAACTTAAGCAAATATCCAGAAAGATCTTTTCAAGTATCCCCAGTTCTTGCCCACGAGACAGGAAATAATAGGATGCCTTTAAGTAATGTTTGAACAAATGCAAAAGATATGTATTTGACAAAAGCATTTGCCAAAATGACCACTTTAACCCTAGTAAGCATCTTTTCTTATTTCAATTTTCCTGGTCTTTAATATGTAAATGTGTATCCTAAATCAACAACGGTATTTCAAACTTATGTCAACATGAAATGTTTCCCTTCCCTCCAGAAATATCTGAAAAGTTATTTACAGGTATAATATATTTTGCAATACTTGTCAATAAAATTAAGCAATGTACAGAGTGGACTTGTCTTTCTGTTTTCACATTGTGAGTCTTCATACCAACTTTTCCTTTGATGACCCTTCCTCCTCTGACCAGACATCTAAGATACCAGGACTGAGAGGCAAGTGTCATCTGGTATAATGCTTCTTTGGAGTGGCCTAATGGTGGGGGATTTTCATAGAAAGTCCAGTTGTCAGTATATAATCACTAATACTCTGATCAAACCTAAAATTGACTCTCCAGAGAAGAGCCGATTATTATGCTGCATGTGGCAAATGTGTAGAAAATGTGACATCACAAATTGGAAGAAAGTAATTTTATTCTGCCTCCCATTTAGCTATTTTTATTTTCATTGTCCCACTTAGAGCATCTGTCACAATGCACAAATTATTTGACTCCTTTTTGATAAAACTCAATGATACACATTTTTTTGTTGACTATTTTTCTTAATATTTCTGTTATTTAATTACAGTGAAGTTAATTCTTCTTAGGTTTTGATACTTGAAACTAAAAAGAAACACCTTTGTGTAGGTGTCTAGTTAAATACATCTTCATTTTGCTTTCATAAGATATTTATATATAGCTGGATTTGGAAGCTGGCCAGCCAGAAATTTACCAAAATTTAAGATAGTTAAAAATGCCATGACAAAAGTCAACATTTTTTTTTTTCTTGCAAATCAGAAAAACGTACAGTCAAGAGTTTCTATTTCTAACATAGGTATAAAGATATGAGGAGAGGTTTAACTAATGCAGTGCTGCTAATGAATGCGGCTTGCTCAAGGTTATAATTTAAATTTTTATAATAATCAATTTGTTTCAAATTGTTTTCCTGCAAATATCAGAATAGTGGCCAAGTAATGAAAAAATTAAAAATCCACATGGTTATATTGTTTTATTACATCAGTAGGCTTTTTTTTTGTAAAAAAGAAATCATTGGTTGTATTTTATGGTCACTTTTGAAGACTTTTGGAGATATCACGTACTTTTGATCTCTGGAGAATTTCTTGCCTGATGCAGGCAAGCTCTGTAGTTGGCTGTACAGTTCTCTATTACTTTAAGTGAGTGTAACTTCTGAGTCAGAGTTCCTGTGGCATGAAAAGCTTGGGTTGCCCTCAGGGGATTTGTCACACTTTATATAGCTCAAGCATGGACTCAGAAACCTGGAAAATGCACTCGACTTAGCAGTCCAGCACTTCTGCAAGTCGTAAAGTTCAAGTTATCAAAGAACTTTTCAAGGTTTCAATGATATTGTTACACAGTATGTGACCTTTACAAGGTTTAGTTTGGGAAATCTATGCTGAGGGGTTTCCCTTCTTCAGGTATGGACTCTGCTTCCGCTTGTAGGTATATAATTTTGGCAGAAAACAATCAGACCATATATAAACTTTTTCTTCTATGCCATACTACTTGAGGGAAGGTCTTTAATATTACAGAGATAGCAACACATGCTACTTTCCCATTACTCTTAATGAAAATTTGTGATAACTGCATCTGAATACCTCCTTTCTGGTTTGTAAGAGATGACACTGGTCTTATATCTGCTCACAAATAAAGTTCTTCAAAAAGATGGAAATTGTAATTATTATAAATAGACATGAGAGGCAACAAACTGGTTTAATCTATAAGATATTGGACTCTAAGAATGAGTAAGGGTAGGTGTGCTTAGAGATGAGTTCATCTTTTGTAGATAATGTTTTTCCATTAGGATTTCATTATTTTAAACAATTTCTAACAGTATGAAGATATATCTTATCCCTAGAAATACTACATTAATGTTTGTTTTCTTTTGTACTTCATTTTGATATATCTTTGATAGGAACAAATATAAAAGAATTTGGAACTGTAACTGTATCAAACTTAACATGACAATTGTTAGTGATCTATCTTTTAGTAATTAGGTATCCTGATACACATACACACATACATAAAATGTATATATACACATCTATCTATCTATCTATCTGTCTATCTATCTATCTATCTATCTGTATCACCCTCTTCTATGAACCACAATGTGTAGTAGAGAAAAAGCAAGGATAAAAACTTCTTCCCCTTCTCTTTTCTTGTCCTTTTCAGGTAATATTATGTGACTGTATCTTAGTGAATCCTGTAGAAGTTTCATACTCTTTCCATGAAACTGTAGCAGAATCACCAAATTACAACCTAGAGTGGCAAGAGAGAAAGGAGAAGCCACAGGAGATGAGCTTAGAATAAAGAAAGTTACAGAGAATTTCTAAAGCTCTTTTCTTCAGAGCAGTCAAAGGCTACCCCCACAAAATGGGTAAGGGAGAAGTAAAGAAGTGTTTTCTTTATATAAACTAGCACAGGAGACTATGGTTCAATTCTACTCTCTGAGGTTCATATGTATGGCATGCAGTATGGTTTTACAGCATCTGGTTTTAGAACAGGGATGATGCAACACGCTATTTTTAAAGAAATCCCAGGTTCTTTCTCTTCTTTACTCCCCCCCATCAGCCATCATAGTGTCTTTCCTTGCAATACTATTTTTATTATGTTATACCATAAGACAAAACTAGTTAAGAAAACAAAATCAAGCTAGATATAGCAAAACTACTCTTAAGGAATTACCTTAACTAATTGAATAGATTTCTATTATAATTTTGGAGTTTATTTTGTCTTTAACAATTGTTTCTTTAAGGTATGCTGTTGGTTTTATACGACAGTTTATTTAGATGATATAAAATGATACATTTTCAGTCTAATTCTTAATGAGTTAGAAGTACCATCCCTGTTTCAATTAACATGTATCAACTAAATAGAATTTATGGTTCTCACTTGAATCAATATCAGACAAAAATTTTTGTTTTTAATATGAATGTTTGCTCTTTACCTCAACATTCTGTCTCTTGTATGTGGACTTCATTAACACAAACTTATTAAGATTGCTCTTAAAAAAAGACATGTCTATAGGTTCAAAAAATCTTTGATAAATACATGCAATAAAAGTAAAATTTAGGAAGCTTTTTATTATTTATACTTCTAGAAAACAAAAGAAATTCTCTTCATTGTCACAACCTGATTATGTACAAAATTCCTATATTCTAGATTAGTTGTAACATTCAAAACTTCAGTCAGACTACACAGACTTCCTTTTCTTAGTAATTCATAGATTTTCTGAAGACTTTTCAGATCTAATATCTTGAAAAAAATAAGTCTGATGAATTAGTGTAGTTCTTCTCAGCCTTGGAAATCTAGTATATACTAGAAAATGAGTAGTCTTGAGATTTGAGATAATGGCATTTGAGAACAGAAGTCGGAAAATCCTGACCCTCAATTTGTCCTGAGCCCATATAACAGCTCAACCAAAATAGCAACTTAAAAGATGATAGTAGTACTCCTTTATACTTGCCTTGATCATTTCTATTTGACCCTACGTGCGTGATTGTGATCAGGTCTTAGCTGTAGGAGTAGGGGATAGAGTGCATGCCTACAGAACTTAGTGAATAGCAAAGAATAGCAGATTCTGGAGAATTAGAAGTAGAAATCCTGAGAACATGTGTGAGTGGATTTCTGGTTACAATGTAATTTAAGATTTAGAGGCAATTATTATTTATTTAGATTCACTATACCAGTCAGGGTAGTTGAAGTTGGTTGTAACAATTTATATTATTTATTAAGGTATGTAAGTGATAATGGTTTGATATCAATATGAAGAAACTGCTGGATATTCTTTGGCATCTTATTTAAGAAGGATCAGAGGAGTTTGAGAGGTAACTATGAAAGCACAGTCATGTATCAGACTAGAGAACCCATTATTTGCCTATGTGCTAACAAATGACTCACAATACACTTCCACCTTTAAAATAGTAAAGCATGCTCTGATGGAGAGACAACCAGTTTTTTATCAGGTAAACCCAACCTCTGTAAATGTCTGAAAGCAATTATTTGCTTTCAGTGTGTTTTTGGATTCCACTAATAGAAGGATGGGAATTTGTTCTCATATAGCAAAGACAGAAATATACATTCATTGTTTTGTGCATGGACCATTAACTTTCTTGAGAGCTATCGTTCTATAGCCTGTAGATCCCTTAATTATATTAGTATGAAATAAAATATCAACTGACCAAATATATTTTTGACATTGTGCTAATTAGAATTGGTGAGCAAGAAGTAGTAAATAATTTGCTACCCCTGTAACAATCATGTATGTCAAGGACTGTGAAATACAGCTCTCGGTGTTTATGGATATGACCCATATCTAAAATCCAATGATATAAAGCTTAATGAATCATGTCCTCTAGGATGTAGAAAAAAAACATTGGATTCTTGAATCTGTACTACTAAAAATATCTTAGGGGATATCTTTGGGTTATAGTGGCAGCAATTATCTTTTTTTGGAAATCTATTCCAAATTATTGATCAATTGATGAAGACTTGTGTGAAAGATAGCTATTCTCTACCCTTGGTCACTACCAATTCTAGTGCAATAGGTACATGGATATAGAACCACAGGAACAAGGGTGAAGGTCATGGAATGACACAGAAACATGGAATCAATCTCACCAAGATTCTTCAGTTAATGTGTATATATATATATATATATATATATATATAGAACCATTAATATCAGAGAATATGGCTGAACTTTAATTTGACACCATTATTTGGCAAGATTTGTGAGAGAATTGAAAGTACAATGATTTTGTCCTTATTAAGTTAACAAATACTATCAATATATGTTTGCAATCACGATCTGCAACATCTCAGACTACAACAACATTCAAGGACTTACAGAACACTGAAGATATTAAATATCTTATATCCCATATGTGGAGAAATAGACTTGCACAGTAGTTTTATTTTACAACCAAGTGTGCATTAGTTGGGAATATGTAAATAATTTATGATATGTTAATACAACAGAACATTATACTTCATTGAAAATAAATATATATGCATCAATAAATATATATATTGTATATTTCAGCATCTGTTTTAAATTTGAAAATTAAATACAAGCCTATATTTTTTTCTAAAATTATCTGAAATATGTGTTTTTTAAACCAAACTGAATATTTGCTAGGATTAAAAAATGTGTGGAATGTAGAAGTGGTTTTCTTGTATAGCTTCTTTAGAATTTGAATATGATACCTAATCAGGATTGAGAATAATTACACTAGTATGGTGATTACAAAGCTTGTTTAGCAAGAAGAATTAGATAATAAAGTGTTAAATTTTAGAATGTTAATCTGTGACCTGGATATAGATATTTATTTAGTTATCTTAAGACAGCTGAGTATTTTGTTTTTGTACTAAACTCTATAATATCAGATCAACTGGAAAATAATACTTTGATTTGTAATATTAAGACAGCTTCAACAACAAATTAAGATAATTGACATAAGACTTTAAACATGAAATATATATTTTTATGATTGGAATATTTAACTGCAGTGTTTATTGTATTGCTTTTTTGTTTTCATGGTTCTCATTTTTTTAGATTTTAATTTTATGATTAAACTGTGATGTCAATTTGAGTTTTTTCCTCAACAATTAAACACTGTCTTATAGAAAATTCAAACCTTGAATGCTTGTTTATTCCTGAATTCTAACACATGCTATGCAAATAATATGACTGTCATTAAGTTACTTACCTGGATAAAATGTATTGTATAAATAGTGAAATATTTGTTTAGATGTTGAAAATAACTTTAATTGCAAACAAATTATTTTAACCTTCCTTAGTATGAAGAGTGGATTGGTTATCTAAAAAACTGGAAAAATATAGTTGACTTTATTTTATAAAGACAACAGTGCAATGGAAGGTTAGATACAGTCCACCTTGCACTGATATTTTAAAAGTAGAAAATATTTTCTGTGGGTACCTGGGAACTCTTAGGTTAGTTAGCACTAAATTTCAAAGTGATGAAGATCTATTTTATGTTATGAAGCAATAGATTGTGTCATATAAGCAAAGAAAAAAGAGAGAGTAGATTCCTGTTTGAATTTCTTTTGAATGAATAGTTGTGGTTCTAGTTCTAGCTGTAGTTCTGGCAGTTAGTTATGTTTTATTATTTTATTTCTAATCACTTTCTTAAAACTGTATTTCAATTATTTATTTTTTATGAGTAAAAGTTATTGTTCATGACATGCAAATCACAAAATGAACATATTCTGTGCATTTTAAGACAAAAAGAATGCATGTCATGTATCCTGCATCTCTTCAATAAGGTTGACTTCTTAAGATCATTAATTACATTCAGAGTAGATAGTTTTAACATGAGTTACTTTAGCATACAGAACAAAAGACAATAAAAATTGTGTCTTTATTAAATTAAATTTAGATAAATGTTCAGGATTATTTCTCCTAACCAGGAACACCTATGATACACTAAACAAATGAAAACACTCTCTTGGAACAGATAATTATCATTACATACATCCTGAAAGTATTTTATTAAAAATTATAATTGACAACTCTAGTCTTTGTTATATTTTTCCTTTGTTTTTTGCCTTTCATTTTGTAGGTACCATATTCCATTTCTGAGATACTATCTATTTTGGGTTACACAGAGTTTATTATTTTATATTCAAAAATGTTTCAAAATGCTATAATATCCATAAATATTAAAAATCCTTCATTAAATCTTAAAGGGCATTTTGATATATTAAAGTAGAAAACTAGTTACTTAGATGGAAAATGATGAAATTAGATCTCTGCTTCAAACCATATATGGTCTAGATAGGTTTTAAGCATAATTAAAAATATCTTAATTTGTGAGAATAATTATTTTTTAAATATAATTTAAATATTGTATAGAAAATATTTATTGAATAGGATACCAAAAATCTTCCTTTTGTCTAAAATGTCAAATTTTACTCTATTAAAATCAATCACTCATTAAATTTTAATTCTTATGTCAAACAGAAAGTGAAAATCTACCCTACAAGCTGCTAGAATATATCAATAATTATTTTCACCAAAAGTAACAAACAACTATAAATCAAAGATCACACACACAAATAGAAAAATAAAGGACAGCAGGCATTTTTTATAAAGTTAATAAACAAAATGAGATGATTAACCACATGCTGTGATCTGCAAAATATATATCAACAACTCTGCGATGTTCTTCCTTATTCCTATTACATTGGTGAAATTTGAATCTGGCAATATCACATGTTAGAGACTATGAGGATCTACAGAATCTCTTACATGTTCTTAGTTGGAAAGTTGATTGATTTAACACTGACACAGTTTGCATTATTTTCAACAATTGATTATTGCCATATTCTGTGAAACAGAAATCCATCTCCAAATGTGTACACAAGACATTCTCTTGCACCTGCACATCAAAGACAGGTTAAGAAATAGTCACTAATATTCACGATGAAATAAAAATGTTAAAACCACTCAAATATCCATCAGTAGACCCAACATTCAAGGAAAATTCAGAAAATAGCATACTGCATGACAGTTAAAGATGAATTCAAGACTATGAATGCATATCAGCAATACACAATCAAATGAAAAGTTAGGTTTTAACAATTATATATTCTGATATCCTTCTGTACTAACGGAAGATTAAAATTACACTTTTTCTTAATAAATATATATACCTTAATATCTAGAATTAATAGTGAGGAATGGTTATAGACCATGGTATCAGAAGAGCAAGAAATCACTGGTTAAATGTAATTTATTTTCAGAATACTAGATTCTATTCTGGATGATGCTAAAGGTTTTTAGTTACACAATTATAATGCATAAATACCTAAATAAGTACACAGAAGTAAGCAAAGTCAAAACAGTTGATGAAAGTATTTCATGAATCAGATATTCTGAACAATGTCATCCATCAAAATTAGCAACTCTAGGGGAGATGTCTTATTCTATTTCTCAATAACATTTGATAGGTATTTTTGATTTTATATTATCATTTATTCACGACATTGTATATACAAAATTGGCATATCTTATTTTATATGGGCTATATAACTACTTCTCTGTCCTTTTTCTCGTCTTTGTTTTGAAGGCTTAATTTTATGTTCTGTGTTGATATTATACACTTAGACATGAAATGTAGACTGTCTTTAAATACCCTAGTTTCTTTTCCCCACCAAAAGGCTTCCTTCTACACAGGATGTTGGAAGCAATTCTGTCACTTCCTGGAATAGTCTCTCTGTATTATGGATGTAAGAGGTTTGTAGAGGGCTGACAAAATTGTTTTCTGGCTTAAGTGCGATAAATCATTCTGTAAGTTTGAGTCATAATTTTATTAGGGCTGATGTACCTCTTTCATAATTAGTTTTTATTATTTTTAGATTCACAGCAAATTAGCAGAAAGTACAGTTTCTATATAGTCCTTGCCCTTAGATATCTGTAGCCTGCCCTGTTATCACTAATGCCTGTCACATTGCTACTTTTTCTACAATCCATGGACCAGCCTCGACACTCATTATCACCCAAAGTCTATCATTTACTTTATTTAGGGTTCACTCTTGGATTTATACTTTCGATGGTTTTGACAACTATGTAATGGTACGCATCCACCATTTTTGGTTGTTTTTATCTGCTCTTTTAAAAGTTCTGTGAATTCCACCATGTTAGATCACACTCTCTGCTCTTATAATAGGTAAGTATTTATAACATTTCTAGACACTTTCTAATGTTTGCCTTCTGTACTACTATGTTGACAAATACTAAGGAAGTCCTATGCCTTAAGTTTTCATTACTTCAGAATCAAAGTGCCTTAAATAATAGAACATCTGTTAATGCTTATTGAATAAATAAGACTTTGAAATATAATTCATATTTTGCCCATATTTTCCTCTGCTTTATCAGAATTCCTTAATGATTTCTGGTTTAAAAAATAATAGTCAAGCCAGGACAGAGTGATCATAAACCGTCTTATATTTGATATCAGAACAGTGATGATTTTCTCATAATAAAGCAGTAAGGCTACCAGTATATCTGTTTCTTGAAAGAAAAATAATATATATCCATAGATTAATGCAAAGCTATTGAACACAGGTGCACCCTGTTGGCCTAGTGGATCAGGATGTGTTCCACATTCATCCCAAGGACCTGGGTTTGAGTCCCTGGACCAGGTCTCAAGTGAACAAATAAATAAAATAAATAAAATGCCTCTTCTTTTTCTTTCTTTCTACCTGCCTGCTCTTCATCATTCCTGCCTTCACTTTTTCTTAAAAAAAAAAGGAAAGATATTGAGCACAACTTGTTCCAACTATAGTAAGACGGGAATGTGAAGAGAGATGGAAGAAGGCAGCACACAAGAGTTCCCAAAACTGTCAGGAAAGCTGACTTGGAGAACTGCAGATGGGCTCTGTTGTTACAGTTGGAGTAGCACAGAATTTTTAGAGCAGAGGATTGGGTCCAAGGTGAGCTCAAGACTTAGAGTTGCAAACAGTGACAACCTCTGCAAATAGTAGCAGCAAATCAAAGACCAATCTACATGTGTTCAGTGTGGAAGGAGCTGGAGGTTATAGATTGTTCTCTCCGCTTCATCCACACACACACACACACACACAAGCACACACACACACAGCAGTCACTAGCAGTAACAGCATCTTTGAAAAGGAAGGGCACAGGGAAGTTTAATTTATTTATTTATTTTTAGCTTTTAGCCTTTGTACTGACAGTGAGGCAGTTTTATCATGAAGGATCCAATTTCATCAATCTAATGCATAAAAGTCTAAATAAGAATATTTATGTTCTAAGAATGAGTTGCTGCATGATTCGACCTCTAATAAAGACATTTTAATCTGATCCTTTTCAAAGTGGGAAGCATATAGGCCCAATAGCATATTATAATTATATAGCAGCATTTCTGAAACAGTAGGAATCCAACCATCATCTCTGGGGAATGCTTCTGACATGTAACCTGTGTTATGCATCATCTTCCCTGAGAGAGTGGGGAAAACTAATTCAGTTCCTGGAAGCATAGAGTGACTCAGATGTAATTCACATTCCTGAGTGCTTTCAAAAAGAAGATAATGAAACTACCTATATGGTATTCATGCATTTTCAGTGTCTGAAAAATAAAAATAATTAGATATTCTTAATAAGTTGGCATTCTCTATTTTTCTTTTTCTTTTTTTCTTTTTAGAAATACTGAGAGGGAAAAGGGAAAGCAAAAGATCCATTTTAGGAAAATGATTACTCAGAATTGAAATTATTTTTACTCAGATTCAATTTAAAATTTCCCTTAGGAACATCACATTTGTGGGGAAGGTAGAAAGGGAGAAAGAAGCTCCAGTAACTTCAAATTCATTTTTGGGTTCTCATCTCTGTGCAACTGAGTTGGTGAAATATTTTCTTTTATGTAAGCAGAACATGTAACGAGAAAAATTCCTGTAGATGTCATTAGGCATTGATTAGGCACACATGCACTATTAACTTTGTTAGCCACTAAAGACAAAGAGACATGAATAAACCTTAGTCCTTTTCCTTGTAGAGGTGAAAGCCTGGTAGGAAAAGCCGATGTGTTGACACATAAGCTCAGTGCTTTAAGGAATGCTGCCTTATAGAAGTGTTCTGTTTTCTGGGGCCACAGAGAAAGCATTCGATGACTTGTGTAAGTAGGGAAGAGAGGGGAGTAATAAATAAGACTCCACAGAACAGGTAGCATTAGATCCAGTTTCAAAGATGAGGAAGGACAAGAATACTTCGGACTTTGGGAATATGACTCAAAAGCAAAAAGAAACATTATTCATGTTGAATACCTTTACTAGAGTCTCAATCTCAGATCACAAGAATGCACATTACCAGTAAATATGTTCTTGAAACATGAAACTTTAAAACAATAATACATTGCCCTAACAGTGTTGTGAAAATATAACCATCTTTTCTCTTTGAACATAGAGGAATTGTAAAAAGTAGAAAGAATATCAGCTTTCAGGTCGGGTAAATTAGAATTGAGATACTTCTTGGACTTCTTATGAGCTAAGTTATCTTTGACATATACCTTAACTCTCAGCCTGAATTTCTCAGGTGTATAGTTATAATGAGTGTTCTATTTCAAAGCTTTGGTGTGGAGTAAAGGAAGCATTTGTCCCAGATTTGGGACTATCGTTCAGAAGTCAAAAGACACACTAGAGAATGACTCCTTGTATTCCCCATCTCTTTTTCTCACTTCTAAAACAACTTTTCACTGTGGTTACATAATTTAGCTTTAAAATTTGAAAATAACTTTAAGATGCGGTTTTGATTTTTGTTAACCAAAGTAATACTTTTAACTGCTGTCATTTTCATTTTAGTCTAAATACATTATGTCAATTTTCTTGAAATCATTTGAATGGGGAAAAATGTGCTTGAAAATATAGAAAAGTGAGACTAAAATTCATGATTTGGAAAGTCCACAGCAAGCTTTTGCCATTTTTCAGTCTTACCTGTTTCATTCCAGGCTCTTCAACTCTGACTTCCACATGCTATTCCACCTCTTCAAGCCAAATTATTGTGCTCTAAAGGAATTGGTAATTCAAACCAAGAAGTGTTCCAGATTCCACACATTTGCTGTATTTTACTTAATGACCCATCATTAAAGAGTTAGTATAAAGTATTTTAAGAAATAATGATATTTGTCTTGGATGAATGCTATATGGTGAGAGGAAATACCTTAAATTAAATGTACTCAACAGACCTTTGAGAGAATATGACATTAAAACAATCTAGATGTCTTCTGAAATACAATTATCTTGCTAGTAACTGGCAATGTTGTTTTACTTTTTTTTGCTAAATGAAATGACAGTGCTCATTGCAGTATAGCAATAATTAAATATTTATAGTGTACTTATCACATTTAATTATTACAAAAAATGTTATGAGGTAGCTGTCATTATCCACACTTTGCAAGTAAGTAATTAAAAAGTGCGTTTCTGAGATCACATAGGGTGTAAATGGTGAGGCAGTATTCAAACGTAGTTTAACATGACCCCAGTGCAGAGAATTTCTTCATTGTCAAGTCACCTCTTACTCTTTCTGTTTATTAGAACGAAAGGAAATGATGTTTCTAGATTCTTCTTTTTTGATACTCGGCATTGTGTTTTTTTGGCATGGGAAAGAAATATCATTAAATATACACATGAGATGTATGTTATTATACAGATATAAATTACTAAAAATATTTACATTACCTTTGCATTCTCTCTTGAGTGGAAGATTTTGCAAGAACTAGCAATATTTTTTACTTGCCTTTGTTAACTTGTGAAACTTACCTGCCCGTGAAAGCTAAGGGTGTATTTTTAGCTTACTTTGGTTTTTCTGATGGTAGTAAATTTAATGTGACTGATTTTCTGCTCCAGTTTCTTCATGTATTTGTTTTATAAGCAGAAAATACAGCAAACTAACTTAAAGGTGATTCTATTTTGGAACTGTCTTTTAAGTCACCATATTGAATTTAATTTTAAGTTGTGTTCTCAAACTGTATCATTCATAAGTCTCAGTAATTTGATAAGCCAAAATCTATTAACTAAATCTAGTTTATTTTCAGACAGTGTCATTTCAAATCCCGTACATGAATGCAGCTCTCAAAAAATGTATCATAGGAAAGCAATTTACTCTTACCCAGTCTGATTTATTTCATGCAATTTTGGGGGATTTGGAAAGCAATTAAAATTAAAATAGTTGTTCACATACTACACTTGGATACATGTGTTGTGCACACATTATTACGAAGGCTTCAATGCATGCTTATATAAGCACAAATGAAAATTGGTAGATGTGATACAATTTATCTCTTTCAGATAATATATGCTATAAGTCTTTAATGTGTGAGCCATCTTTAATGAAACAATGTTCTATAAATACCAGATCATTTGCTGATAAATTTTGCTATTGATTCATTCCCCTCAAATATAATATAAATAAGACTCAAATAGATTTTATTTGATTCCTTAATGACTGTTTTGCAAAATATTCCTCAAACACGTAAGGTGCTTTTTATATGTCATTCCATGTAGACAAATTTTGATAATAGCTATACTTTAAATGCTTATTTAGAAACTGCTATGTTGAGGGGATATATTTAGAATTAAGAACCACATTAACAATAAGAATAATATGCTTCCTGTTCTTTTTGAATTATAATATTGGAAATGCCTTTCCTATAAGAAGTTTTCAATTTAATAGCAAAGGTCAAAGGAAAGAAAGTGACAAACAGAAAATATTAAATGAAAACATTAAAAAAATATTTAGCAATAAAATGCTTATTATCCATTAACATTCACTACGATTTACTTATTTGAATTCTAGTAAATAAGGGATGTAGCTTTTTTCATGTTATAGATCAGCTAACATAAATTGCATCTGTAATGATGAAAAAGCATTTTCACTTTAATTTTCAGTTTGACCAATAGCATGTATTATAATGGACATATATATAGTATATATGGACTCATATATAGTATATAAAATACATCTTACATGCTCTTTATGTATCTATATGCGTATACTTTTATATATATACATATATACATATCCCATATTGTTATACATGTAGTAGAAACTTGAAGATAAAAAAAATATTTTATACAAATTTTAAATGAAATGCAATCACAATTGTTTTGGTAGTAATTAAATAGTAATTTAAATTCACCATAAGTTAATTTGTCAAATACTTCTGAAACAATACATGCAAATGAATCAATAGCAAGCCTTCTTAAAATGCAGATTCTTATACCCTAACCTCAAAGATTTTCACCCAGTAATTTTAGAAATGTCCCATTAATTTGCATTTCTAGCTCTCATGTGATGTTAACAAGTAGACTACAATTTGGTTAGCCTTACACAGGATTAAATACTCTCTACTAGATTATAATTTACTTGGGTGCCTTCCTTGTTCACTAGTATTTTTCTTCCCTAAATTGCACTTTTTATCAAAGAAGAGCATCTGAAATAAAAAATACTTATATCAAGATTATGTATGTGACTAGAACCCCAAATTTAAAAAATCATAAGGTAATAAAATATGTCTTCATATCAGGGGAAAAAACTAGTCATAACCAGAGATATTTTACTGTGATTTTGCTTAAACTTAAATTTATATTCCCCAAAATTTCAGGCATAGCAATTTTTAGAAAAGTTACTCCTACATTTAGAACTTTATCTACTAAAAGAAGTTTAAAAATGTTACTCCTAAAATCTCAAGGAATTATATAATGTAGGGATTAATATCCACTTGGACTTTTGATACCAACTGTTTCTTACAAAATGTGGTTGCTGCAGTCATTAATGCAGAAATTTTTTAAAGAGGCAGAAAATACAGAGACTAGCATTATCTAGCCTTTTTATTTTTCAAAGCACATAGGGAATATTTTACAGAACACTATGGGAGGAAGAGATTTCCATATAATTCATTTAAATAATATTTTGCATTTAAAAATGTATTAAAATGGTGAAAAACAAAGTCCATACAATTATGAGTATTTATATGATTTCTGATGCAGAAAGACAAGAACACTACCACTTTCCCAGAAGCTAATTTATACCAGAATGCCATCTATTACTTTCTCAATCAGCAGGATACAGGCTATGACTCATTTTTTTAGTGAAGAGGAAGTGACCATACCATAAGTTAGTAAGTATGCTTCATATTTAATTGTAAACAAATTTGTTGAAAATGCAATTTTCCTTTTCAGTTTCAGTCAGGGTTCAGACATTTTTGGTAACCCCTTTTGACATAAAAATATTTTATAAGTTTAACAGATATTATTTTGATATTTGCTTGGGCATCTTCTACAACATGATTATAATCAGGATTCTAGGATCTAGAGTGAACAAGCACAGATAAAAAGCACACTGTATTGAATTCTGTGTTGTCTTACTTCTTTGGGTATGCTGTAAATCCTGAATCTGTGTGAATCCATGGCTATGGTCATTTTTCCTTTCTCCTTTGTCAGTTGTCCAAAAAAGTAGCTATAATTTCTGAGGATGGAAAAACAACATAGTAATAAGATAACATTATATAAGATGCAAGAGTAAGATACAAAGTAATAATTTAGGTAATATTTTGTGATTATATTTTAATATGCTTTGTCTTTTTTATTAAGAGGCTAAACCACAGCACTTACAATAATAGATTTCTAAAAGATAAACTGATATTATAACACTATGTTGTTTCATTTAATAAATGTCTAAGTGTTTATATTTCTTAGTATTTCAGACATCCAATATCAGAAGAGTACAAAATGAAAATGATTTCGACACTGGTATCCACTCTAAAATCTGTTTAATGATACATTTCTACTGAAAAACCAAGCCACTAATGTTTCTGAATGATATCTGAGTTCTTTTATTTTTAAAATGTAGTCATTATTAGAAAAGCATGTAAAGGTAAAGGGGGAAAAAAAAGATAGCAAACATGTGAAATATGTTTGTATTTTTAGTCCTGGAAGAGATTCAGAGGTACAATTTGATATTTATACTTAGAGATGAGAACAGCGTAGAGAACCCTGGTAGATTATCCAGTTCATGTTAGTTATATATCATGCAGAAGTGTGTCTGAGCAACATTCAACAGCCCGTAAGTCCTTTTCCTGATTACAAATTTCTCTGACTTCATTCCCCATAACTCTCTATTAGTTTATAACCTCTCATGTCAGAAAATTTTCTTGCCGTAAATAAATGGAATCATTTCAACAATCTTTGTATAAAAGCTACACATTTCATACATAAATGATGCAAGACAGGTATAGTTAGTATATATACTCGTCAAAATAAAATGATATTATTTTGATATCAGAATTTGTGATGCTAACATGAACCATGATACACTTTCTTCAATTTTGATAAAAGGAAATGGAAGACTGAACAAATCAGTAAGAAGTTAGGAAGAGTTCAGTCAGTACTCTTAAAATAGTCATGCTAAAAATATTCCATATTTTTCCTTTCATTAAGCACCTCAAGTGAATTAATTCCAGATTTACTTCCGGTGTTGATCATCATTTCCTCTCTCTCTCTCTTTCCCTATCTTCCTCTCCTCCTACTACGGATTGTCACAATATCATTAGACTTTTGGAAGACCAATATCCAGACTTTTTAGTTATGTGTGTTTAGATCAGTGTATTAATGAAACTTAGTGGAAGACTACTTTATCTGTTAACTGTTTTAGAGACAATAGACAGTTCTCTCCTAGTTTTTATTTTTTTAACCCATTCTCCTTTTATTAAGTTAGACTGCCATTTTCTTGAAGAAAGCAAGGATACATACAGTTATCTCTTCCTAGGGAAGTAAATTCTTGTATGACTATGTCACGAGAGCTATGAAGACTTTAGCAAACTATTAAGAATCAAACTGTTTTTACACCTAATAAATTATATTTCATTTATAAATTTTCTTCTGTAATAACTTATACCACTATTTTTATTGGCAACTTACAGGTTTATGTGTTTATTTTTGAAATTATTTTGCATATTTTTATAAATGAGTGAGAAAATTCTGTGTTGGCTATTTGGTCACCTTCGGAGTTGATATTTAAATACACGATATTTCAACTTTGCTAATTATTGTGGACCAATAATTTAAATACATTAACAGAAACTTTTTATCAGTAATTAAATAGCATCAATTTAAAAAGAAAAAATGAAACACCATAAAATCCTATCACTCTTTTTATTTCTGATAAAGTTCTAGGCATTTAGGTATTGCATTTCTCATTTTTTATTAGTGGGAAAATTTCAGAAAAGCTTACAGTGTTTTACTTCTTATGGTTTTAGGATAAGAAATTTTCAACAAGGCAGGAAAATATAGTAAGTTTTATATTTAAAAGAATCTAATTTTTATGCTGCTGACTTATGAAAAGCCTCTAGGTTTTACTCAAAGCCATTGTTTAATGGTGTCAAATTAAAATTTTTGAATAACAACTGTTCATAAGAATATATTGTCTCTAAGTATTTACTCCCAAATGTAATCTTTTTCATCTGAGAAGGTCATTAGATAATTAAGATCTGAGCTCCTATTAGACTAAACACTTTATATATTCTTGAAGTATAGTTTTATTTGCTGTGATCATGGTGACTGCTCAGATATCATGTCTCCATTTTTATTCTTTGCTTAGACATCTCCATAGAATGTCAGTGGCTGACCAATCAAAAGTGAAGGAATGTACTTTTTTCAGTCCATTCTGATATATTACGAGTGAATAAAAGATTGTTTGAACTTACTGACATAAATTCAGAGCAAGCACAAGGAGACAGAAGACATTGCATTAGCTAGTGTTTATCTAGACTAAGATGTACACGTATGGGTGGTCTAGCTGAATGTCAATATCTGGAAATCCAGGATTTGTTAGAAAGACAGGAAATTTTAGGCTGTTCCATTATATAAGGAAAAGAATAAAGAAAGTAAGGTAGAAGAGATGTTGTCCCTCTGTACTTTCTCCAATTAGTTTTTTTTCTCTATTATTATTTTAAGTGAAACTTGAAGAAACCAGTTTACTATTTCCCCAAACATGGATTTCATAAATCAGTCCTCATTACTGCAAAGAACAATCTTTTTCTGTGCTGCTAAATCTGCCTCATGGATTCCCATTTTGAAAACTCAGAAAATATCCAGTCCTCATTATATTCATCACCATAATACTTTAAATGAGCTTTTAATTTAAAACATTAATTAAAATACTCTTTTATTCTACCACGACAGTTGAAAAATGTTTGCCTGATAGTAGTATAAAATTACAATACCCCCATGTTTCCCCAGCCCCCAAGGCTTCACCTTGTACCTTTACAACTCTGTCTCCTTTTGTTAAGTGTTGATTTTCACATGCTTTGGGGATTATTTTCTTACCCTTTAAAAATGGCCATTTTGAACATTTTCTTCAAAATAATGAGAGTGTACTTATATATATACGTAATATGATCAATATATAAATTATCATTATGATAAGGTAACCATTCTGACAATTAAGCAAACATTTGCACCAATTCAATGAAAATAGCTTTCTTCTTTCTCAAAAACCCAAATTATTTTAATGGTATAATATATTAATAATTCCTTTGAGGATCATTTTTTTTTTTAACTCTCTCCTTCAAATAAAATGAAGAAATATATGTAGGGTTAAGTGTGATTCTTCTCAATGTTATGCTAAACTAGTTTCCATGTTAAAAAATGTATAAAGCTATGTCTTCACTTGAGAAAGTGATTGCAAATTAGGGTTTAGCTCTATGTAGCACCTAACTTCCTCTTGAAATCAGTTAGTAGATTTCCAATTTATGGTTTTCTAAAGGTACATCACGGGGAAGTCAACCTCCTTACTCCTCTTATTTTACTTTTTTGAGCTACCTATGTTTCTCGGTTCTGTTACATTGTACGGAAAGGAAATAAAAAGAGCCAGACCAACAATAAACCTAATTTTCCAGTCGATTCAAGGAATAAGTCATCCCTGTTCCAGCTCCCAATTTCCCTTTTGTACTTAGTATTCCATAGGGCAGGATGTTCTCCAAAAGTTAGAGACATTGGTTTCCAAGCAGGGAGAAATGAAGTTATAAAGCCATTCTAGTATTTTAAAAAACACAGATAATTTACCACCTAGCTAAAAATTGTGTTGCATATTGTCATAAGTAGGAACATTAGAAGAAAATATAAAAGAAATGGCATAAGTATAAAAGACAACATAGGTCAAAGCAGAAAACTGAGGCAATCCTGGAAAAGGGAGAATAAAAATACTACCATTATTTAACGAACAGGAATCACATTCTAATCTTCTGGGCTATTATTCACCAGTTGTCTCTCTAGTTTGCATTTTTTCCATGTTAGCTCCTGATGAATTATTTGTGTGTATTTAAACATGTTGAAATTTGAATTATGTACAGTACAAAGTATGTAAGCTAGGATCTATGTTCCTCCATATTGTGGTCCTAAATTAATCATGTTATAGTTTTTTATTTGAAATTCTCCATCTGAAATTCTTTTATCTCTACCTTTGCAAATACAAATTCTGAGTTTTAAAGTTTCTTCTAATTGAGAGTATCTTGATCCTTGAAATTTGCCTGATGTTTTTTCTGCTCTACCTGTCCTCTTCAGGCTGGGAGAGAGAACAAGAGCAACAGTGAGAGTAGTTTTACTTTTCTGAATATTTATAGGTATTTTATAGGTATTTTAATTTTCTGGAATTGAATTGAACTTAACTGTTGAATTACCATTATTGATTAAAATTTCTGTATTAGAATCTAGACATATTAAGATGATGCCCAAGTCTGATTAATCTTCATATTCCCTAATGATCATATGCTGTATTATTTATAGTAAATGCTCATTCAATGCTTAATAATAGCATAACACATTTTTTAAAAATAACAAGTAAATATTAACTACTTTGTTTAATAAGTATTATAAATTTTTCTATACTCTCAATATTTTATCTAAATTACTTTACTAAATACTTGACTTCTCTGATGATGGTGAATAAAATATAGGTCCCCATCTATGTAGTTTCTTCCTTTTTTACAAACTTGAGACTCTTTGTGCTCCATGGTACTATGAGTCTGTTGGGTGGGATAAGGGTGGAAAATCTTGATGGAAGATTAAGAGAGCTATATTTGAGATACTTAAACTAAAATTTACCTATTATATTTAGAATTAATGGAATGGAGCATTTGAAATCATGCTTAGCAAAGAAGGTCCTTCAAATATGATA
This sequence comes from Solenodon paradoxus, assembly GCA_004363575.1. Lineage (NCBI taxonomy): Eukaryota > Metazoa > Chordata > Mammalia > Eulipotyphla > Solenodontidae > Solenodon > Solenodon paradoxus. Next base: position 540,107 of record RJWH01000178.1, on the reverse strand, counting down.
TTATATATAGAAATATATATTCAGAAATGACAATTTATCCCTCTAATATTCCATTATCAACAGGGAAGGTGAATTGGAGACAGGACCACCTAGATCACTTGTGATATTCATTGTTATTGTATTTTCTATTCTATTTGTGATGGCTACCTCAAGGCATTATATAACAAAAAATTCTAATCTTTATCAATACATTTTTATCTGCAAACAATAGATTTGCTCTTTCCCATGATGCTGAGTCATTTGTTCAAAAGGAGATCTCGTATGACCTTTGTCACTTAGTGCTTCTTCATTCTTCAGTCACCAATTTTAGTACCACAAGCACAGTTATTCTGTAATATAAAAAAGAAATGTGGCACCGGCATAATGATTAGCAGTTGTAATCATGGAGGTACTCATCTTGCAATGAGAACGTGTTGTGGATTTTTTTTTAAGACTAGAAATTGTCCTCTAGTTCTTTTTTGTTGTTGTTGTTTTTCATCTACTATTGATTATTTCATCATTATTTTTTCTGGGGAAAGGAAATATGGAGTTTTTTGGGGGGATATTTTCAGATATTTGACAACAATCCATTTAGCATGAACTAATTTTTGTGCTAACAAGTGGTTTAGGGATGGCTATGTGACTAGATCTGGCAAAGAAATACAAGGGGTAGTTTTAGTGGAGGAGACAAGTCTTTCAAAATACAACCTGATTAATAAAAAGAGAGTTATACCATGCAAATTGTCTAACCACCTCTTTATCTCATACCCCTTTCTTGGTTTTATACATTTTTATGTTGCTTAGAGTTGCATAAATCATCTTCTGAAGCTTTTAAGGAGACCTTATCAAAAGTGAGGGGAAGTCTAGAGCTCCACAGAGAAATTGACTCAGATCCCTGACATTGAGCCACTAAACAAATTCTGGAAGTTTAAAACTATGCATTTTATTGTGTGAAATAATGGAAACATTCATACTTAAACAGTATTCTCTTATATCTAGTAAAAAACATAATTGGCATAAATATTACTTTTTATGTTTCTAAATTGTTATATAAGTGATCGTTCATTAATGAGTACTTAATACTTCCTGAAGTCATCTGCAGTCTTCTGGCAATAGGATGAGTAAACTTTAGAAATAATTTGTACTACAGGGCAAACACGATATGATATCTTTAAAATACCAAAAGCAATTTGAAAAAAAAAAAAAAAAAAAAAAAAACAAGCCTGCTAGTTGATATCTATGGCAGAAAATAACATTCAACCAAGAGTAGTCACCACACACTATCACCATTTTCAAAATAATGTTTAGCACAGTAAGCATGTGATCTGTCTTCTAAGTTATTAATAATGATGAGTCTCAAAAAGTTCTCATTGCAAGGTGAATGTCTCCATTTTTCCAACCTCTGCCTGACCATTATATTGGTGCCACATTTTTGTTTTATATTGCAGAATAATTCCACTTGTGCTATTAATATTGAAGACTGAAGAATCTTGTGTGATAAAGGTCTTCTAAGACATTCCATTTAAGCAAATAACTCAGCATCACAAAAGAGAGTGAAATCTACTTTTTTTAGATTAAAATTTATTCATAAAGATTAGAACGTTTTGCTTCATATTGTCCTGAAGGAGTCATCAAAAATGGAAGGGTGGAGACCATGGAAACAAGTAAGTCAAAAATAATAAAATATACCTAGGATTATACATAGGAAAGGTCTTTGAGCATTCGTACTATATATGGACATAACTGAAGAAAATAAACGATTACATCATTTATGTACATATATTTGATTTTGAAAGTAATTTTCGAAATTTTGCACAGCAGGTTGTAATTATATAGATTCTATGTATTCTCCCAATAGTAACAACTTACATTATTTAGTACAATATTAAACCTAGTATTTTGACATGGATTCTATGTATTCTCCCAATAGTAACAACTTACATTATTTAGTACAATATTAAACCTAGTATTTTGACATGGATTCTATGTATTCTCCCAATAGTAACAACTTACATTATTTAGTACAATATTAAACCTAGTATTTTGACATGGATATGTGTTTTCTGTATCAGTTTATCACACTTGTAGATTGGGTAATCACTATTTCAATCAGGTATTCCATCATTGAAACAACTTCCTTATATTACCACTTCCCAGTCACACTCACATCCTACTTTCAATTGCCAAAAATCCTCAGCAAAAACTGATGTTTTCCAACTCTGTAATTCTGTAATTTTAATAATTTTATAGAAATGGAATGCTCCATTATATAGCCTTTAGGGATTTGCTTTTTTCACTTAGTATGCTTCTTTGGAGATTCATTCAGATCATTTCTATATTAATAGTCAATTACTTTTTATCGTTTAATATTTTTACATGGTGTTCACGTACCTCATTTGCTCACTGAAAGACATGAGCTGTTTTCAATTTTTGGAAAGACCTTTTGGATATTTTGAATACAACTATTATTATCCTTCATATACAGATTTTCCTGTGAGAATAAGTTTTAATTTCTCTGAGAAAAGAATCCAGGAATGAAAGTGTTGGATCAAATGGAATTTACATATTTTGTATTTAATAAAACAAATTGTTTTCCAGAGCAGCTGTACAATTTACATTATCACCTGCAATATTTGAGTGATCTGATCTTCCAAATCCTTGGTAAAATTTGGAGACATCATCGTTTTTTGTTTTGTTTTGTTTTTGCCATTCTGTAGGTGTGTGGTGACATCTCATAGTGTTTAATTTGCATTTCCCTAATGGTTAATAATGCTGAACATCTTTCCATGCGCTTATTTCCCATCTGTGTATACTCTTTCATGAAATGACTCATGTCTTTTGCCCATTTTCTAGTTGAAATTTTTTAATTTTTTGTATAGAAAACCAATGTACATTTTAGATCCTGGTTTTTTGTCTAATTTGTTCTTGAGTCTGGCAAGAATTTTTTTCCTATCTGTAACTTGAGTTTTCATCCTTTTAATAGAGTTATTTAAAGAGTAAAAGATTTTCATTCTGACATACTAACATTTGTTGATTTTTCTTTTCATGAATTGCGTTTTCTCTATTAAAATATATTACCATTTGTCCTCAGGACCTGATATCTTTACCAAGTCTTCCTCCTTCTGTCTTTCAGGGTTGTTTGACATGTGTTTATATATACATCATGGATAGCATTTTATGTTGTGCTTCATTACAGGAAGAACAGGCAAAAGTATGTCAACTACATTTTCCAGGAAACAGAAGTCAACCCATGCTGTTTTTGAGACAAATTCTCATGAAAGAAAACACCTGTGTGTTTTTTTTAAGTCTTCGATAATTCAGCAAACATAAAAAACAAATAACAACCTCACAGGACTCAAGTTAAGAATCCATCCATTCTACACTTTGCTCAAGTCAGGTATATAAACAGAAGATTCTATATTTCTAGGTTGTCAACCCATGGAATATTAGACTATAAAGGAGACAGTCTTTCCGTAAAATAGTATTTATTTATTCATCATGTCCTCCCTCCTCACCTTCTTACCCCGTCTTCCCTCCTCATTTATTCTTTCCATCCTCTCTCTCAGCAGTTTTACTGATATATAATTGAGCACCTAGCGTCGTATGTTTAAGGTACAATGTGATGATTTTATAATGTATCTATCATCAAATTCTTGCTGCAATAATTTTAGTTAACACATCCTTTACCTCATATAATTACCATTTTTTGTAGTTAAAACATTAAAACTGTTCTCTCAGAAGCTTTTAATACGATACAATATTATAAACTATAGTCACCATGAAAACCAAGATCCCAGAACTTACTGACCTTGTAATTGGAAATGTATACCCTTATCAACATCTCCCCACATTCTCTACCGCTAGGGCTCTTCAGTCCTATGAGTCTACTGTTTTCAGATTCACATATAAAGGATAACATATAGTATTTGTCTTTCTCTGACTTATTTCACTTGTCATAATTTGTTCAGTGTTCATTCATATAGTGACAAATGAAGAAAATTTCTTTTATTAATTATTGTATAATAATCCATGTATTATGTATACATATATATAGACATACATTCTATATGACTACACTTGATAATTATCCCATATATATATTCTTTGTACACACACAGTTAAATATTATACACACATGCATAGTGAATAATGCTGAAATGAATAAGTAAATGTAGATAACTTTTTGAGACGGAGATTTTACCTTCAGGTATGCTATATACCCAAATGTAGGATTACCAGGTCATATACATAGTTCTGTTCATAATTTTTTAAAGAACTTTCATACTAGCTCCAGGGAGAATATAGCAGTGTATTTTCCTATCCTGAGTACAATAGACTGTCTCTCGGGAATTAAGGTGAGATAAAGACTTTCTCCCTCCCTCTCTCCAAAAATAAATAACTAAGATAGTTTGGCATTACTACACCTGCCTTAAATAAAGTGCTGAAATTTCTTCAAGCTAAAACAAATGTACTCTAACTAGCAGCATAAAACATGAAAATAAACAATACTGCTAAAGGCAAGAATGTAGTCAAATTTACAATATTCTAATAGTGTAGTAGAGTGGTGCATTAATCAATGATAGTATAAAGGATAAAGAATGCAAGAACTAAAAGTGCCTATGTTATGCAATGCCATCTCTGGACTATATGAAATTCTTTTCAAAATTCCAGTGACATTTCTCAATGAACAAGAAATAACACTTAATATTTGTGTTGAGGTGTATTTAGTCTAGTTTATACCAATTTGAGTAGCTTTTTTAACGTAATAGGATATAAATCTTAGCAATTTTTTGCAACTATTGAAGTGGACATATGCATTTTGCCCTTCTTTAGCTTGAAGTGGTGAATCACATTTATTAATTTTTGCATGTTAAGCTACTTGTATCCTAGTAATCAATCTAATTTGATCATTTTGCATGAATCATTTAATTAGTTCTTGAATTCAGTTTGCTAGCATTTTGATGAGGCTTTTTTACATTAATGCTCATCAGAGATGATAGTTTGTAATTGTCCTGTTTTGGTGATGTTCTTATCTGGTTTTGGATCATAGTGATGTTAACATCATAAAAAGTTCTTGAAAGCTTGCCTTCTTCATATTTTTGGAAGATTTTGTGAAGAACTGATATTCTTTGAAAGTTTTATAGAATTTACTAGTAAAACTATACAGTCTGAAGCTTTTATTTTGGAGGCAGATTTCTGATTACTGTTTTTATTTCCTTACTCATGGTGAAGTCTATACCGATGTCTATTTCTTCCTGATTACTCTGGCTTTATTTTCTTTTTACTTTTCTTTCTGGGTCTACAATAAGTTGTTAGTTTTTAATGGTGTCTCTTGAGATTGATTTCTGTGTCCTTTTTCAGTTTATTTTCCCCTTTTAGCTGTATAATTTCAAATGATCTGTTTTCATGCTCACTGATTTTTCTATGCAGTTCTGTCTTTTGTTAAAGGTATCAATTAAATTCTTTAGTACAAATCCAGAATATTTTGTTCTTTTTTAAAGTTTTCTACCTCTATTGAACTTGATATTTTTCCTACATTGTTTCTCTGATATGATTAATTTGTGCATTCTTAAAGTTCTCTAAGAATCTTTAGGAAAACTGCTTTTAACTATTTGCTGGGAATCTGGGATCTCAATTTCTTTGAGCTTGATTATTGGAGGTATCCTATATTCTTTTGATGGAGTCATTATTCCCTGATTCTTTATGATCCTTGTAGTCATGCTTAAGTGTCTGTGCATCTGAAGCAGTCACTTCTTCTAGACTGACTTATGTAACGAAATTCTTCACCTGTGTGTGAGGAGACACTGAAGTTGATTATACTATGTGTAGGACACCAAGAGCATGGTGAGGAGGAGAGATATCGGTCTAGGTAGGTGTGACGACTCTGCCTTAGGTTACTGAGGTCCACAGCATCAAAAACTGTGTCATCCTGAGAAAATACTGTGTAGGAGCCATAGAGAATGCAATGGTTGTTGAAGTCCTCAGTTTCCAGACCCAATGGCTAGGTATCAAGGCAAACAGCAATCATGACTGGAGCCAGAGATGTCCAAAAATGGGCTATCTACCCAGCTTCATATGTTAGTGGAGTCACAGGGGCTAGCTGTAAACATATACATAGTGTTATAGGCCAGAGTAGAAAACAAGAGACCCAGCCAACTGCAGGTGCACTGGGTGAGATAGATGTATGGTCTGATGTGTCTCGCTATGACTGCATAGTAGTGAAATTCAGTGACAAGCATCAGCACAGGGGTGCACATGCACTGGTGGGTCTAACTTCATGTGAAGGCACTGGTGTAGGTCAGTCATATAATAGGATAAAATTTGCAGGTGTCATGGTGGCTATGCTGGTCATGAATTGCTTCACTGGATAAAGCTACAGAAAAGTCCCTGGAAACCCTATCACTCCTGCTCTGAGACTGCTCTTAGTCTTTCCTCTGTGACTCCAGCATCTTCTCTTTTTCAGTTCTGCTGCTCTCTGGTGGGGTGAAATTGATAACCCCTTCATGAGCTAACCTGAAAGACTGAGGAAGCTAGTCACTCATCTGTTCTTTCCCAGAGAGGGGAATGTTTTCTCCTGTGGAGTTCCCTCTTGGTGCTGTAATCATGCTAGGATGAAGAAAGGAAAATTAAGTTGTTTATTCTTCCCTTTATGTGCAATTATTCTTAAGATTGTGGTTTCACTCTGTTGCTCAACTTTCTTATGGGCCTACAGAGCTCTATGACAATTGTTTTTGTTTGTGGTTCTATGTCTAATTGTTGATCTTCATGGAAGGACAGAGTCTGGGGTCTCCTACTGTCCTACTTTGGTGATGTTACTCTCCTTTATCCATTTCTAATGAAATATCAACCACTTGTAGCTATTATGTGTGTCATTTGGGGGAGCCTACCTTTTTCATGATCATTTATTCCTTAAAAAATGACTTTTGGAGAAACACATTGAGGATGGAGGCAAAGTTTGAAAGATACTTGATTCTCTGAATTGCCTCCAGTAAGTTTGCGTTCTGAAATTCCACATTGCATTACTTAATGTATAAGAAGGAAAAGTCTACTGGAGTTTACTGCAGGGACTATTGTCATTATCCTATTATAGGACCTATAGGAAGCTATTAACAACTACTAGTCATATACTTGCCTAATTCTTAGTTTTCTGATGAATCTGACATTCCTGGAAATATGTAAGATTAGTCACATAGAAAGCATTGTTAGTTTTCATAAAGTTTAAAATTTTCTCTTTCTGTTCCCTTAAATGATCTTGGTCACAATTTTACCTCATTTATCCAAAGCAGATAATAGAGTACTGTTGGTACTAAGAGCATTCAGCACACTTTTACAGTGAAGTGAGTTATAGTGTCAGTAAATTAGCATGAATAATATAAAAACACAACTAAATATGGTAGGCTTTTCTTGAGCATGGCTACAAAACATATCTTATTCTCTAGAAAAGAAAGCAGATCATTATTTTCTATCTAAATGTTATCATTCATATCAAATGGAGAAACTTCTATGAGGAAGGATCTCCCAGCCCTGTTCTGTGGAGGATAATCCTTGTCTATTACAGGAAGAATAAAGCCTGATGTTGAAATAGTTTGTCTTCTTTCCAGTCTTTAAATATGTATGAAGGGAAGGTGTTTGTTTTGATATACTGGACTAATAGTGTTAATATTTAAATGGCTCCTCTTTTATTCTAAAAGTACTGCTTCATTAATATATGAAATATAATATCACCTTTGGTCATATTGTTTTAGTAGGTTTAGCTTCAGGCTTAGTGTGACAGCCTTGCATCGATTTATATAGTGAAGACTATTTTTGCTGCTGAAGGGGACTAAAATTCATGTTTAAAGATAGGCTTTTTACAAAGAAAAAGTGAAAATGAATAGTTAGGATCCATAGATTTCCAATGATATTTGGATATGAAATATGTCCATATGTCTGAAGGTTCTTCTCTTTGATAAAGTATACGTATTAACTTCTTAATTGTCAGACATCATTAAACCCACAGAAACTGAAAATTAACAATCTTAATTCTTTTAGGATTAGTGATATTTTAACGACTTTCTATCAGAAAGTCAAACAGCAGTATTACTTGTATACCTTTTTCTAATCCTTTTTTTAAAGCACAACTTCAGTATCTAGCTTTTATTATGGAAAATTTCAAACTTATATAAAAATATAATGAATAGTTACTAATCTCCAATTATTAATTCATAACCAATATTGTCTTATTTCTCTCTCCATCGTTTCTCCTCCTCTTAAGTTAATTTGAAGTAAATCTCAGAATTTATAACATTTCTGTAAATTAATAGCTTAGTCAGAATTAGAATTGTGGTGTACTATAATGATTGTGAGAAAAAAAGCTAAAAGAAAAATATATATTCCACATTAATATCCATCTTCTCTTTCTACTTAGAATAATTAATTTATCGGGAATAATAATCCTTGTCAATATTTTATAATTCATTTTCATTATCAGCTTTACTTCATCAAATTACTAACATCATTAGCTGGGAAATATATTGCTAAACAAATTTTTTCATGCTAAAGCTTACTTTACAAAAAGGCAGGTAGACATGGAAAAGAAAATGTTCAAATCTTCTTGACCATCTGTGGGTAGATATTGAGAGTTAGCGTTCAAGACACAGCAGCAAATGTCAATACCTGTTTTTGGAGTTAAGGCTCATAGATCTAGTGCACTTTCTAAAATAATAACATAATATCTGTATATAAATTTTGATTATGAATTGTTCTTGATGTTTTGTTGTTGACATTTTTATACTGACTACCCAAATATATGCTGATATGAGAGATATGTACAAATAGTACAAAATGTATATATGGTACATTAAAGATGACTTCACATTTTTTAGATAATTCTACCACTGAAAAGTAGAGTCTGTGATTCCTTTCAAATCTGTCAGGACTCTGTGACTAAGTAAACAAAAGCACACAGAGGAGTAAACCGTGCCTGTTTCTGGGGTGATGCTCTCCAGGAAAAGAAGTTTCTTCTAGAATATTTATTCATGGAAACTATCCACTATCTTCTGAGAAAACTCAAATTGACACATTGAGGGAAACCCAAGTCCTGCTGGTAACCACAGCTAAGCTTCCAACTGATGCTTGCACCAATCAAGCTGCTTTTAGAACAGATCATCTTAGAAGTGGGCCTCCAGCACTTGAAGAGGCTGTATTTCAAAATGATTAAAGCAGAGATGAAGGGGAAAAAAATCAGAGACAAAATGCTTTAAATTGCCTATTCAAAAGCAAAGCAACTGATGGCTGTTGTTTTAAATTACTATTTTGTGTGAGCTTGTGTGAAGCATTTGATAATTTGAAAATAATAAATCACATAAATTATTTTAGGCAGTAAACTTTATGAGGGAGGGCTACTTAAGATGTTTATCTTATATTCTCAACAATTACTAAAATAATTAGAAGTCTAAATATTTGTTGAATTTTCTGTATGCTTCTTGATGCCTCCACTAAAGCGATACACAGCTTTTTAAGTTTCTTTTTATTTACCTTGTATCTTCCAAATTCTTGTTTTTATCATTTTTTAAAAGTCATAGTGTGTGTTTTATATATTTTCAACATCACATGATCTGGTGACAAGCCCTCTTCTACCCAGGAGATAAGTCATTGAAAGTAAGAACCATGCTTTTTCATCCCTTGAAGGATTGCATTTGTCACATAATCAATGTTTATTTTGAATGAATGAATGCCTTGCTTAAGATTCATAATTAGTGAATCTATATAGTTTTTCTACCTAAATATAGCTCATTACAGTAACTTTATAAATGCAAATGTTTTTTCAAATACAATTGCCAGAAGCAGATTATAATGAATATGATTTGTTTTTTATATAACAATGACATATATGGACATAAAGCCTCATTGACTACCTGCAAGATATTGACTTTTACTTGAGAAAAATAGTATCAATCAGTCTTATGATCCAGTGTTTTTCTAAAGAAAACTTTATATGCAGAGAAGTAAGGAGAAAAATGAGCCTCCAGCATTTACCTCTCTAGTTGCTTCCACTTAAATAATCTAGCTGGGAGTTAATGTCTTAAAACAAATATTATATCAGTCAAGGTCAGTCAGTAGATCATAGACAATTCCTTTATTTTAACAAAGAGAATTTAATATAGTCAATTGTTAACTAAATATTACAGAAATGATAAGACAAAAAGGAAACAGGTAGAAACATGGAAGTAATAGAGGTGGGAAGAGGTTGGAGTTACTAACTCTTAATTGTTTGGTGGAGCAGCTCTGGGGAGCTGGACACTCTGAGAAAGGGGCTCAGTGAGCTGCACTTATTGTCTGAAGGAGAATGAGAGAGATTATCCTGCGATTATGCAGAAAAGTCAAACTGGAACCACAGCGATTGGATGAACAAACCACCACCTCCAACTGAAGAACCACAGATGGAGTTTTATAGGAAGCACAGGGTTCTATTTCCCTCCTCCAGCTTCTAGGTCTCCTTCAAGTGCCCTCTGTGAGCGGAATCTAACAAGGGATCTGATGCAAAAGTTCAACGTGTTTTCCGGAGTCCCACTTCCAAAGCGATATAGCAGAGTCTAAAAGGATTATTTGGAAGTGAGAGTCTAAAACTTAAAAATGCACCCATTTGGGTTATTAATGAAACCATCATACAGTTGCGCTGCTGCAAAGACATATTCACTAGGAGCTCTGATATTTCAAGTCATTACATGCTTCTTTTTCAAAAAGATATTCATACATGAAAGATATTGAAAAAAAAATTTGCCTTTGTGAAAGAAGAAATGTGAATTATAGATACAATGAGTAATACGTAATTATTCTATCTGGATTTAGATTTGTCAGAATTCAATAATCCTAGACTAAATTAATTTAAAAGATTGGATAGCGATGCAGACACAGAAGTACCATTATTACTGGTCTTTTTGATTTCTTTTCAACTGATCTGTCAATATCAAACTGTTCTTGTTCATTCTTTTTTTGCCTCCCCCACCCTTTTTTATTTTTAAGTCTTTGCCTGTCTTTCTCAGGTATTGCTTCTCTGTAGCAGGACTAACTGCACAGATAATGGTACTTCTATCTGTCTCTGCATTATCGCCCAATTTTTAAAATCTAATTGCAAAATATATTTTAAGAAGGGAGATGATCAGGGAAAACATAATCACTTTGATTTTCTCAGATAGATTACTCGACCTCTGCTTTGCTGTTCCCAGAGGCTCGGGAAGCTAGTTTGCCACTTTTTTTTTTTTTTTTTTTAGCTTTGTAGTTCTTCAGTTTGGTCTTCTGCAATAACAGATATAGCTTCAACATTTTGCTTCACTGAAAAAACATTTTCAGTTTAGTAGAATTCGCTCCTATCAGTTCCAAAATTTCACTTTGAATAACAGATGCAATTTATTTATAGTTCCATTAGGTATTATTTAAGATTGACTAGAATCAAAATTTAATATGGACTAAGTTCTACAGATTTGTGCCTCGACAGAAGAGTATCTATCTAGCTTCTTCTACCTATCTACCTACCTATCATCTATGATATATCATTTATCAATCTCTTATTCATATATCAAAATGTTTATGTATGACAATTAATGTACAATAACTTCACTTACTTTGAAGAATGTCTCTGCAAGCATGGCAGACTAACACACATCTGGAAAACAATATTTTATGTTAACCAATTAATATTTGTAGGATGAATTGGCTATGTGATATAGCATAGCCATTGGGACTTCTGATGATTTGAAGCAGGGCAGAGACTCTGGAGATAAGGATTTTGACTAGCAACTAATGCTACAGTGACTTAGGATCAATACAATACATACTCTACTTTATAGCATACAAAATCAGCAATATTTGTGTTTTATCTCTGTGTTGTTACAATTATCCATGAATTTATGTTGTCATTTGATAACATATTTTCCATTCTTATTTATAGTTTTCTTATCTTAATTTTCTATATAAAATGTCCAGTATTATTTTAATTAGGAGGATTTTATTCATTTGAATGTTAAAAGATAATCTTTAAATTTGAATCAAGTTGACCTATTAATTTGGTATTTATAAAATATGTATAGGCCCAGATACTTATAGAATGTTTAGGTAGCTCCATTGCTTATCATAATTACATCTGAAGTATTAAGGTGCTGAAATATAAAATTCCAAAATATCAATTTATGACAGCGAGGGAAATAGATGAGAGTATAAAGAGATTCATCAATTATTTTAAAAGACACAGTTAAAATATTTGAAATAAAATATAAAAGACCAAAAAAAAAGAACAAAGGAAAGAGTGAAAAGGAATAGAAAAAAGGAAATAAAAGAACGAAAAGACAATTTAAAAGGAGAGAGAAGAGAATGGAAAAGCAAAGTAAGAGCAAGAACAAATAAGTGACACACATATTATAATGAGAATATCGCTAAATAATGTCTGAGATTATACTGATTTCACTATTGAATAGAGATGCTACAGTCACTGAAAATCTATTGATTTTTTTATAACTGAATTGTCTTAATGATCTTAATTACTTGTGTTTTATTTCTGGAATTTACAGAGTTGTACATAAGTATTACTGTTTTCTTCAGATTTTAAAATTTCACTAAAGTCTAGATTTTGCCACCTTTAAAACAATCAACACGTTGTAAATTAATGCACCATTTTTCTTGTTAAAATCGTCCTTGCATGAAATGATCTGCAGCTGAACAGGAGCAATAGCGAAGGTGTGAACTACTTCAGAAATGTGCTAACTTCAGAGTCCAAATGGGAACATTTAGATGCTAAAAATTTTCAGCAACAGCAAACAGATGTTTCTAAATTTTTTTTTTCTTGTTTTATAAGCTCTTTTTTCTATGTACATTCATGTCTTCATTCTTTAAGTATGGACTTTACTACCACTTTACCTATTTTCAGTGCCCATTCATCCTTGAAATGTTTCATTTTTACCTCTCAACCTCTCTCCACTACAGTAATTGCAGTCAGATGAGTATGATTCTGATCTAAAAAAATGAATTCATTATTAGTAAATTATTAGTAAATTAGTAAATAAAATGAATTCATTATTAGAATTTCATAGTGATAGGGTGTAGTAAATGACTATACTCTGTATAGTTGTATAAACTATGCTCTACAAATGTTGTATAATCTTCTAATATTCTCTGAGTGAAATGACCATGTGATTTTGAATCTAAAGCAAAGGCCAATAGAAATATAGAGAAATCATGAAAGAATACAACCCCTTAGGATAGTTAGAATCAGCTTTCTCCATGGTGTGATTTTATGCGACTTTACACCAAGTATCATTCATTTTCCATTTAAAAAAATAATTTTGATGGCACTATCACTGCAGTATGACAATACAATAAGTTTGATGGGTGCATTATTATAAATCAACATGTATATACTACATCAAGTTTACCACTAAGAGTTCCATTCTATCCTTCACCATATAATTTATTCTTTATTCTATTTGCCTATCCTTTCCAAATTTCTTCTGATAACACCTAATTTGGTATTTTACACCAACAAATATTTTTGTTTTATTTGTTAGGATTTTCTATATACTACATATGAGTGAAATCATATGGTGTGAGGCTTTCTCCATCTGAATTATTTCACTAAATATAGCATCCTTTAGTTCCATACATGTTGTTTCAATTATCAGAAATTGATCTCTAACAGTTGAGTAATATTCCTTTGTGTATGTTTAATATATACATATCTATGATCTTCTTTACTCATCTACTTTATCCACTCATCTACAGTTAAATGTATTGTTGTAGACTGTTTTAAAAACTTGACTATTGTCTTTAATACTGAAATAAACATGAGGGTGCATATATCTCTTCAAGTTAATATATTTGTGTAATTTGAGTAAATACCTAAATGTGGAAAAACTGGATCATATGGAATCTCCATTTTCAACTTTTTTAAGGAATCTCATACTGCTATAATAATGGCACATCAATTTATTACTCCAAGGACCAGTGTGTAAGTGTTCTCTTATCTTTACATCTTCACCAGCACTTGCTTCTAGTCTTTTAGATAAAAGTCATTCTCACAGGTTTGAGGTGATATTTCATTGATATTTTGACTGCATTTCAAAAAGAGATTATGAACATCTTTCATGTGCCTGTTGGCCGTTTATATTTCTTCTTAGGAGAAATATCTATTCATATTCTCTGTTCATTTTTTACTAGGCCTGATCGGATTTTTTTTTTAATTTTCAGTTTTATGAGCTCCTTATATATTTTGAATATTACCTCCTTGTCAGGTGCATGATATGCAAATATCTTAGGACACCTTTTCATTTTGAAGATAGTTTCTTTCTCTGTATAGCAGCTTTTTAGTTTGATGTAGTCACATTTGATTAATTTTGACTTTTGTTTCTGTTGGCATTAGAGTTGAATTTCCAAAGACATCTCTAAAGCCTATGTTAGGAGAATATTGTCTAGATTTCTAATCTTTTTTGTATAGTTTCAAGTCCTACACTCAAGTTTTTAATCCATTTTAAATTGTCTTATTTATTGTGTTAGATGGTCATCTAGCTTTCTTCTTTAAGATCAGGAATAGGGCATGGATGTTCACTTTCACCACTATTTTTCAGTACAGTGTTGGGAATCTTACCCAGTGATATCAGAAAACAAAAAGGCATTAAAGCTTCCCGAATTTGAAAAAAGGAGTAAAGCTATTATTATTTTCAGATAATATAATTATAAATAAAAAAGAATTCTGGAGGCTTCAGTAAAAGGCTATTACAAATAACAAATACAGTAAAGTGATAGACTACAAAAACAATATATAAAAATCTGCTGCATTTTTGTATGCAGTAGCAAATGAGAAGACATAGAAATCAGGAAAGCAATAACCTTTAAAATTTGATCAAAATAATTAAATACCTGGAATAAATTTAACCGAAGAAGTGAAAAATTTGTGCACTGAAAACTGCGACAATGTTAACAGAAGTAGAAGACACAAATAAATGTAAAGATATCTATGCTCATATATTGGAAGTTTTAGAATTGTTAAAATGGCTATATTACCTAAAGTAATATACAGATTCAATGCAATCAAATAAAAATTCCAATGGCATTATTCACAGAAATAGAAAAAAAAATTGATGACATTTATTTGGTACTACAAAAGAACCTGAGTAACAACAACAACAACAACAAAAACCTGTGAAAAAACAAAAAATGTAAGAATCACATTTTCTAACTCCAAATTATGTTTAAAAAATGGTAATCAAGTCAGCATGTGTTGGACTAAAAACAGACACACTGATCAATGGAACAGATTTGAGATCCCAGAACTAAATGCAGACATATATGGACCACTAATTCATGACAAATAAGCCGAAGGAAAACAATGGAACAAGGACAGTCTCTTGAATAATTCATATTAGGAAGGCTGGACTGTCGTTAACAAATTTATTTTCTAAATGATAATACCATTCTGTAAGTATATGGCACCATTACAGTTTAATTATTTTGCACTTTAATGGATTTTTGCTCATCAAGATTATTCCTGAAAAGCAAATACCTTTAGAAAATATCATTTTTATATGTTTCAGTAGCTAATATAATAACTAAGGGTTATAGCTAAAATCACGTAGAGCTAGAGTCTTGCCTGCAAGGGAAGAAAGAGGAGCAAGTAAAGAAAGAATAATTCTTAGCTGCTGAGTAAAAAAAAAATCCAAAGCTTAATGTGAATACCAGATGACTTGAAATATAATTATGAGATAGAGCAAGTGACTGTCTTAAGAGGATTTAGTTTAAACGGAAAAAACTCAGGAGTGAAGCTTGATAACATCCCAGATATTAGAATGATTATCAAGGGAGGAAGGCTTTCAAATCTAACATCATAACTTGCACAAATTATATGAGATTATATGAAGTAAATAACAATCAAATATCAGCATACATTTGTTAATATTTATAATTGTGTAAAGACAGAACCATGTATTTAAAGAGATAATAAGTTGTTTTTCTTGGAACTTTTAGTTCAATTATTGACAGAAAAATTTGTAAACAAGCTTCTTTCTTCAAATGAGTTTTTAAATTAGCATTTTATTAAACCTATTTCACAAAAATGTAAATTACAAAATATACCAATTAATATCTCTAAAGGGGAAAAATATTCTATTATCAATAAGTTTGGTAAATGTCATTTGAATAGTTAATCAGATGACTTCAATTCACTTCTCCAAATTTTTGCTGTAATAACACTAATAAAATTCATCCAAAGCAATAGTCAGTAGTTATTAAATACAGTGGCCCACGAGATTCCTTTATAGATACTGATCATATGGCATAATGATTTATACATTATCCTTTGAAAAGTATAATCTATATCACAAATTGGACAAGATTTTATGTTGTTTCAGAATTTAATGTCAAACTATTTTATGACCTGTTAGAGTATTATATGGTAATGTTGATTCAAGTTAAAATACTTCAGTCATACCATTTATTTTGTCTAAATTATGTCTTAAAAATGCCCAACTCACCTATGCAAAGGATTAGTTGATTTAACCTTTTTAGAAAGTTAAATTTAGTGCTACTTTGTTAGGCAAGCAATGGTAATATTATAAATACATATACCACTTTGTTATGACTCAGCACAAATTAGGCAGCTAATTACTGCATTAAACATGTGAGGGTATACTATTATTGTCACTTTAAAAATGAGAAAATTGCATATCATATAATTCAAATAACTTGTCCAAGACAATTAATTTAATAAATAAGTAGAGCTCAGTATTTGCAACTTCAGAACTGTTGCTCAAAAATGTTTATGCATTTCCTTTGAGAACCAATATGTGTGGTGTATCTTCAGCAAGCTTTCAAGCAAATATCTTTGAAAGTAGAAAAGACAAGTGGTCTTAATGATTCAGCTAGTCTCATGAGTGGATAAATTATCCCGAAATTTATTTTAGACTTTTTGATGTTAGAGGTAAACTGAAAAATAATTTCCATACAATGGAGAAATTTACATACTATTATTAGATAAAAAAAGAAGGGTCTCACAGTCACTTTTTATAGACTTTTGTTGAAAACCGAATTGATTTTATAAATCAGATATTCTCAGTAGAAACTGTCATTGCTTAATATAGATTAAACTAAATTGCTCTGAACTTCCTTCAACTGTAAGAACACAGAAGCCAAAATTTAGCTACTTTTCCTGGAAAAAAATATGTATGATAAACATTGAAAGAAAATAAACGTGGTTTTCGAAGAAACTTAATTTTCTTTAGGCCAGTAGCACTGCCAATTTGCTATGAAGCTTGAAAAAGATTTTTAAAAATTAAGCTCCAAATTTAAGACAATGAGAAAAACTCATAGATTTAACACATATATCCCAAGATGGCTTTCGTTCTTTTAATTATTTGAATCTTGAAGCAGTCACCAGTTTGTTGAGAGGTGACTTAAAATTTACAATTGCTGCAAAAATGACTGCATTTTCCTAGTCATTGACATTATCGAGCACAAATAAGTATTTATTATGGCTATATTAGATATGTAGTTTTAGTTTTAGTTATTTTTTTCTATTTTGTGGAAAAATATCAGCAACTATTAACTATCAGCAGAAAAATAACATCTTCAATAGAAATAAACATTGATAAATCAGCTATAAACTATTTAGACTTAGTCTTGTCTAGTGTTCAGAAATTTTTTATTTTGTTGGTAGCTATATAATGCAAATGTTATTCTGAATCTACATTAAATAGAGATTTCAGGACTTGCTAGATAAATTCAAGCTGTTTATCTCATAGAAAAACAAATAAAAAGATGTTCTATCCATGATTCTTAATGCTTGCAAGGTCAGAATACATAAACTATAACACTAAATTCACCTGTCATTAAAGATTTAATTTTCTCTGGTTTTACTTCATTTTATTGGGGAAAAATTATGTTGACTCAAAGTACGACTTCTAAACACTATAAAGCTCAGTACCTTTGTTTGTCTAAGATATCCTGGTCACACTCATGATTGAAGCACTGAAACTGATTGTATTATTCAATAGAAAGAAGCATTGATAAATCAGAGATAAACAATGTAGACCTAAATTATCTACTTTACAGAATTGTATTATTTTGACTTTTTACTTCTTTCATGTATTAATAAGTTTAATATAATGCACAGGAAAACAATACTTATCTTCTCATTGTAAATAAATCAACTAATTCAGCATTCTTAGATATTTTGGGGTATCTCTAACACATTCTTTTGTATTTGAAATATTCTGAACAGACATTTATGATTATTTTCTCTAAAGATTTAGAAATGAAAATGACATACATGACCTCCTGGGATTAGTATTCTTATGGATAAAATAGTTTCTAAAACAAGAAAATTATTTTTACTTTTTATTTCATAAGTACCACAACATAAACCAAGAATTTGTATATAAAGATTTATTTTGTATAAGACTCTCTTCTTCCTTTGTGAGTTTTCAAATGCCTTGGCCTTAGTTTTCACTCCTGGACAACTTATCTTAACTTGTCTGAAAGTTAATGGATTAAAAAAGGCAATATACAGGACATTTAGAGGTTGGCTAAATAGATCAAGAGGTAATAAAAATTAAGTTTCATAAAGATGTGAATAAAAAATGGAAATCACAAGAATATATATATACTTTAATTAACATGTGCATTTTCATTGTATTAAAAAGTACCTTCATGTTTCTCATGATAATGCATAAAGGTGACTCAATTCAGTAATGGCAAGTTATAATTCATTATCAGACAGGTTATTGCAATGTTCTATTGAGTCCAAAGTTACAGCACACTAATTTATGTGCCATTGTTTAGGAGAGAAAAAGGTCAAATTAGTCCCTAAGCAAATTGAACTACTTCCCTATCTCTCCAAATCTGCCAAATGAAGAAACAACACACTGCAACATTGCTTTTTCTGTATTATATGCAATAAAATAACCAGAAAAGTAATGAAAACCTGGGGAAATATGGGTTCACATTTATTCAGTATAGTTCTGAACTACTCCACAAAATAATCTCAGAACTGAGGAAGCAGAAAATATTCTCCCATCATTTTCTTGTAACTCTCTACATAAAGCTGGTTTGAGGGAGAAATTGCTCAGTTAATAGTTTCTATAGAAGCAGTTTAACCAGTTTCCTAGGGAGCATAGTTGCTTAGGAAACTCAAATATATTAGAGCACAGAGGCTATGACTAGACACCTGCTGCAGTGCTTGGAGTCATGCTGCCATTTTTACCCACTCCTCTCTCTCTTGGCTGTATTCTCATATGGCAGAGATGCAAAGTCAAAAACTCAGTTGTGGTTCCTGACACAGGGTAGAGAAAATGTAAATGTTTTTGAACTTACCATAAATACCACCTTTGGTAGGTAGGTTGTCTTGAGGACAAACTGAGTGGTATTTTTCTATCTTGCAAGCACCTTACATTGACAGTGGGATTATTTCTGTGGACTTTCTATAATCATATTCTGTGAAAGCCCTGATACATTAAGAAATGAAAGTGAATTTTCATGAAAACCTTTTTCAAAAATCTGCCCAATTAATAACTAAAAAATAAGGGCATATGTATACATACATATTCTAAACCTTAGGCTGGTTTCCCAAAAATAGTAATGATGTTTTCTGTTAGAAATGTATAACTATGTATAAAAATAGAGTGAATGCTATATAACAACTTTGAGATTTTGAATCAATGAATAATTCTAGTGCTAATTAACTTTTTATTTTTATGCAAATTGAAGGTTGTATGAATGTTAAGTTATATGCATGTTTTTCCATCCATCCATCCATCCATTGATTCACCCATCCATCCATCCATACCTACATACGTACATCCATCATCTATCTAAATGGGTTTTATAATGTCCTTTAAAAGCTGACTGCTCATTTTCAGTTGATATCCTCTAAAAATATGAAATGATGATGGCGATGTGGGAACACGTGCTGTAAATGTGACTTGTGGTCTCAGAACACCAGGCTGCTACATTTCGCAGCTGTTCTGTGGACATGTGGAACTAAGCAACAGAACCTGTGCCAATGGACTGGGAACCCCTCGATGACACAGCATTATAAAGAGGAAAAAATGAACTTTGCAATTAACCAACAGCAATCCCTGATGTTTGAGGTTCAGCATTATTCCTGCCTTCTGCATTCTATCTGTAAAGGGTTTAGAGATGGGAAATTACAACTGTTTCTCAAAAAACAGTCCAGTGTAACAGATTACAGTAAAATTAAGTCATATTTCAGCAGCTAACAATACAGATTTTCAGGGAGAGGTCTGAGAAAAGAAAAGCGTGGCCTCAAAGCTAATCCACACTACCCTAGTATTAAAGCGAACTTTAAATTGTTTCTCAAAATGTTTAAATTTTCATTTAATTTTGTGAATACAACTAGTAAATACAACCCCAAGATCTAATGTTCAGATAAGACAACTTATGGTCATAATCACACTTATGATTTTCATCTTCTTTTTGTGTCAAGTTTTCGTTGGACCTGAAAGAGACAGATTCCAAATGTTTTTATCCACAATTGAGTCAATGGCACCATCTTTAATAAAATCCTCTCATTTAGACACTTTTCCATATTATTGGGTGCACACATTGAAATGAATTCCCAGATTCACTATTAGCTGATGCTACATCTTGAAACTCTAGGAGCATGTGTCAGTAATGGACCTGGTGAGTGTGTGTGTGTCTTTCTGGAGCAAAGAGAAATAGTAGAATCTGTGCCCTCTCCCCAGTAAAATAGCAGCTCTAGCAAAGCTGTTAAAATACCACCGGTTCCTTCTCCTTGTCCATTTCCTCCTCCTTGTCTCATAGTTGCATTAACTGTGCTTAGTTATGCTGGGGATTATGTATTTAGAAAACAAAAATATGCATCTGCATCATTGTGGGAGTTACACCCCGCCTCACAATCTCCTCTGGCTCATTTAAGGACCGCACCCCTGTTCAATGACTAGGACCAGGGTGATTTTGCATCCTAGATATTCTTGGTTTCTATGGCTGTTTGACAATATTGTTAGGGCCTCTCTTTAAACAGAATTAAACAATTTTTGGGGGGAAAGGGGAAGGTTTTGTTCCTTCTCATTCTCTTGTTATCGTCCTGTTAGAAAGTCAGAGTATCATTGTAGAGGGCTAATGTGGATAAGGAGCAAAAGCAGTAGAAAGAAACATCCAAAAATTTTTTTACATAAAATATTTTTACATAAAATAAATATTTATATGTCTTAACTGTTAAACTGACTCATTTACAACAAATTGATGTAGTCACTTGATCTTAAAATTTCCCATTTTCTTTGCAGGAATTTAGATTTTCTTTTAAGATACAGTCTTATTTGCTTCATAAAACTGTATCTTCCACAGAGCAGCCAAACTTTTTTGAGATCCCATCATGCTCCAATTCAAGACACCCAGTATCTTTCTGTTACACTGACAAAAAACTCCAAGGTCATACAACAACCTATAAACCCCTGCATGACCTGCCCGCTGACTTCGACTTCCCCCACCTGCCCCTGTTACACTGTTACCTGTATTTCTTTTTTCTCATTCCACTGTCCTGAAAATGTGTTCCCTGTTGGTAATCCATTCTTGGTTCTTTCAGGACATCGTTGAACTGTCTTCTTCTGGGGATGTGTTTCGTCTTGTGTTTTTCTGTCCTCATATGTAAATATCAATTCTTATCTCTCCTTATCCCTTTACCTTTCTAATGATTTTATATTAGTATGTATTAACACAAGATACATTACATGCCAATTATTTTGTTCTGTTTACCAAATACAGTATAATTTGTAAGAAGACAGAGACTTTATCTTGTTTCCTGCTATATTCTTTCTAGCTAAAAAAAATAGTCAGGAAAATGAGGGATCAAAATACATATGATTTAAATATATTAATGAAAAAATCTATAATTAAAAGCAGGATATTGGTCAGGCTTTCCTGAATTACCTCAGAAAACCTCAGAGTGCCATTTTCTGAGGCTTTTTAGATTAACCCTTTTGATGACAAAAATCAGGGAACAGGCTTTGAAATACTGCTTTCAGCAATAGGTTTGCATCTTTAGTTGACCATTGCTTATAAAAGAGTGTTTATCAATTCATTTTATGGACGTGAAATGAAAACATAGAGTTCTGACTTTAATGAATTAATATTGATGTTATAATGAGAAAAATGTTGAAAATAACTAAAGTAAACTAGTCTATATGTTACCAGTCTATGCTGTGGCACACAGTCTGCATTTTTTGTCTATATCTTTTTAAATTTGGGTGTTATAAATGAATAAAAGTTTGCTGTAAGGATCCAAACGACACCAAAATGAGGAGGGAAAATACAACGTTTTGTTTTAGCCTCAATGCCCTGAAAAATACTTGAGATGAGAAATTGTATGCCAGAGTTTTAGAAGCTATACCAGAGAGAGGAGAGAAAAATGAGAGAGGGAAGAAAAACCTATATCAATGTGTATTATCTATTTCATGATATAGTCTACAAATGCTTCTAGGAATTACATAGAAGGCCTTGTGGTATTGTATAATCAAAGCATCATTTTATCAGCTCTCATGCCATTTGATCAAAATCATTTTTTTCCAGTGTTTTCTGAGTCTATGATGTGAGCACTGCCTACTTGTACATGGGAAGAAATTCTCTATGAGGACTAGAAGACATAAAGCTAGGGCATTAGTGATAAAAGATTGAAAGTCTACCCTGCACTTGAGCCAAGTGTGCCCTAATGCTGCTGGTTGACTCAGCCTGTCTATCTAATTTTTTCACATGTTCTTTGTATTATGTGAACTTCAGTGATCATTAACTTAAGATGCAAAAATCCTGACTCCTGTAAATCTATGAACCGTTTTCTGAGCCCTCCTGATTCTGGACTTCTACTCTGGTAGGCACCTTGTCATGGCCGGAAAATCACTTTCCAGAAAACATGCATTTTAACCCCATCTCAAGTCTTCCATCTTGTCATGTGGATTGACATGCATACTCTTCCGAGTTCTGTCCACTGCAATGAATCCCCCTTGTCATTGTCCTTTTCTGCCACTTCTTGTTATGTGTTGAATTGTGGCCCCTAAAATTATACATTGGCGTTCTAACCTCTATGAATGCAACCTTACTTGGAAATAGTGTCTTTGCAGATGTAATCAAGTTAAGATGAGGTCATAATGGATCAGGGTAGACCCTAACTCAGTGATTGGTGTCTTTCGAAGAGAAAGGAGAGGAATATTTGGACACACACACACACGCACAGAATGTCTTAAAGAAATTGAGGTAGACAATGGAGCAATGCAGCTCTAAGACAAGAAACACCATGGATTTCTAACAACCACAAGAAGTTAAAAAGAGGCAAAGAACTGATGCACCCTGGTGGCTCAGGTGCTACGCCCATGCCTGGGGGTAGCAGCTGTCCACATGCAGCCCAAGGACCCAAGCTGATGGCCTGAGACAAGGACAGGGAGGGGAAGAAGAATAGCTAAAAAATAAACAACTGAATAAATAAATACTTCTTCTACCTCTCTCTTCCAGCCTGCTTTCTGCCTGCTTCTTTCCTCTTTAACGACAGCCAGCAGTGACAACAACAAAGAAGCAAAGGAGCCTTTCTAAAGCGTTCGAAGGGAGTATGGAGTTGGCTACCGCCACTTGATCTCATCAGCAGCTTCCAGTTTCCTACACAGTGATTTCATCTGTCTGACTTCCAGCATCCAGAGTTGTGAGAGAACACATTTCTGTTGATTTAAGCTGCCCTACATGCGGTACATTGTTTTCACAGCCCAAGAAAACTGTCCTGTCCTGCAGTGTCTTTACATTTGCACCTTGCACCCTCTTTTCAAGCCAGGGCGTCTGTGCACTGTGCCTCTGTCAGCCTGGAGGCTAGAACTGGGGGCTGAGGAAGAAGACACTGCGGCAACAGTCTGACCACCTGCATGTGGAACTTACTGTGCCCTCTGGATCTGAACAGGCCTGTTCCAGAGCGTAGCTTTTACACTGCAGGACGGATTGCTTCTATAACCACCGGATCTCACGATTTGGTGGCTTGGCAATGTCAGATGAGCTGGGCAGCTCTGACAGTGTGGTTGCTGGCTGTGTGTGGGTCAGACGTTCATTCACACAAGGCAAGCTGGTTTCACAGAGTGGTTTCTGATGCTGAAGACCTGATTTTGCTAAGAGCACTGGCGTCTGTGTTGAGACTTTCTAACTGGAGCTTCTGCCTCTTCTCTGTCCCGTGGCTATCCTTAACATCACTGTATTCATGGAGGTATCCAATCACTCTCAGGCTATCCTGCACAGCATCTCCTTGAGCTAAAGTTTACTAAAGAGCACAGGTTCTAGACATTAAAGTGAAAAACTTAGTCTTTTTCTTGAGCCACACACCTCTCTATGCATAGTCTCATAGAAAGCTTGATTCTTTGGGCTGACTACCTTTCCAGGGTTGTTTTTTTCCCTTGTCCAAAAGCTGCCAACACAGTTCTATGTGGGTTTAATCAACCCAGGGCTTTTAATGCTTATTTCTCTATTTCACCATCAGCTTACTGATAACAGGTGCCCCAAAATACTATTGAGAAAGACGGAATATTAAGCTGATAAGGGACCTCATTCAGCCTTCAACTCTAATTCCGTGTCCCAGGGCAGACTTTTCTTGAACTCATTGGTGTGTAAGGTAGACAAGTACTATTTATAAACAGCTTGATTGTTTATAGTTGGAAATATTTCTCTCAGGAATTAGTTCTTTTAGATAATTCTCCATCTAGGCCATGATTTTAATGTTCTTGTATCATGTGCCATAAAATCCACCAAATTCCACTAGAAAGTTAACCTTTATCTTTTTTTTTCAATGTCATCCCATATTCTGCTTTGAGATAAATAAATGTTCAAAGTACCCTGAAGGATTTATATAGTTTTTTCCAACAATGAAATCTATCTAGATCAATATCAAGTATATACCCCTCAAGAGTATCTGAATTTGACTTTTCATGGACCAGGGGTATTAAAATTGTGTGGCCCTATGAAAATCTTAAGAGAAAGTCTCAACTATCTTAAGTAAAAGTATATGAAATAAATCTCATTTATTTCATAAAGCTTATAATACTATATTACTCTCTCAGTAGTCAAATATCTGTGCCATATGATTGTTCAGTGAGGGATTATAGCAATATATGTATATGGGCTTAATTTTTCACCATTGCCTCAGAGTTTTATAGAGACTATGCCCAAGGAATGAAAACATTTAGTATAATGCACATTTGGAGATAATTAGAAAAAAATCTTTCCTTAAATTTTGCTTCTGAGAAGTGATATCTCAAAGGACAAAATTTAGCCCAAATCTATTCTATATACTACTGAAAAAGAAATGCAAAACAAAGTGTCTTTTATTTTTAAGTAAGAATCCCTTCTTCTAGAGTATGTGGGCTACAGTTGAGCAAAGCAAAATGTTTTTGAAGCTTAAAAATAATGTAGAAATAATTTGATGATATAAGCTTTTTGGTTTTAAAAGTCTGAGTCCTAGAATTTTACAATGCATTACTTAAATGTAATAATCTTTTTTATAATTTCCTGATTGTTTGAATATATTTTAAAGTTTTGGTTTTTAGATCAATTTCTTGATGCTAATTTTCATCTCCTTTGTCTTAATTGTGGTCAAGAGATCAGAATGGGCTTCTCTATTTTCCACATTCCTTTCCTTTTCTCTCCACTCTGTCCAATTCTCTCTCTTTCCTTCCATCACATTCTTTAATTCTTTTGAAACACTCATTCAATGACTGTAGTTTTTCTACTAACTCCCCACAAAATGCTCAAAGATCAGAAGCTTTCTCAACCTTAAAAGTTTTTTTCCTGACAGAGGTCTCAAAAGCTTTTTTCCTTACAGTCGTCTTTTAATGAGAATTATTTTCCTTTAAAATAAAAAAAGTAGAATATTATTTCATCTTTAACCTAGGTATATAACATATATACATATATAATGTATTGTATACAATGCATAATAATATACATATTATTTGGTTTAATACTTTGAATTTTTAAGTAATAGCAAATATGCTTTATTTTGCATTAGTTTCTGCTTCTCATTGTCTGATATCCAATTTGTTCAAATACAGAATTCTACCAGGATTCTTCCAAATACTTCAGCTTATATTTTCCAAGCAAAATGCTGAAGCCACATGTTCATCCTCACACAGGAGAACATTTTTATAACACGTAACTACAAATGAGTATATTCTTATTTAAATGGGGAGGATAATATTCTAAGATGTTTCCCCAAACTTTCATTCCTGGGTATATATGTCCTATAAAATACCCTACCCTTGAGTGTGTACTATCATCCTGTGGATATGATGGAATATCACTCCCACGATAAAGTTAAGTAATCCACTGGCTCTGAGTTACTCAAAAGAACAATTATCTTCAGTGGGCCAAATCTAGGTAGGCCTTTAAAAAAGTGAAGCATTAGAGAGATGCTCTCCACCTGACCTTGAACACACAGCTTTCATGGCTTTTTCAACTTCAGGGAGATGAATTCTTCGGAAAAGTAGAAATAATGGAAGAGACTTCTGAGTCTCAGATGAGTCTCCATCCTGGTTGCCACTTGTTACTGTCTTATGAGAACCATATTAAAGGGAGCTTCTTGGTCTTGCCAGGACTCCTGATCTACAGAACTGTGAGAAATGAAAGAGCATTATTCCCAGTCACCACGCTTGCGCTTGCGGCAATTTGTTACAAAGCATTGGAAAATCAACACATTGAATCAGGGCTAGAAGGAAGAAGCTCACAGTTCATATGCCTCATATTTGCTCAGCATTCTAACTCAATTGATTTTGATTTAAAAAAAAACACTGAAATATTGAAATTAGTGTCATTATACATGGAATGCCTTAGTTCTTTATATAACTCACCACATTAAATTGTTATAAAAACTCTATGAGGTAAATGTTATAGTTCTGAATTTATAAGCAGTAAAGTGAGTCTTAAGGAAATTTGGTATCAGAAATGGCAGAGTCAGTGTGCTGGCTAGGAGGGGTGTGGAGAAACTCTCTGGCAGACAGAACAGTCTTGTGTAGTTTCCCAGCTAATACTGGTTCCACATCAGTATATACTGCATTTCATTACTCCTAGGAAATCCCATGCAATGTATCTTCTACTATATCATACTAAATTAAAGTATGCACCTAAAATGAAGGGCCTTAACATCTAGTAGGGAAAACAGATATGATTTACAGAAGGATGTCCAAGATCTAAGTACTTGCAGGCTGGGATTATATTCTGGGGGGATTAGAAAATACTTAGAGAAACCATGGCAACTGAACTAAACCTCAAATACTCTAAATGATCTTTCTGGTAGAAGAATTAAGGCAGCAGTTATTTTTCTGAGGTGAAGAAACAAAATACTAACATTTGGAATTGTGAATTTACAAAAGATGTTAACAGGATATTGACTAGACAGGACATTCAAAGTAATACAGTTTTTATACACTGCACAAATGTATGTTCCTACACTGTTTGCATGTTTTCTCCATTTTTGTCTACTTAGTCTTGATATTTATAACTGACTTTTACATACTAAATGGAAAATGTCCAGATCATGGTGTCAGCACTACCATCTGGCAAATGCCTCAACCTGACCATTTGACGAACCATTTGTATCTGTACACATGCACAGCACACATAGGAGAGCTTATGGTTTATGACAAGATTCATGGTTGATAATTACAATATATTAATAATTTTTCTATATATTGTTATCCAGAAGTAAGTTTTGAATGATATTTTTGATTCCTAGGTACTAAGAAAAAATTAAAAAGTACTATGGCAAGGACACTGTGTAGGGAATGATGCTTGGGGAAAATCTGGGACGAACTATTATCAGGAAAAATGAATGAAGCTGTATCAAAAGGCAATAAATCTAAGAGAATGAAAAACAATGATAGGTTACTGAGTGAATAAGAAAACTATGTTAGAACAGGTGATTAGAAAAGGACTTTTATGAAGAGATATCATCTAGACAGGTATATGATAAATTCTCTGATCCATCAAATCAATTGTCTAGAATGAACTGTCTAGTTACAAAGACCCTTTGTTTAATGAAGTACAACTCTTAATGGAAGGAAGATATTGTGTAGGAAAAAAAACCCTACTTCTGTACAAGAAAAATCCATGTTTAATGCTAAGGAAAAAACAAAGATAAACTGTTTTAAATTTTCCTGATAATGTATTAGAAAATAAAAAGCTGTCTAAAGCAACTAAGTGATCATGGAAAATTGTACAAAACAGAGTAGATTTATTGAATTCATATCCTGTTGTTATAGAATCAATACCACATAAACTAGATACTAATTGAAAGGCACCTATCAAATTTTCATAAGTTATTATTCAGGGATTCTTATTATTCAAACATGTTATGTAGAGGAAGTGTCATTTTTATGCACAGTTTAATTCTGCAAATTCAGTCATGTATCCTTTTTATGGGCTTTTTTTTTTCTTTTTTATTCTTAGAATAAAAAAAAAGAAAGAGTAAAGAGTCCCTCACAAAACAGTTAATCACTTCACTTGTGGGGAAAGTCTGAGTAATACACATCTTGTGGCAACTGAGAAGAATGCAGGGTAGGCTATTTTTGTGCTCACTGGAGAAAGATAAATCTTTTGAAATTTTTTCACTTATCATTTCTTATATTCTATCTATTTGGTATATTAAATTCATATATAATAGACTTGAAAACTAGTCATTTTACATGAAACTAATTATGTTCAGTGGCGACCCAGAGGACAGCTTCATCCTGATAGAGTACTTTCAGCTCCATTTACATTAGCTTGCTTCTGTCAGTACAATGCTTCAGTTGAAATCACAGGTACACCTGGTGACTTATACTTTCTCACTCACTCGGTTAATTTTTTATGTCATTGTTGCTTAATCCTTTTTGAAGGACTTATGAAAAATCTTTCCAAGTTTTGTATGGATTAAAGTAAGAATTGATTTAAAATTATAATTTATATACACAGAATAATAACTGATTTCACAGTTCATTAATGCAATTGATGAACAACAATAAAAGAGAAGTACTGCAAAATATAGCCATGTGATAAGGTGGGAGAGGAAGTTGTAATTTTACTCACTAATAATTTAAAAGATATAAATGATCAAACGTACTTTAAATAAAATCATAAATTCACTATAGAAAATGATTAACTTTAATTAAGATACCATTTTTAAAGCTGTTCTTTAAGCATGAAATTGGAGAGGTAATTTTGGGAAAAGATTTAATTCTGAAATAATTTAAGAAGATTTAAATTTCTGCTTTAGGGACTAAAGTCTACTTTGTACAATGAATTTCATAAAATGTCTAGTTTTTCTTGTGTATTAATCTGTATCTAAGTGTGTAAAAGTGGCAGAAAATGTAGACGACTTATGAACTATATGCAATATTTTGTAGTAGTTATAGCGGCACTATGTTTTTTAATGTTAAATGTTTATTTCTCCATTTTACCCTTAATGAAAATGGACAAGTTTTTTTTTTTTCAAAATATATCATATTAATGGGAGGATATGGAATATTTTTCAAAAATATCTTAAATGGAAATAAAATTAACAATATGTCTTCATGTCTATGAACATATATATACATAATAGATGATATTTAGATAGATAAGTGATAGGTGAAAACTATATATATACACATACATTCATACATACACACACATATCATGATTAGATTGGAGGAAACAGAAGTTATATCACTTCTATATTTTATTACTTTGCCAGTATATACATCTTGACTAGTTTAAACAATTCAGTGATATAGATGAACCTGAATGTACATATATGCTATTTACTAAAAGGCATATTTAAATGTCATGACTTTCATGTGTTGTATGTTTATAAAGTATGATAAAATGTTTCTTTTATGTGGACATGTAGATAAAATTCTTACTCTGATGGACATGGAGAGAATAAACTAAAGGAACATTATTTTTTCTCATCATGAAAAAAAAATGTTAGCAAATTATTTTGTAAATTCTAGCACAAAGTCTTTACACATAACCCAGTCCAGCAAACAATTATACGAACACTACTCTAAATTGCAAATGCTATCTCATCACCAGATGTTTATCATTCCAAATGAATGTTTAAGCATAAAATAAGTCATTCTGAAGGTCAGTGTATTCAAGTCCAAACTCCTACATTACACAATAAAGATTAGAGATACTGCAGCACCAAGGTTTGAGAATTAATATAACATGACCAAGGTAGTGACAGAGCCAGTGGGTCAATGTCCACTCTCAACAAATGTTGGAAGCAGTCAGAGAGAAACTGCTAAGATCAAAGGTCAGGGCACTTTCAGATGGATGCTATACTCTGCAACACTCACTCTTTCTTCTCCCAGCTTTCCAAAAGGAACTAGTGGAAGGCAGGCTCTCAGGATGAGTCTGCCAGGTTTAATAATAATCAATAACACTACTAAATAAATGTATCCAGTAAGAGAAGCATTGGGGACACTTAAAAGTAAGGACTCCTTGAACCGTGGCTCATCTCAGAAAGAACCACCTTCGTGTCACATTCAGAACAAAGGTGCTGAAGAAGAGGGAGCAAATACATGGGGATTAAGTCCTGGCTTCTCAGTTGCCTGTATCAGTCTAGCAATAATACCACAAACCTTCTGGGGATTATAAACAGAACTGCGGTAAGTGACTTTGTGTCAGTATTCATAAGTGTAGAATGATTCTCATTTCAGCACAATTCTGAACCCCGTAGTTCAGTTTTCTAAAATGCAAGAGTGAAACATTTACCACAGCTGTGATGTTGAAGGAAAACAAGGGCAGCAGTGTATTCTCTGCACGATTTGTGGGCTTCAGAGTGTCAGTATTTGGGTAACTTTTTTTTTTCTTGCTAGTGTTTTCTTCTTTTGAGATTGTACATTTATTTCTCACTTTGACTGTTAGTTAGCCTTTCACATAAAATGTTTTCCACTGAAAACTGTGACAACTTGTACATATTTTGGCAGTCAATAGAATTCTGACATTGCAGCAGAATAGAATTTCTGAAACCTGTAAATATTGAAAGTTAATCAGGAAAAGCCCTAAACCTTGCAACAAAATCAACACCATAACACCTTTTGCTATGGCAGCACCACTTCTCTGTCAGCTTTCCCAACATCATTATTCATTTAATAATGTCCCTAAGAGAGGCAAATATTTTATCTAGGCATCTATTTGATAAAGCCTTCTTATACCGTAACTGTCGTTTTCCACAAATTAGTCAGCCTGACATCCTTTAGGACTATGTTATTTTCAACATTATTCCTTAGAGATTATTAACTGCAGCTCTGTGGTATTAATTCTAATCTTACTGTACTTCAGACAGTAAGTTGTTTGACTCAGGACACCCTACATTGGAATATGTAGGTACTCATTTGTTATCTCCTGATGTATGTGGGACTTTGCTTTTCTTCTATCAAAGATGGTTTTACCCTATCTCACCTAATGATCAATAGATGAAAAGGAAATTTAAGTTGTGGGTTTCTCACTAATTTTCACATTGGATGGACACTATTATACCTATATTTTTTTCCACACTTTTTCTTCAGATTTTAAAGCCTTTTGTTTTCCTTACATGTAGAAAGACACTACCATAAGGTCTTCCTTAATCATAAATAAATTGCTCCGAATGTCATATTCCAGCATCTTATTCTGTGCTGCTTTTTTTAACCTCACACAAACACAATACTTTGCACGACTTTTTAATAGCTTTTCTACAATAAAAGAAACAAAAGAATTGTAGAGGTATTAACCTAGATATAGCTTGGATTTGTTAATGTGTCTTCTAATAATTTATACCTTGTTATTTCCAACTTTATTAGGTTCCTTTGAATGAAAAAAATGAAGTATTATAATTTAAGTCAATACCTATGATTTTCAAATTGTATTTGGTAAATAGCTGGACTGTTCATTCTGTATTACTACGTTATATTTCATAAGCAGATATTTGTTTGTTAAGTGTATTATTTTGTCTTAAAAATGTTTTGGTTTTTCTCTTGAAACAGTTCTTACTTTTTGGGGGTACTTTTTGTGATTACATGTAATTTTATTCCAGAAAATGACATATTAGAATGTTGTTTTAGTGGATTTAATGGATACCTTACATTTTAACCTTTGCAATAAATAGGCTTGCCATGTATTTTCATCTTTGCATGTTTTAGAAAATTTATATTTTAAACAATTTTTGTTATTCTACTTTTTTTTTTATTTAAAGAGTTGGGAAGCAGGTAAGAACGAAGGCAGGCAGACAAGAAGGAAGAGAGAGTAAGAAGAATCATGTATTTATTTATTTTGTTGTTCATTTCAGGTTTTTACCCTAGCCCCAGGTTCCCTGAGCTCTATGTGGATTATGCTAGAACCACAGATTTACCGCATAAGCCACCAGGGAATGCCCCTTTTCTACTTTTAGAAATATTTCTGGATCATATTGAGTATATTATTACGTTTCCCTATAGGATGATTTCGAAATGGTCTTCTAGTGGCATTCTTCCCGGAATATGTTTATTTTGTCCGAATATTCAGAATGCAGATGGAAGGGAAATAAACCAAGATGTTAGCATCTATAATTCATAGACATACCTTGTAGTCACAAAGCATGCAGTACTAAACCAGAATGACTTACAGAATTTGTTAGAAAAGAAGGATTTAATGGTCAGTGTGG
The DNA here is from genome assembly GCA_004363575.1 of Solenodon paradoxus. Lineage (NCBI taxonomy): Eukaryota > Metazoa > Chordata > Mammalia > Eulipotyphla > Solenodontidae > Solenodon > Solenodon paradoxus. Next base: position 507,472 of record RJWH01000178.1, on the reverse strand, counting down.
AGCTAGTCCACAACAGCACAACTAGTGTGGTGAAAGAAAAAAATCACTTGCTTTGAAAAAGAAAGTGGTGAGAGGTAATGGTCAATGAGAGCAATAGTATGCCACAATAACAAAGCACCTGGAACTATTTTAAAACAAATGACAGCCACCAAAAAAAGAAGTATGATCTTAAGTGTTATAGTAACAAGACGACAAGAGAAGATACAACATTTAAGTTAATGCTACACATAATTGTGTAGGAGCAGAAGGCAGTGTGAAAATGACAGCAGCCCCAAGGCCAACTGTAGCAGAGCTGAGAAATGTTTTAATAAGGACAAGAAACTCTTCCTGTAATCATGGAGGCCATGTTGAAAAAAATAGAAGTCATTCTCAGAGGTCTAACGAAAGATCATTTCTGACATGAAATCATTTATATATCTTACAAATAATTTAAGAAAGTATGTCAAGTAATTTCATTTAATTACATAAAATTGAGCTGACTGGTATGGCCCTAGAAGTATGGTTATTTTGACTACTGCAAGAAGACATTGAGAATGCAAAAGAAATCTTTGAGCCACTGAATTAATAGGTGAGTAATTTACTACCAGGTGGTAGAGCAAGAAACAACATTTCAGAGATAAAGGGAATATGGTTGCAAATAAAGAACGTTTTCTTAAAAGTGTCAGTCAGTGGTAGTTACCCTTGTACAATTTTGAAAGATTAAATCTTACCTAAGTTTAGGAATGCACAATTCTAGAATGAAAATACTGTTATAAAATGAAATAATGCTAAGATCAAGGATTGAAACTTTCTTCAACCTCTATTAGGTTTCTACTCTGTCACCACTCCTTTAGTATATTGGGCAAAATCTAATATTATTCATTATTAGATACAGTTATTCACAGAAACATTTTAATTCACCTGAGCAAACAAATACTGAAATCTGTCAATGAATTATATCAGTGTTCTCACGACTAATCTTAAATTGAAAAATTAAAACTTTCCTGTCCCAATACAGATAATCTGAACATACATCTAGTCACCATTTTATGAAGTAAACGTATCTTGCATCACTCTATATGTCAGTAGAAAAAGAATTTAGGCTTAAATAAACATAGAAAATAAAAACAAAAGATTGTGTTCTAAGAATAAAATTGACCAAATCCTAATATCCCTAAATAAGATGACTAGCAATAATAAATTCATTTTTTTCAAGGAATAAAATGTACTCCTCATTAGATAAGTGATAGATTAATTTATGTACAGAAAATGCAAGATTCTAATAGGAAACTTTAAAGTCTCACTTTTTAGTCGCATTTTTGTAATATTTAACTAATAATTTACTATAATAAACATTCACTTTATGAACTATTTGAGCACATGCCCACTGTCTTAATAAAATATCAAGGTCAGAATTTATATTAGTAAACTTTTTTTATGAATCTTAGTAGTTTTCATCTCCAAAACTCTCCCTCTTAAAATATGAGTATATGTGAGAAAGAGAAAATCTTTATCTCTTTACTCATTTGATATATTGGAAAATAGTGAGCCAAGGAAAGATGAGCATATGTAGTAGGAAAATTTTGAGAGAAATAGGAAGAACAGAAGAGAAATTAATGTGCAAAATAAAGCAGGAAAATAGTAGAATTTCAAATTCTAAGTTTTTATATTCCCATCAGTTAACTTACGCAGATGATTCAGTTACTAATCCTATTTCACCCATTGTCTTCATATACCTATAAATCCATACATTTATATCTATAGATATATCTATCTATATCTATATTTCATCTTTATCTCTATATATGTAGTAGCTGTAAGAGCAAGTTCAATTTTTCCAAATGTATTTTGATTTCTTCTTTTTTTAGCTCATTTCTTATTTCTCTACCATTTGAAAATTCACCCCCACATGAGTAGTCATCTTGATTTACTCATGTCAAGGCTGAGGAGTGTCAGATTTACACTCTGGGGATTACATATGGCTTTGGATCAGCTGTACTTGGAGTCTAAGATTTGAGAATCAAAAAATGAACCTAGGAAATATAAATATTCTAATTTCTATGTAAGTTCTCACTGCCTTACCACAAGGGATGACCTTGTTCCAAGGACTGTGTTATCAACACAATATAAACAAGGTATTCACATAATTTTAGCTATCATAGGCTTCAAGTGACAGAAAATGAACTCAATCTAGCTTAATCAAAAATGATTATATTGACCTAGAGTGTATCCCTCAATTATTTAAATTAATACATATATATATATGTGTGTGTGTGTGTGTATGTAGATATACATATATACATATATGCTGTATGCTGATATTTAACAAACATACATGAAAAAGTAAGAATGAAGGATGACTTCAGAAGAAATTCAAGGATAGTCTTAAACCATACCTGTCACATTTCTACTTTTCTTTGAATATTGGTTCATTTTTTCACTGAGATTAGTTTTCTTTATCAGGCAGAAACCATCATCAACAAAATATCAGTCATAGACCTAAGTCCAGAACTCCTATAAATGTGATTGCTTAAGTCTATCACTTTCTTTCTGTAATTTTTGTTGTTGTTGTTGTTGCCCTAGAATAATCAAACACAGGAATAAATTAATTTGTGGAGCTAAAACAGCAACTCCAGCAAGAAGAATATGGAAGCAGTGGAAAGCAGAGAAAACTAGAAAAGGTAGTTGTTGTTTTTCGTTTTTGTTTTTGTTTTTGTTTTTGTTTTTCACAAAATGGGGTAGCTTTCACAAAACAAAAAGAACATTAGAGATTTGCTAAATGAGTCAAGTAAATGTTACTCATTCAGGAATAAGAGGTCTTCACCTAATATGAGTTGATGAGCATTACAATATAATTTTCTTGAAGCAATTTATAAGGAATGTATAGAAATGTTCAACTTAAAATTTGGGAATGGAAGGAAATACTATCAATTTATGACCAGATTTGTGAGAAAACAACATTTCAAAATAGACATCATAATATTTCAACATTGTACATGAAGTAAATCAAATATAAAATTCATCAAATTTTAACTAGCAAGTTAAATTGCTCAACAAATTTGAATGAGTGAACTTAATAAAAAGAATTATTTGCTCTGATAGTAAAGTTGAACAACAAAATGGGGATACAGATATAATGCAGACACCAGTCACAATGGGGAGTCAATCTGTCTTTGGAGACAGATGTAAAAAGTAAAAAGCAAAGTTGCCTTTGCAAATAAGAAAAGCATATCTGCAATAGCTGAATTCAGGATGTCTTGGCTACTGGGATTTAGAGAAGCAGTACACGTGTAGGTCATACTGGAGATATCAATGGAAGAATGATAGAAATGTTTTCAAAGGGGAAAGGATAATCTAGCTTCCTCTTTTTTCCCACTCTCTTGTCTTCCACCAGGTCTAGACTGTGCAGACTTGAGAGTTTAGGAAACAAATCCCTAAAATCAGTAACACTATGATATGAACAAAGGCAAATGGTAAGGCACAAATATAAGGGAGGATATTTCTGCTTTTCTTCGTGGAGCGAGTTTTTAATAAGAATGATGTAACTTTTTCCCATTCACCTTGCTTTTAATGAAATTACTATGTAACACATTCCTAGTGAAACTTCAGCTCCAATAAGACTAACAAAATTTCTGTAGCTCACTAAGAGCATGACTAACAAACTTCCCCATCTTCCTCCTTCAAAGTATGTATGACAAACAACTGTTAGGAGTTAATATTTTACTGTTTTCTGTTCTCTCTTGCTGAGTCTTGAGATGAGCCTATCAGTCAGACTGACATGGATGTTGATGGCACATGGGTGTCTCAAATTTGGAAAATTCAGAACTGTCTGGTAACCCCTCACATATTTCACATCAGTATACCCTTTTTTATTTGGGTATGAGTTATGTTACTGAACACCAAAGCTGGGGACTCTGAAGTAGATGACCACCTCCTCAGAGGACATCTCTTTTTTGTGCAACTTCCAAACCCAGACTCCCTTTTTAAAAGCCCTACTTGCTTTTACTTGAGAGGCTATGGATTTGAGACTCCCTCCTATCTCCATTTACTCAGTTAATAATTTGACATTTTCCCTCTTCCCAGGTCTTGTGTTTGGCCTCCTTTTTGCATTGCTGCACAAGAATCAGAGGGTTAGTAAACTCTGGTGGCCTAGTTCACCAGAGGCATAATTCACATACATCCCAGAGTTCCTGGTTCAAGACCTGGGACCAAGGAGCATAACCGAGATGAACAACTGAGTAAAACAGGACAAGTGTTTCTTCCTTCTCTCTCTTTCTACCTGACAACTCACCTTCATTCCTGCCTATATCTTTCCTAAAACAAAACTGAATGTTTGGTAACACTAGTTAAACTAAATATCCATTTATTTCCCCCCTTTAAAAAAAAAAATAAAAGGGGCAGACAGGAATGAAGATTAATAGGCAGACAGGAAGAAATAGGAGGAAGAAGCCCTTTAGTTTGTTTAGTCATTCATCTTGGTTGATCACCCCCAGGCCTGAACTGGGTTCTTGGGATGTATGTTGACTTGGCCTGGTAGACTAAACTGCTGGGTCACCAGGGGGATCCCAGTATTATCTATTTCTGAGATGGGTGCAATCTAGTTTTTAACTATTATAAACATTTAAAACAGTCTACTTGAGTAAATTTGCAATAGATTTGTTCAAATTCTATTTAACGCATTTTTGCATCATAATTTATTTTAGAAAAGCAGTTGTTTTGGTGTGCTTAAGATTCTAGAGGTTCACCATGGTGTCAATCAAAATATGAACAGACTGAGTGGGTAGAAGACATAAAAACTTGTACTGAAAGGCAATATAAAAAGAAATGAGTATTGAAAACATGACAGTCTTTGAGGATAGGAGAAGGCTCCAAACAGCAACACTGTTGTACTTGATGATATTTGTTTCCTTTGCCTGGGGCTGAATAATTTTCCTGCTGATACGCTCAGTGAAAAAGACAACAATAATCTCAGAATTTTTTCATTTATAATACAGAATGTTTGCTTACCAGTTATTTCCTATCTAAATTGTTCTGATATGAGAAATACATGTCATAGCAATAATTTCTCTTAAACTTGGGTTCAATTCAATACTCTGTCTTCCTTTCCAGCAAAATATATTGTACTAACTTTGATTTCTTAAAAATAAAAAAAAAAAGTTCTGTTTCTTTTCTTTCTTGTCATAAATTTTTGTGAAATTTTTACTTCATGGAGGATGAATGAACAGCAACAACAAAAGCTTTTTTCTACTTTGAACAGCGTAAGCATTATGTTCTTCTGAAAGGAGACAGTAGATATTTGCCTTTTATGGCTGAAGTTTCCTTAGTACCTCAGTTTTCATTGTTTTCTAGATGTTTTTAGAAGCTGTGCTAAGATAGAACACTCTCTTCCTTCTCACCTGCTCCCTCCTCCCATATTATTCCTTATATCTTAATGTTTATGTCTTCATAGTGTGTAAAGTTGTCTACTTTATCCGACTCTCATATTTATATTTGCCCCATTAAACTGTGAGTTTGGTGTTGATAGGGAATTTATCTTGTTTATCATTGCCTTCTGGGCCTAGAATCATGCCTCTTACACTCTCTAGGTACTCTTTAAATATTTGTTGACTGATTGACAAAGAGAAAATTAACATGCACATCATAAATGAACCCCATGTATAATATATATGTTATAATCTATTATTTATTGTCCTTTAATACTTATAATTTATTGAAGACATATTTCACTAGTTTTACATATTCATAAAATTAAGGATGTAGTCTGAATCAGTTTTAAAATATAACCAGGACAATGCATGGTGACTAATATATAATAGGTAATCATCATATGCCTGTTGAATGAGATAACGACAGAATGAGTAAAAAGCTACCATATTTTTTCTGAAACTAAGTGATTCATTGATTGATGAATAAATATTTGTATTCTCAACATGTTCCAGCAAGTAGAAGTTATTAAACATATCTAGACAGATACAAGGGCAATATTACTTAATGAAATAAGTGATCTCTTCTCATATAACATTTAAGTAGGCTTTTGAAACAGCAGCAGGTAGACAATTTCTTAGTAACATCATGAATTTTCTGGTAAATTTATTACCAATTAGAGAAGCTTATGTGTTTTTAAACTTTCTAGTACGGTACAGGAATTTATAAAAACTTGGTCATCACTTCCTAAATTTGACACCAAAGACTTTGATAGTCAATGGGCATTTGTTATCTTTTGGGTAACTCTTTCACTAAGTAGAATTTTGCTGGCAATGTATGACATCATTTTATGTTCACCATGACTCATTTTTGCAAATTATAAATATATGTTATCAGTCTTCCTTTATATGAAATAATAGAAAAGCCTAGAATAAACTATAATGGAACAGAGTTGAATGAAACAGAACAAAATTTAGAAAAATAAAAATGCTGACACTTATCCATTATCTGTTAGATTGAATTACATAAACGTGTTATGTCCTACATACTGAAATATTCTTAAAAGTCATTAGTATTTGTATATTCTTTCTAAAAATAACAAAATAATAAAAATACTATTGAATATATATGATTAATAAATGAAAGTATGGCCCTCTAGCTTCCCTAGAAAAAAAAAAAATGATTCTTTACTGAATTTTGAACCATGAAGTCAGCATCGGCTTAGTCAGCAAAGACTGAGTAAGTATGACTGTCAGCCATGCAGAAAAGAGATACATTGGTCTTTTCAGGGTACTATTTTATGCATCTCTACTTCATGTGCTGCCAAAGCAAGCTAAATTCTACACAAAACTGGACAAAGTTCACAACAGTTGGAATAAATTACATAAAAGTTGTTCTTTACTTTTATCTGAAAATTTAATGGAATAATAATAAAAAAAAACCTCTCATATTATCCAATCTTTTAAATTCAAAGTTAGCAAAAGTGAGTTTAAGTGCTACTTTTGTGAGTTACTAAGATTGACCTTCTAAAATTGGGCTTCTTTGATCTTAAAATTTCTTTTGCTGTGTATAATATATATACTTAAGAATTATTTCTTTGGCTAAAGTCTAGTTCCATTACAGTTCTATTAAAATACTTAAACACAAATTTGCAGATATATCATATTAACAGTGTCTTTTTGTTAAACAAAATCCTCAAAGATTTAAAACCATGTGAAACTTCTAAGTTCTCTGAAGATGTCCTTATAGTTAATATTGAGGTACCTGGTGGAGCACATTCACTTTATTATAGAGCTAATCTATCATCCAGACGAGTAGCGCTCTCATAATTTCCCAGTGACAAAAAAAGGCTCAATTGGAAGTCATGAGACTTATTACTGCATCATATCTTTGAGTTCCTAAGAGAGATCTGGGTAAAATTTCCTTTCCAGAAGCCTGTATATATCCTTACTAGAGCATAACTTTTATGTGGTCCTCTTAAACTGTCATCTGCTGAACTCTGAAAAAGTTTAGTTTCTGAAAGTGACCCCATTAAAAGTTTTTACCTCCTAAGGATTCACTATTTTAGTTAAAACTTAAAAATTGCTTTATAATTTTGCAAACAGGAAAGCAGCCTGAGAAAAACTTCTAAAAATTATTTATTTGTGGCTCTGTACAAAAACTGTGGTTATTTGTAACTCATAATAAAACCTATAATAAGAAATCAAAATAAAAACCTCATATATTTTGCTTCTTTTTTCATATATGAGAAGTATATTTCATGTTTTAGGAAATATCACTATTGTGTAAATCATTACATCTACAGAACATAATGTTATAAAAATCTTGCTGTAATTTAAATCACAGATATATTCTACTGTTAATTGTAAAACTGATGATGATTTCAACATCATTTGAATACTGTAAGGTCTAAAGTACCATGTTTCAAAATACATTACTATTTATTAATATTGAAATCCAATTTATATTCTTGCTTGTACCTATTAGTATATTTCTTTTGAAATAAGTTATAAGTATATGTTAGAATAAACTAAAACAAAGTAGAATGGTTAATAGTTTTCCTATATTCAGAAAAATATCTTATAGGATAATACCTTGGAATATTAACTGGGACATTTTGTCAGATTTTTACTATATATACGTTTTACTATATATACATTTCTAAAATAGTTAATTTCAAAGTTAGTCATGCTTTGGTGACTCAGAGGTTAAGTCTGCAGTTCTGGATGGTATAGTACCTGCAAAACGCAACGACCTAGGTTTTATTCCCAGGACATGTGTGTTTGTGTGTGTGTGTGTGTGTGTGTGTGTGTGTGTGTGTGTGTGTAAGAGAGAGAGAGAGAGAGAGAGAGAGAGAGAGAGAGAGAGAGAGAGAATCATCACGAACAACGAAATGGATGAATGAACAATTTTTCTCCCTCTCTCTCTTCCTGTCTGCCTGCTGGACTGCCTACTTGACTTCATTCCTGCTTGCTTCCTTCTTCTATATAAGTTAATATTTCTTTGAAAAATTATGGCCACCGAGTTGTATCCAAATATTAATTTTATGAACAATAGGTTTAGAGAAATAGGGTGAGTCAAGACTAAATTCAACTAAGACAGTGGTGTGCTGGATTGAAAAAACGAAAATGTTTGAATCAGATGCTACGAAAAAAACTTTCCCACTTAACTCTAAAAAAGAGCAATATCATCATACCCAGATAATTTTTCAAAGGATAGTAAGGTTCTCTGCTTGAGACTCCCAGTCCTATGAATCCAAACATCCTTGCATGAATGCAGTAGGAAATACACAGTATATCTTTGAGAGATGTCTTCATAGGTGTGTCTGAGGCAGCCTACAGAAATTTATTTTTCTCACTCCAGTGTACTGTTCATTTACCTACAAAGCATCATGGATGAGGTAAAAAACTAGTGAATCTGGTATGTTTTTCTCCTCTAGGTGAAGAGGAAACAATTATGAAATTTATAGATGTCTAAAGATCAGCTGCAAAAACATGTCAGTGAGATTAGATGACACCTTGCCAAAAATACAATAGTCTTTTAATATCTCAGGCTCCTAGACCTCTGGGAAGTGAAGCAGGGGTGGGAGGGGTAAGAGGATTGAAGAAACTTAATTGACTGAAAATAAATATTTTTGTGGGCATAATAGAAATATATAAAATGAAGTAACACATATTTGAAAGATGACAATAAATTTCTTATACAACTGAATTTTAAAAATAAGATGTTCACCAGAGACATGTGTAATCTATACTTTAGATACCATTATTAATTTTGAATTATGTTACATGCAGAATTCTTCCTTATTTATTTTAACTACATCAAATACTGGCATGCACTATACTGAAATTATATAATGATATGGCACAGTTGAGTGGTATAGAAGGCAGGTAAGTTCTAGAAGAATAATACTAATGATACTGTAGTGTAAGACACAAAACCATGGACTGGGCCTCTTATTTTATCATATAATTGCTTGTAAATATTCTCTGTAAAGTGCCATTGTCACCATATATTATTAGCTTTGACAAAAAGAAATCACTAAAAACTTGGGAGATGGTCTGGCAGTATTATATATTCCTTGATAGCACTAGGAGTTGGCATACCATTCCCAGACAGGTCAAGCTAGTCTATTTTTCATGTATCTTCACAACACATTCAAATGAGAGAATACCACTGTGATCATGAATTTAAAAACAAGTCTACTCAATAATTATATCTAAACACTATACAGTGTAAGAAAATTATCCAAATAAACATATACATTAACCACCCCTCTTTCCTGGCAAATATGTGTAACTACTATTCATTTACCAATTACAGCTTTAGCCTTTATTTGTTCCTCCTACCTTCTAGATAAGACTTATTAAAGTAACCAATCATTAAATTATGTAGTGCTAATGATATATGAGGATTAGCTTTCAGTCAAAGAAGCTATATAATTCATTATAATTAAATGGTCGATTGCATAACAATATGGTATGCCTAATATTGTCATAATCAATTAATCTGCCACTATACTTTATTTCCTTGGTACAGTAGTTTTTCTTTCTGACACTAGTACTTCCTATAGTACTTTGCATCTCCACTAGAGTTTCCAACCTAACAATTTCAATTCCATTCTGTTTTTATTATTATTTCTTCCCATATAAGAAAACTAATAAATTTCATAATATACTGAGTATGAATAGAAAATACTATGCTTTCTCTTTTATGTATTTGACCATTCCATGTTAACTTCACTTTTTGAGTATTTTATGTGGAAGTGGAAACTATCGGGTCAGCTGTGGAGTCATTTATATATTAAAGTAGCTTAAAATGCAATAATTTTTTGATCCTTTGCTCTACTGGGCATTCAATATAATGCATAGACCAATATCTTAAATAAGCTAGTGGTTAGACTGAAATTTTTTAATTAATATCAAGTTTCATATAATAGTTTTCTAAAATGTATACTAATATCCTGAATACTTTTCCATATCTTAATGGCAACTTTTGAAAATGTTTAGTTCTACATACACTTTGTCTAATGCAACTTTAATATTTTTACTGAATAGTGGGTGCTCATTACATTTTTAAAAAATTGTGCATACACTATTTCTGAGTAATTTCCCTGAGATTGTTGATTAACATGCAACTTATTATACATCTTGTAAGGGGAAGGTAACTGCATTGGCTGGTCAATTTTCTAATAGATTAGTGTAGTATTCTTCAAATCATGTTAAAAAGACTATGTCATAAAACTTAATCTTTGAATAATTTTACCAATGTCTGAGATTATGTATTATATAAATGTATAGAGATGCTTACTAACATGCCATAATAAAAAAAAAATGAGTAAAATATTGGTCATTATGTTTAACATTGATTTTTGTTCGTATCACAAATAGCAACATATTCACATCCTGGACTTTGGCGAGCCCAGCATCAGTGTCGTGATGCTTGCTACAGTGCAGCTCCACTGGACTGCACGTGTGAAAAATGGATGACAGCAAGACACCTGGCCAGCTGCTGTGTGATGAGCTGAAGTGGGGAGATCTCAAATAGTGCAAGTAGAAGGAACATACTACAAACACATGGATGAGAAATTTCAAGTAATGAAACATGGCTACAGAATACCAGGAAATAATACCAAGGGAAAGACCAACCCACTGTGAAGCAATCAGAGCGGCAAAGGAGTTGTGCAGCCAGATGAACAAGTCATATTTCAGATGGCAAGAGCAATTGTAAAGAGCAGTCACCCTCCCAGTCAAAGAGAACTACCCACTTGTATTCAATGAATAGCCGTGACTGATTTCTTACTGTATTTTTAAATGGCATTGAAAACTTAAAGCTATTATAATCTTAAGGAGAAAAATGCTGACAACTCTATGGTCCCAATTATGCAAAATGGTATCCTGTTGCCAGAAGTTGTTGCATAATGACTAGTTCCATATACAAACTAAAAATAGTGTACATATATATATATATATATTTGAAAACAGATGTTCAATTATACAGAAATAGTTGTTTAAGGGAATTTTCAAATATTGGGAGATGTTTGCTTTGGGAAATTTTCTAGGACTGGCAGGATCGAGTAAAGTAATTAAAAACAGTTTTAGGAGTCAAGCTATCCAAGAGTTGAAATCATGTCCCTGACAATTTACACATTTTTAGCCCAGAGCAAGTTGCAAACTTCTCTTATTTTCTGTTAGAATGTCTGTATAAAAAAGCACTCATAGGGCTATTGGGAACACAACGTACAGAAAATGTTCAGTACTATGCCTGACCACATAGTTATCTCCAGGAGATGTATAAAATTTTTCAAATGATCTATATAAAACCAATGAGAATTCAGTAGTTCTGCACTGTTGTTGCCCGAAGGGTATGTGCATAATCCATGCAAAATTGGATATGTATTCCAGTCAAGATGATTTTTCAATAAAAAAATACTATAAATGGTAAAGAAAAAATATTAGTTTTTGAAATTGTACTTAAATGAAAGTGGATAAAAATTGTATGAGTTATATTTAAAACTAACTTATAGCTGAATTCTTTGAGGTTCTTGAATAGCCATCTTGATATAATGATACCTAGTATAGTGTCTGATCAAATGACTTAATAATTGTAGAAAACAATGAATATTATCTGCACACAAATAGAAATCTAAGGTCTTGACTTATTAATAGTCATTACTTAAATTTAACACATCTTGGCAATTAATTATGTTTTCTTGTCTTCAAATATCATAAAATGTGCTGTATATTTTTGTGTGTATGTGTGCATGTGTTTCCAGATAATTGAGGAAATTTTGACTTTTCATTCTGAATTAAATATCTAAAGCATAACTGAATAGCATTTTTCCTTTACTTTGTAAGTGATAGACCATAATATTTTCTTATCATTCTTCCCTTTCAGTGAATTTTTTCATATATTTTAAAGACCCACATTTCATCTGACTAAATTCTACTTATTTTTATTCCTTTGCAGTTGCATTAGTAAAATGTTTAATGACATTTTTCTCAAATCTCTAGTTCTGTAACTATATAATGTATAGCCTACAATTGTCCATGTTGATGGAGCAATAATCTATGACTTTATTTCCAAATTTTATTGACATAGAGTAAAATAATTTAACTCGATACCAATATATGTCAATACTAATCTCCCTTCACTAGAAAACAATTTTAAAAATAGATATATTTTGAGTTGCATCTTTATGTTAGATAACACATTCTACCAAATGTTTGGAAGATGTAAGAAATTTGATAGTAAAGGTAAAATAATTAACTTTGCATTTTATTTCAGTTTTTGTGGCATGTTTGCTTAATATATGATGCCATTTTTTTTCTTTATGCAAACCAAGATTTTGAATCTTTAACTTCATTTCCCATGGTTTTTAAGAGGAGCGTCTTATGTCCTGAGGCAGACAGAATGATTAAGGACTGTCACTGAAAATACCACTATCTGGAGATTAGTAGCCTATAGAAAATTCTAGGTAATAAGGTTGGGCACAAATGTGATTGATGGAACAAGGGTCTTGTCCAAACAAGAGCTCTCTTACCATTTCCATTAATAAGGCTAACCTTTATTTAAAGATGTTAAGTGAATTTGTTGTAATTACCTCATTAGTAAAACATTTTAGTTTGGCCTTACTATTAAAATGTTTTCCAAAAATCTAAATAAATATTACTTTCTTCAATTTCAATCCAACATGGTTAGATTTAAGATTACTCTCTGTTAGCATTTCTTCCTAATCTTTGCCAGATTATTAAAATATCACCAGGAATCTTAATTAACTATCTTATTTTGCTTATGAACTATTCTTTCTGACTATTCAAAACAACAACAAAAAAAATCATTTAGCGTAAGGGTTTTCATAACCACCGTTTAATTGATTTAGGTTTTTTCAAAATCTCCCTTAGATGCTTCCCTCCTTCTGGTAGCTGCTAATTTGTTTTTATAGAATAAAAATGCATTACTTTATGTAGGTAGTTTGTTTGGTATCTTGACGACATATGAATGAAATCATACTGTTTTTTTGCAATGACAGAATCATTCAAAATTCAGAATATTGTCTTTCAAAAAGGTACATCCCATAGACATCACAAATATCCTGTGAAACAAAATGAAGCACTAGGCCACATAGGAATTTATTTTTAATTCTGATCATAAAGCACGTAAGTAGAATGGATTTGTCACTCTAACATACAACACAGTGTTGTGACATTATTGATCAATCTATATATCCCTTAAAATTTTACCTTTTTCATTAAAGTATTGCTTTTTATCTGAACATTGGATTGAATTATTTATTTTCAAATATTGTATAATATTTAGACATTTTAATAAATGCCAACTTTTTATCTCAGATTAGAAAATAGGTCCTTAGAATCTCTACTAAGCAATGGATTTCTAATGCATCTTTGGCAATGACGTAGGAAAGATAGTTAAAGTGAGTTCCTAGAAAGAATACGCATATTTTGAAATGCTACTTAGAAACAAAATTGTACATATTTTGAAATAAAATTATATGAATTTATTCTCTTGGATATAAATATTCAAGTGTTTTATTCAATATTTATTGTGATTCCCCGATTTCAGAGGAATTTAAAACAATTTTCCGTTAAAAAAATGAGTCTTAATAAGAGTAGCTAGATTAAGCAAACAAAAATTGTAATTCTGCATTCTTGTTAAGAAATTAGTTTTGTTTTAATATGAGTCAGTTAATAATTGTTTTATGTTCTAAATTTTTTCAATATTTGCTGACCAGTTATTAAAAAAAAATTGGGGTGGGGTAGGGGAGTGTGAAAGGAAGTTATCCAAAGAAATATGTTCTCCTAATACGTTTTCTCATAAATTTTAGTATTTAGTGGCAAATATATTTTTAAATTTGGTTTGATATCATATATTTGATGAGGATGAACTTACACATCCAAAACTTAACAGTGTTGTAAAACCGTGCTATCTTGATAAAATGAATTAAAAAGTTCAATGATAGAAGTCTTGTCTACTAAATGCTCAAATTCCAGTTAAATTTCCTCTAGTTACTTCATTTTGTTTCTTTTAGAGGCTATGCCTTATTCTTTATTCCCTCTCACCTGATCCAACAATACAACCAAATATCCAGGTTCCCCCTGAAAGACACTTGACCACACATCTAGAGACAAGACTTAGTGGTGACTACAGCCCAAAAGGCAGTGGTCAGTCACCTAGTTCTGATAGCCAATGAAGCTTGGAATTTATGTGTGCCACAGAATATGTTTAACAAAAAAAATCAGTTTTTAATGAGCAAACAAGCATTTTTCATGGAAAATATGAGAGACAAAAATTCTCCTCTGTTCCCTCTATACCAAGTCTGGTTAGGGGTAGAGAGACCCAACCACAAGAGTGCTTGCACAACTTCGTGACAACCACTTTTTTGTTTGTTGTAGTCTGTGGGATTCCTAACAAAAGTTGAGTTGATTTTGAGCTAAGTGATTATGGGACTTATTCTCACCTGGTAGTCTTAAATTTAAGACACTAGAGGTGTGGTCCAAACTCTTTGTTCTTCAAAGAGAATCTGGGAATCTTTCTGTTGGGTCTGGGATGTTGATGGTGCAGTGTTTTTTAATCTCTGCTATTCATTTTAATATGTTATTTTCTTAGTCACCCATGTGTAAGAGTAACTTAACTATTTTCTGGATTTTTTTCAGAGGAAATTGATACACATGTATCTGTATAATGTGTCTGTGAGAAGAGAGAAATTCAAGAAACTCCTATGTTCTCATCTTCTTGATGTCTCTTAGAGCTTTTTTATTTGTTTCTTGTATTTTTTTTTTTTTTTAGGTAAAGATATTGTCTTACAATCTTCTTGCATATACTGCTCACTAATTATCATCTGTAAAATAAATCCCATGTTATTGGGATTTGTCATATGGAACAAATCAAGATGAAAACTTAAAAAAATACCATATGCTAATTAAAAATAATAGATAAATTGAATAAGTATACATTGAGGCTCATTAGATTTTAAATATTAAGAATATAGTACCAAACGGGAGAAAATAATTTCACCAATTTTTTAAAGAATTCGTAATGTGTATGCATATTTAGTGCCCTCTTTATGTGAATGCTGAAACAATGTACTACTTCATAAATATTATAAAAATAATGATTATCTAACACTTATCCTTCACAGAGTTCACTTCTATTAAAATTGGTATTTGATATTTGTTTCTCACTTTTGAGAATTCTTTCTCTTATCAAAAAAAAACAGGATGTCTTAATTATATATGATAAAATACTCTTGATAATGTGTAGCATTGAATCAAGTATTTCGTTATTTTTTATTCTGGCTTTTATGATGGGACGTCTAGATATAAAACTCATTTTTCATTAATATTATTTCATCTGTGCTTGTTTTTTTGAATTTATAAAAGTCCTCGGAAAATACTATAAACTCTTACCAGTATAAATATTTGTCATTGTATCATTTTGACAATAATTTACCAATAATTGCATTTTCTTTTCATTCTTAAAAACCTATACATGTTATACTCCACATAATCTATTAAATCTCTAGGTAATCTAATAAAATGAAAATTTCTATGACCACAGAATTGCTAACAAACCACTTCTGTTCAATTGTTGGCAGCTAACCATGCTACTCATTTCAATGCAATCAGTAGTCTCTTTTTTCTTTTTATTCTTGCTATGAGACACACTAATTAAATTCCCCTTTGCCTGATCTTTTCATATACCACATGAATAGCAGGTAAAGTCGATTTGTGAACTTATTGTCCTTGACATACTGTAGAAGTGTTTCTATCTGGAACTGATTATGTTTATTCTTCTGCTTTAACCAAGTAAAAAATAACCCAAAAGATAATAAATAACTGCAGTACTAACTTTATTCAAATTTGTTCTGCTACCATTATGGAACAATGCAGATAAATAGCAAGGATCGTTCACATTGCCCAAAGAATGTTGTCAACACTATTATTTTCTTGCATGAGACCACGTACCCTCTGCAGTAGGTGACAAGTAAATGATTTTGAAATCTGAGGAAGAGAATTTAACTACTTATTTTACTTTGGGGAAAAAAGATACAGCACTAGGGTGTGCAAATTTATATTCTATATTCCCGAGAAAAGCATTAGGACACACTATTTGGAATGTAAACATTTTTCTTTTTTTTGTATTATTTTGCATTTTCATTGTATTAAGAACAGATAAAACAGTTTCATTCTCTTAACACATGTAAGTAGATAATTCATAAACTACAGGCACAGTGCTATACAGCAGACCTCTACAATTTTTTAAATTTTGTTCAACTGAAACTATATCTGTTAAACATAAAATCTCAATTTTCCCTGCCCACAATGTCCAGTAATCACCATTCTACTTTATATTTTTAATAGATTTGATTATTTTAAATACCTCATGTAAGTGGAATCATAATCCATAGTGTGCTATCCTATAATTTTACACTTAGCATTATGTTTCCAATGTCATCCATATTATTTGCACATAACAGATTCTTCTTTTGCAGCTGAGTAACATTCCATTGTGTATGTGTGTATATATGTGTGTGCATATGTTTATGTACTATGTCTTGTGTGTGTGTATATGTCTATGTCCTATGCCTTCAATAATGGAAATAAGATAGCAATGAACATGCAAGTGCTTCTATCTACTAAAGATTCTGATTTTAAATATTTGGCTATATATCAAGAAGTGGAATTCCTGAATAATATGGTAATTCTATTTTCAATTTAAGGTGAATTTTAAATTAGTATGTAATTTTAATTATTTGTTTTGTTTGCATTGTTATATGCTTTTAGGATATTGAATTTAGACCTCTGTCTGTTGATTTTTATCTGTTCATGTGTGATGTTTTTTCTTATGTTACACATATGTGTGAACAAATCTGTCATTCAAATATTATGGAAAAATAAAATCTTTAATGATAAAACAGTTAATTAATTTTTCCATCAACATGTCTGCCATTCAAGAAATATTAAAAGGTGTCCTAAGCAGGGAAAACAAAATCAAAGATCCCCAAAACCTGAGAATGGTGATAAGAAAACAAAAGAAAAAACAAAGATAGGAACAACAGCAGAGAAAACAAAATCATATAAAGGGAAAGAAAATCATGGAATTTATAAGAACATGTAAATATGATATGGCAGCGGTTTATAAAAGACTATCATAGAGCAGTAAAGATATAGATAATTCACATGACAGCCACGAAAACTAATTCTAAAGGAGATACATAGCTGGGAAGTAGATAAAGCTGAAAGAATTGATACTGAAAACAATAAAGAAGAAAAACTAAGGAAGGGGGGAAAATGAAGCAAGAGACACAGAAAACTAACACAAAATAAAGAATTAAATGATAACAATAAAGCTCTACATAATAGTTATCAACCTAAATGTGAGTGGACTGAATGTGCCAATCAAAAGACACAAAATGGCTGGATAGAGTAACAGAAAAACAAACTGCATGTATTAATATTATGCCTATGAGAAGTTCATATCAGATCCAAAGAAAAACACAGGTTGAAAATCAAGGACTATGGGAAAATATATCAAAATACAGTGATGGAAGGAAATCTGGAAATATAATATAATATAAGACAAGGAATGTCACCTAACGGGTTTCATGAGGCAAGAATGGACACTATGTTATGGTCAAGGGAGTAATCCATCAAAAATAAATAACTATCATTAACATATATACACCCAATGGAATAACTTCTAAATATAAAATAAGTACTGCCAGAGCTAAAGGCAAATACTGATAGTAACACAATAATAGTAGGGCACTTCAATATTCCACTTGCATCAATAGATAAATCATCCAGGCAAAAAATCAACAAATAAATAAGAACTCTAAATGAAGCAATAGATCATATGAAGCTAACACAAATATAATATGCATTCTACTAAAATGTACATTGAACATTCTCAAAGGTAGACCATATCCTGGGACACAAAACAAGTCCCAGCAGATTTAGCAAGATTGAAATTATAGAAAGTATATCCTCTGACCACAGGGAATGAAACTAGAAATGTTCATTTTAGAAGACTAAAGCTAGAAGAACCACAAAGATATGGAGATTGAACATCACACTTTAGAACAACTCCTGAATCATTTATAAAATCAAGGATGAAGTTATGACTTATCTAGAAACAAATAAAAATGAAGACAAGAGCTACCAGAAAATGTCATATGTGGCAAAAGCAGTTCTGAGAGGAAAGATTATAGCCCTACAAGTGGTCCTATAAACAACAAGCACCAGTTAGTATTAAATACCTAACCACACACATGAGGCAACTAGAAAGGGAAGAATAATGAAGGAAAATATGAGTAGGATGACTAAAATAATAATAAAATTAAACCAGAAACAATTGAAATTAAAAATCAAAAAGATCATCCAAGATATAAATGAATCCAAGAGCTAAGTCCTTTAATTTTTTTAAAAAAATTATAGCTCCCTAGCTAGACTTGCAAAGTAAAACAGAGAGAAAATTCTAGTAACAAAATCAGAAATGAAAGATATTAGATTATAATTGACAGCACGGTAAGTTAAAAAAAAAAATATTAAAAAAAGTAACATAGCCAATATGACCAAATAAATGCCAATAAATTGGTCAATCAGGAAAAGATGGACAGATTTTAGAATCCTAGAAACTCCAAAACCTGAAACAGGAAGACATAAGCAACTTAAACAGATCAATCCACAAAGCGCAGTAATTGAATTAGTAACTAAAAATCTTCAAAAACAAGGACCCAGGTCCAGATGACTTCACTAGCCAATTGTACCAAACATTCAAAGAAGATCTAATCCCCATTCTTATTAGAATCTTTCACAAAATTGAAGAAAAGGGAAAATTTCCAAATTCATTCTATGAAACCATTATTACCCTGATCCTCAAACTAGACAGAGAAGGAACCAAAGATGAAAACTATAGAGCAATACTGCTAATGAATACAGATAAAAAAATCCTTACCAAATTCCTGGCAAATCAAATTTAATAGTACATAAACAGAGTCAATCATGATTAAGTGGATTTATTCCAGGGATACAAGGATAGTTCAACATATTCAAGTCAAGCAATATAATATACCATATCAGCAAAGGAAAATCACAAACCATTTGATCATATCAATAGATGCAGATAAAGCATTTAACAAGAATCAACACCCATTCATGACAAAAAAAAAAAAAAATTACACCACAGTGGGAATAGAAGACACACACTTCAACAAAATAAAAGCAATATAAGACAAATCCATAGTCATAATAATCAATGGTGATAAACTGAAAGCCTTTCCCCTCAGATCTGGAAAAAAAACCAAGGTCACCCACACTCACCACAACTGTTCAATTTATTTCTGGACATATTGGACAGAGCACTAAGTCAAGAAAAACAGGTTAAAACACATTTGAAAAAGGAATTCAAACTGGAAAAGAAATAATAAAATTATTATTTTCAGGTGGCATGGTATTATGCCTGGAAAACCATAAACACTTCATAAAGAAACTATGAGAAATCTATGAAATCAATCACTTTATTGAGATGGAACAGTGTGCTATGGTGTTTAAACTCACTCAAGCTTGTGAACTTTAAGGAATGAAGAGAGGTAATAATAATAATAAAATCCTTTTATGTACTCAGTGACAACACTTTGCAGTATAATTTGCAATTTACAATTTAAATAAAACTAGGATATTTAATGCTACTTACTGAAGGTCATTCCATAGTAATAAATATTGAAAGTAGTAAGTAGTATATATCAGTTTCTAATTATTAGAGGTTTATAAATTTAAACACTTTTAAAACTTTTTATAACATATCTATATTAACTTTCTTTAAAAAAATAAAAATAAAAGAATGATGGATAATACATAACTTTACCATCTACAGTTTATTTCATCATGCAATACCTGTACTTATGAAAATCTTAATCTAATCTCATCTATTTGCATTTGAAGTAAATTTACATTTTATGAAAAACTCCACAAACGATGTCAGAGAGATAAAGACAACTTAGTCAAAAATAAATAATGCTAAAAACATATTTTAGCATTTTATCATATAAAATGAAGTTACATAAATATAAATGCATTTATATCAAACATACAATGTACAGCACTACAATTATTCTGTATAAAATTAAATCTCTGAGTAATCATAATAAACAGCATGGGTCACAGTTAATATGTTAACTTGAAATATCTCCATAAAGAATTTCGTTTTCTACTGAATTCTTATAATCTTACTTGATACATTTCTCCGTGTTTAATGCTTACTTTTAGTGTGATAAATTTTAGAAAATCTTGCGTTTCCATTTACTCTGACATACATAATCTTGCTTGTTTCTTTCCACATTTATGAAGGCGGCAGAGACAGTGTTGCAAGTCATATTGGTGAGCAAATGTGTGGGCTTGATAGAGGTCTTGTGGTTTGTTTCATGTCTTAGAACAAGTTTATTGCATAGTAGTGTACAATTTCTTTTCATCTTTTAGTTAATCACGTTGTGGATCCCCTCCCCGTCAAACTCTAAATGAGGAACCACTCTTTATAAAAAACTTAGACAGACATATATACTGATTAAGAGACAAGCACGTTTAATGCTAAGAAAGTAAAGACTGGTAATAAAAGCAAACAAACCAAAACAAAAAAAATTTACAATGCTGCATGAGAGATTTGTGGAAGAAAAGGAATTTTTTTTTTTTTCCATAAGCTCATCTTTGTCTAATAGTTAATGGATATAGTTGCTGCAGGACAGACAGATGGTTACATGTGAATTTATGTAAACTAACATCTCAGGTTTTGGAGCCACAGGACAAAAGTATTTTTCCTGGTGCTTCCTATCCTAACCTCTGGTCACTAATCCCTGAAGCAATACAATTTGCTCTAACATAATTTCTTACACCTTTAACTGCAATTGAATGATACTCTACTTGAACTTAAGGCCTTGCCCTGGACTTTGCTATTACGTGTATCTTAATCCTTGAAATAACTTTCTTCAATATCCCAGACTCAAACTCTAACCTTGCCTGTCCTTGCTACAGGTATACTAGATTTGTGTCTCAACATTTGTGACCCTAACAGTCTTATCCAATTTTTTCTGAAGTTCCTATTTTTATTGCCATATCTCTTCAATCCGGAAATCGGGATTCTCTTAACTTTCGTTATTTTCTTCTCAGTGACCTAAAACTTTCTGCTCCATCTTCTACATGAAGTCAGCAGTCTTCCATCTGTCAAGATATTTATCTTTTCTGATTTTACACACCAGTTTCTGAGCATTACGAAACAACAACAAAAAACACTCCATTGTGTAGATTAGTGATAATATACTTAAAACTTACCTTTAGCCTCATAATGCCTGCATATTATTGTTGCCATTATCTGTTTTTCCTCCATTCTTCCTTGCAGCAATTTCAAATTTTTACCAATTGTTGAAATCATTTCAATTTTTTAATAATGCCTTCAGTCTCATTTAAGAATATTAGCTTTTACTTCTGATGAAAAATAGAGAGCAAGGTAATATCCCTTTGCTGTCTTATGTGTTCCTGCCCCACCTAAAATATAGTTGCATTCACTGTCTTTACTTCCTTCTCTCCTACAACAGTGGGAATACATTTTTCCTCTGACTGAAAACTTGTTTCAATCTGCAGGATAAATGCTTATACTCTGTGTATTTTCTATTTTTGAACCCTCACTCTTATTCCTGAATGTGACCATGTTTCTTTTCTGATAGTCAAACAAATAAAAACATCCACTTTCAGCACTTGACATTCACTGCTTTTAATGAATTGCATCATATTTAACTTTTAAGATTTTTACTATAAATAAATAATACACAGTAAAGAGTCTATTAGGTAGATTGGTGCAGTTTAATGAGTAATTAGAAAATAACACCGTTTATTCATTACCTCATTTAGATATGGAAAATCACTAAGAAATACAAAGCCTCCTGCAATTTCCTTCATAATTGCATCACTCTTCATTCTCCAGGAAACAAAACTATCCTGTGTTTTACATACTGGTTCAAGGTTTCAGTACATATACTTGTTTTTGAATTTTTGCATAATTTCCTATAACATGCATTGTTTCATAATTTTTCTAGCATTTTTACTTTAAGATGGCTCAACACAGATGTGTTTCACATTTTGGTCATTTTCGCATTTCATATTATATTTACATCATTCTTATTTTTTTCACAGATGTACAATGGGATTTTCTGTGGCTATATTACTCATATTATTGCAATAGGCTAAAGATAAATGCAGACATGAGAACTGATACATTATCTATGAAATCTGACATTAATGAGATTTGTGAAAACAAACAAAAAATGCCAATCTTCTTATATAGGGTTTTGTTTTAGAAAACACAGTTTTTTTAAACAAATATGTTATTTATGCTCACTTGTAAAAAAACAGATTTTGCAAATTTTCCAAGAAATCATAAGGAAGTTTCCTCAGTTATTTCATGAGAGTGAGTTAATATGGACCAGAAGT
Organism: Solenodon paradoxus; assembly: GCA_004363575.1. Lineage (NCBI taxonomy): Eukaryota > Metazoa > Chordata > Mammalia > Eulipotyphla > Solenodontidae > Solenodon > Solenodon paradoxus. The sequence goes on along the minus strand of RJWH01000178.1, from coordinate 484,571 downwards.
TTCAAAAGTTTGTTTTTTTGTAATCATCAGAAATATGTTACACCATAGCTTTATAAAGTGATTATGATACCTAATTTAGTTGAACTTTGGAGTATTATCTGAATGGTCTTATATATGCTAATACTGAAACACATTTATTTGGACTTCCTATTCTGAGTAGTAGGAAATAAATTTATCTTAGTTACTTTTGTTTTCTGCAAGAAAAACTATTAATATTTAATTACTGATATAAAAAAGTGTTTTGAGAATACGCAAGCATATGGAGAAAAACAGCTCAAGCTTACAGCTATTCACATTGTTCTTCCTTCAAAAGTCTTCACTCTGGATAGAAAAATTAAGGAAATGAAGAATCCTTTATAAATATTTTATCAAGCAACAGTTTAAGACACTTTCTTAAGTTTTAACCTGTTGATGGAACTTTTGTTAACTTAGGTCAATGCTAATTTCAAAATTTCTAAATTTAATACAATTCATGTACAGTTTTCACCTGGTGGATTGATATATCTTTTTCTAGTTTAACATTTATTTTTCATGTATGTTTACATGTCACTGTGGATTTTAATAAAAGTCATCATTATTTTCATTTTTTTATTGATGTACCATTGATCTACAATACTATATGTTTCCAGAAAGTAGATGCACATTTCAAACAACGTGGATATCACACTAAGTCCACCACCAGGGTCCCATATCTTTACTTCTATCATGTTGACTCCCTCTACCTGAGCTATCTCCCCACCACCTCTGTCTCTAATGTCGATTTTAGAGTCAAATTTTTTTGTTTCGTTTATTTATTTATTGTTCATTAGTTATGCTTTATATCCCAGAAATGGGTGGAATCATTCAGTATTTTTCTTGCTTTTTTGCAAAGAAAGCATTTTAAATTCAACTTGAAGAAGAAATTGCTATACGTCATTTAATATATGATGGAAAATTCTTCAGTAAATAAACTTTTTCTTACACAAAAATATTGATGGGAATATATGACACCTAATTTCTGGCCAATCTAACAAATAATACCAGTAGCTAAATCTTTATACCTTGAGCACATGTGCTTGTACACACAAAATACACAAGTGTACACACATCTACATACATGGGCAAGAAATAAAACTAAAGGTTTTGAATTATAATTAAAATAAAGAACTTCATGTTTGCAAATATTCAAAGCAAAGACACTGAAATACCAGTTTAATGATTGGTCACATATATGTGTTCCACTGATTAAAATCTTGACTTAATGATGTTCAAACTGCAAGTCATCATGTGCCTTCCCTCCAAAATATTGATAGTTATTACAAAGGAAATCAAAGGAAGTAGCAATAATATTGATCATAAATAGATGAAGTTTAAATAAATAGCACCTAAAACACTGTTTGGATATGAAAGAGTAATGTTTTCTTGTATTTAATGAAATAGAAACAAAAATTTAGAGTGGTTTTATGCCCAATATGTAGTTTAACTTGTCAAAGTTCAGATACAAGGAGGATAAATATCAACCATCTCAACCAATATGAAATTAAAATAGATAGTAATTCACTAATTCAATTAATATGTCCAATATCATTTACATTTGTCATATAGACACTGTATAGCATTATTTATTACTTTTCAATAAGACATGTCAGTTTTAGAAATTGTCTTGGTAATTATTTGCAGTTATCAATGACTGTGTATATAATTGAATACTTGCCCATTAATTCTATTTTCAAGGAACTGTACATATTTTCAAGTTATTTGTGCAGATTTAAACATGAATGGTAGAAAGGAAAGATGATTAAAATTTCATTTTAAATATAAAATAAGTACATTTCATTTATTTTTAAGGAAAACTTCTGAAGTAAACTTTTCTTTTTAATGATTATCTCAGCAGTTGACACTTGTTTTGATGTAATATGTTTTTTTCATTATTTAATAATCTATATATTTTGAGTTAGAAAAAAAAATTTAAATTTGAAAAGAAATAAGTTGGAAGTTAGGTAAAGGCACTTTTGAAAAGGCATTTCACTTTATTCTAAATTGTTTTACTTACATTAGAACAAATTTACTTATGTATCTGAAGCAAAGTATTAATTTAACAGCTAGGTAAATTTTAATATTCTCATGAATTCATTTCATCCTGTACTTACATTTTCTGGGAAAATGGATTAAAAGAGCTACAAAGCTGGCAAAGAAATGAATAGCAAATGTCTCCCATTTTTTATGTGATTGTAGCTGTTGCTATAGCTACTTAGTATCTTGTCTTCCACATAGGTTTAGACATAACCTTGAGATTGACATACTGCTCCTTCATTATGTGTGTATACTATACTACAGGGTATCATTTCATCTTCCTTCCTCCCTCCCTCCCTCCCTTTCTTCCTTCCTTCTTTCTTTCCTTCCTTCCTTCCACAAACTGATGGATTGCCTGTAAGGCAACATGCATACATATGAAGAATACATAATGACAAATAGGTCCAAAGGTGCTAAAAACAGCAAACAAACTAAACACTAAGTTTGTATGAATTTTTCCAAAATGTATTATTTTCTGTAGAAGGTTATTTATATCATCCATCCAGCATTTTATTCCTTGAAACAACTTGTATTTCAGATATACTCCTTGAGTAATTGCTATTTGAAGTATCTTCAGCTGTGTACTCTCTACTGAAATTCTTTCTGACATGGATAAATTGCATCCCAGAAAAATTATACTTCTATTAATTTATTCACTTTTTATTATATTTACATATAGGACACATTTTATGATGCAAGACTTTGACATAAAGTGTCTTTTATCATTTGTTATTCATGAACAATAACTTACAGATAAAAATATAACTTGAAAAAAGTTTTCAGATATTAATTTTCATTTTTATATGATATACTTATAGAAATACCCTTAAGTAAAGCTATATTGGTGGTGGTTAACAAGCAGAGAAACATTGAGACAAAAATAAGTTTGTTACTAAAGATGGAGATAGCAAAATACATTTTAAAAGATATGCTAGATAATGCAAAGAAATTTTATAACATATATTAGATAATGTTTGGAGATTTTTGTCATACCATGTGTATAAGATGTGAAGGATACATCTCTAAGGACTGACATTTGCAAAGATTACAATAAAATTTACTTCCCTAGATTTTTGAGTTATGGTAGGTTTGTGAATATTTGTATAATATAAATTAAAAATCAAGATCATGAAAAAGACAAATATGGTGATAAATATATAAAGGTCTTCATAAAATTGTTATTTATAAATAGATATGTTTGCAATGTTAAAGTCCATTGATTGGCAATGTCTAGTGGCTCAAGCAACTGAGATGTCTGGATTGAGAACAGTGCTAAGCTCAAATTTCCACCCTGGTGACTTGAGACAAGGAAGGAAGGAAGGAAGAAAATAAGAAGGAAGGAAGGAAGGTAAGAAGGAAGGAAGGAAGGAAGGAATTAAAATGCTTCTTCCTTCTCTTCTTTGTGTCCTTCCTGCCTCCCTTCATCCCCCTTTTCTCCCTTCCATCTTCCCTCCCATCTTCTTTCCTTTCTAGAAAAGAAAACAAAGACCACTGAATTGTTATAAGATCTTGTACTGTAGAAATGAAATATCTAAGTACAAGACCACAAAAATTAAAGGGATAAATTCAATTGACTTGTCAAATTCTTACATAGTTTAAGTTGTAGATTATTTGAGGAATAATTTAATGACTTAAAATTATTTGCTATACTGTCTAAAATAATAACTAAAATCTAACACAGAATAGAGAAAAGATCTAAGAAGTCATTTGGCTGGAAAAATCAGCATTCTACTTGATGAACTGAAAAGAAGGCTAAGATGGGGAACAGAGAATCCTATATTAATAAGGGCAATGCACAAAAAGGAAAATTTTGACTCATCAATATCAATAATAATCTTAAATATACACTGACTGTAATGAAAAGTCAGAGATTGATGCTGAAAAATATATTGAATATGTTTATAAAGATGCTCTTTTAGAACAGAGCATTTGAAAAAAAAAAGGTGAAAAAATACATATCACTCTTTGCAAAGCTTCCATAACATTAATAGCAAAGCAAACATCAAAATATACATTAAGTCCTAATAAAATGGGATATCTTATAAAAAGGCCAGTTAATCATGAAGTTATAATAATCATAAATGTGTACAAATAATAACAACTCTAGAACAGTAAAAATAACAGAATTATAGAAAAAAAAATTGCAACAATATTTTGAGAGTCTTCTTTAAGTGGTTGATAGGACAGCTAGATTAAGAAAAACAAGTAAGAAAATAAAAGTTTTGACCACACTATTAATGAAAATGCCCTAAATAAATGAAGGGTTCACTAATGCTAGGCTATAAAGCAAGTATCAATAAATTTAAAATTGTTGAAATTGAAATGATTGAATAGAATCAAAATTAAATCAAATTAGAAGTCAATAGCAGTTAATATCAAATTCACTCAAATATTTGGAACTAAATCATTTTTTTTCTAAATAATCCAGATTTAAAAGAACTGAAAGGAAAATGGTATAAATGTCAGTTCTGTAGCTTTAAATATCTATTTTAGTAAAGAATGAAGGTACAAACGTTAATGATCTGCTATATCTATTTTAGAAACTCAAAGAAGATAAAATATCATGTAACTGCAAAAAAGGAATAATAGGGGTTTAACTAGAATTTTCAAAAAATGATGACTATCTTATCTATCTACTTTTGAAGGGTATAGCCTTGTGACTCAGGTGGCTGAGACACTAGTGTGAGGATCTTATATAACACAAGAATAGAGTTAGGAAACCTGGGGCCTGTGTGTAAAGCAAAAAATGAACAAATAAATAAAGCTGTCTTTTCTCTACCTCCCTTCCTTTCTTCCTTCCTTCTTTGCTTCCTTTCTTTTTTAAAATAAAGATTAGTTTACCCACACAAATTTTTAAATTCTCATTACTTTCCCAAGAGAAATTAAAATATATTCGTGGTCCTGGATTTTTTTCTAAACAAAATAATATTAGGAATTAGTCTACTTATTCATCATGGGAAGTGTGGATTAAAAATAATGTATACACAATGATGTACTGATCAATAAACAGAAACTAGTAGTTCTTAAACACAGCAGGTACAAATCACAAAAATACTGAATTGAATGGAAGAAGGCAGGCATAAAAATGTATGTAGTGTACGGATATGTACAAAAATTCAACAAAATAATCTGTGATGATGAAAATTGAAAGTTATGGAACAGTGCTTGGGAAAATAATAGGAAGAGGTCATAAGTCAAGTTTCTGAAGGGGTGGGGATTTTTTAATCTCATTTTTATCACAGTTATAGATAAGCATTAATACTGGAAGCGAATGGTTAATTTTTGTGAAGTTTATTATATGTGAATTATACTACATAAAATAAGGAGATAAGCATTGTGATAATTATATCATTCAATTTCACTGGAATGAAAGTTAATTGATGGGTGTGCCCTGGTGGCCTCACAGTTTAGCAGACCTGAGAGCAGTCCCACATATATCCCAAGTTCCTGGGTTCAAGAACTGGGACTGGGGGGAGCAATCAATGTGAACAACTAAATAAAAAAAAAAAAAAAGTAAAGCTCTTAAAAAAACGTCTATTGATTAAGATGAGAAGTTGGAGAATAAGGAGGAGGAACGTCTACATAAGACATTAAAATTTAAGCAGAAGTACAGGAAAATTTGAATATAGCCACATTAGTATTATTTATCATAATATTCAAGTTTAATCATAATTTTGCATTATTTTTCATCCTTTAGTTATCCACATTTCTTTCTAGATAACTTTCTAATCACCTCTTCCAAATAAGAAAGAAAATCATGTATTTTAATCACTTTACTTTTAAAAGTTTATGGGCTCACTTTTTCATGTTTCCAAAGCTTTCAAGGCTTCATTTTCTTTTGAATGTACTGATAATAGACCATGACTACTTCCAAGAATAAATATTCACTAAAAATAATACCTCTAATTGTGATCTTTATATTATCTTATATTATACTGTATATTATATTTAATAAAATATAATTATATTAAATATTCTAATAAAATTGAAATATTTATTACTAGTTTATGTCAAAGATCAAGCATCATAGACAGATTAAAAAAGTATATGAGAAGGAATGATCATGACTCACATATTATTAATAAAGCTTTCCTGAAACAACTACTTAGGCAGGTTAGGAAGTGCTTTTATAAGCTAAGACTCTGAGAGACAAAATCCATTTTGTCTTAAGCAAAAGATTGTTTCTTCTGGGTATCCTTCATTTTCACTGGAGAGAGTGGAAGTAGGATTAAAGGATTTGGGTTGTATTTTGGCTCTTATAAGCCCACTGATAGGCGTAAATTACACATACTGCTATAATTCACTCTTCTTTTAAAATACGGACTTCATCCTGTCTTAGCAAAGGTGAATCTCCTCTATCTCACTTTCTGCATGTTTAATGCTGACATGTTGTAAGACTTTAAAAACAAGTGCATAAATTCCAAATATCTTGACATTATTTTATGTAGTATTTCATAATGTTCTTTATAATCTCCACTTTCTTGATATGCCATCAAGACCCCTATGACACTTTTATTATTTTTACCTCTTTTGAAAAAGGATTGACACTGTATACAATAGAAATAACTGGTAAAGATGATCAATATTAGAGTGGAAATAAGAAGCAGGACAGGAAAACAGATAAGCCAGATATTATTTATAATTAAAGTTTGATTAATTGCTACTAAACTAGCAAAACAACATATGAACACCCAATAATTTTTGCAAGAGTAAAACAGAGCAACAAAGTACAGGGAGGTTTCATTAAATCAAAATATTTAAAAATCAAGTATTGATATCACTGATGAATTTATTATTTAATTGACTTAGTTTCGATTAATAGCAAAATTATCTCAATGATTTAAAATTCAATGTTATTATACATTAATAATGAGACTATAGAGTGTTATATTGATTTCACTTGTAAATATTTGCTTATATTCATATAAACTTCCAAAAGATATTGCACCTAGGTCTCTCTCAAGGTGTTATTTAATCAAATGCAGGAACTCAATTTCAGGATTAGGTGAAGTTTTGGAATTCATAAATTAGGGAATAAAATTGTGCTGTCTCTACGGAATGTGACTTTTAAACATTCTGAAATTATTGAGTTTATCTTTATCTTTAATGAATTATTTAATTGTATGGCAATCAATATTTTAACAGAAAATTGGAGCTCAATGCATATGCTTTGAGATAGCTGACATAGTAATTAGAGAAATATAATACGAATTTCTATCTACTCTGGTTAACTGATTAAAAGGATGAATGAAGGGCTCCCTTTAGGCAAAAATGAATAGGCTATAGTCTTTGGTGTTTATATTTGCATTTAAATTCTAGAAACTGCAGTTAGAATCTAGTCACCAAAGATTAATCTTTTTTCTGTATCCCCAGAGTCTAGCAGTATATTTATTTTGTAATCATTGCTCAAATTCATGTCTTGAGTGATCTACTAAGCCATATTATACAATCTACACATGTATATATAGGAATCTCATTCTTAGCATCTCAATTATTACTATTTTTTATCTGATAATAATGGTAAAGAGGAACATCAGAAAACCAAGAACAACAGGAACATTGCAACACCCACCACGTCTATACAGAAAAATACCGAAATGTGTTCTTGTACTTAATTCATCACAACGACAAACATTCTGATGCCCTGCATATTTATCTCCATTTCATAAGTGAGTATGCCAATTTATTTAAAGACCAGAGTGGGGAAAATGTGATTTTTTTTTTCTCATGCTTCCCCACTTTTAAAATTCTACCAGTACCTTATTCCTATATCATTACCTTATAGATTTCCATCCTTTTATTCACATTTAATGACATAGTTGATAAAAATGTCCCTTCTCCCAGGGGTCTTTGAATTTAATAGAGATCAAAGCTGAAAGATAAAAGGATTAACCATAAAAAATAAAACCTCCTTAGGACTTTTCTGAATTAATGCTGTTTATCTTTTCTGCTTGTGCATAAAGCTAACTTAGGATATTCAACTTTAATAATGTTTAATGATATTCTTTAGCTTACTATATAGCTATTAAGAAAAACTGCAGCAATCTGTTATTTTAATTATAGTTGTATAAAATTGAAATGTTTCCTTTTTGCATACCTTATTTAAAAATTTCTGATTTATTGAAGGGCATTATACAGCTAATACAAGTTCAAAAAGACTTTTTCCAATTCATCTATATTGTCTAAACATAGCCTGATTTTATACATACATATGGAATTAAGAAGACAAAATATGTAATTAAAGTTGATTCAAATTGTAAAATTGTAATCTCTCTACCAGAGATTTACTTTAAGTAGATTAGAACACTTAAGAATCCAATTATATTTTATTATTAATGTTTCATTAGTTTACAATACTAGGCAAGTTTCCAAAGAACAGATTCTCACCTCAGTTGCTGTGCACTGTACACCATACCCACCACCAGCATTTCAGCACTCTTTATCACTACAGGCTTTACTCTTCCAACCTCTCCCTAGTCTCAAATTCCCCCTCTGGGAATCACATTCTCACACAAGAGTCCTTAGGGTTAAGGGTGTTTTGTTTGTTCTTTTGGTTCCTTACATTCCATATATTTATAAACTATATTTATATCCTGTATATTTATAAACTATCATGCAAGTCTTATTATGAAATTGAAAAAGAAATATTGAATCACTGTTTGTTCATAGTCATTAAAATCAAGAGTTTAGGAATAAAGCTACTTCAATATTTCTAAGTGAATTCAAACAGAATTCATGAATATTAACACATATAATCCCATTTTTAAAAAGTAAATATTATACGCAATTATTTGTTAAAGCATATTAGTAATAAAACTAATATTAAGAATGTTTCTACACATGGCACTCTTATTGTATCTATGTACATGTATGCTATATGTGACAAGTTTTGTCACTTTAATCATTCAGTTTTATTTTCTTTTGGAATCTTAGCAGACAGCAACCTTTCTGTATATGCATACACAAAAAAATATCTGTAGTATAGTAAATTTTGAAGTTTACTGGGGGAAATGAGTTTATTAGAGCTTTTGGCAAAATACAAAGGAGTCACTGCCAATGTCATTCTCAGTGATCTCAGAAGACATTCAGTTGAGGAAGACAGTACAGGAAAAAGCTAGCAAAAGAAGACACTCAAGGTGATCAGTGGTAAGGGGACTAGACGACAAATGGAAAGACTGGGCTCTTTAAATATTGAAGAATTTTATGAATATAAAGCTAAATTGTAAAGTAATAGTATAAAGGGTACTTGAAAGAACTGTTTTGTGAAGGTTGATTATTACTGTGTTGAATCTATTTTTTTTCAACTTAGTTTTCTTCTCCAATTGACCAATAGTAATCTTTCTATTTGTAGAAAGCAGAATTTTCCTTCTTAACTATTTTCCTGTCACACGGATTTTCTTGCAAATGTTTGCAGTTAAAGCTAGCTCAACTATATAAACCATAAGTTTCACAGTTAATTTAACCTCCTTTCTTAATTATATAGTCTTTGATATGCAGACATATCTGGTAATGGTAGACTAGAAAGAACATGCTGTTCTCCAGGTGCAACAACCCATATCATATATTTTTCTAAATATTAAATGAAAATGTTATGATTTAGTAAAAAGTTGATGCATGCATTTCAGCTTACACATATATATACATGTTACTTTACAACTTTCCACATAATACCATCCATTTCTTTCAAAAATTGCATAACGCTTAACACTATTATGACTCTGCTATCCCATGATTGATTGATTAGCTATTTTCATTTGTCTTAGTCTCTTCTCCAAAAATATTAATTTTCAAAGTGAGAATAAAAGTTAATTAAATATATTTTCAAAATGCTTTATTTTCCTATGTTTCACTGAAAGAATCAGAAAATCTTATAGAAATAAAGATACACATTTTAAAGAATAGGGAATAAACACAGCATAGGGGTAATTCATTAAAAACTATTGTAAAATATGTCTAAAATATTGCTAGAACATATGTGTGTATGTATATGTACATATACATACACATACACAGTTTTATAGAATTGTTTAAAGCCCTCATATATAAGTATTATTATATTTATTTCAAACACAAGAAATTGAGTTTTAGATAGTAGATATATCATTGAATATGGAAGTTTCTTAGATGTATATCAGTACTAAATAATAGGTAGAGTTGGTAACAGTCAGATATTACTAATTCTAAACAATATTATTTAAAAACAGACTTGGCATCTTAGAATATTTCTAAAGAGCTGTAAGTTATATCTCAAAACAATTTAAAATGAATTCCATGAATGGTTTAGGCATTTCTAATTTGGGGGAAAAGGTCAGGTGAAAGGGCAATCTTATCACATTGAATTTCTTAGTCAATTAAAGGCAGTACAAATTTGAAAGTTTAAGTTTTATGGGATAAGAGGTGGTAAATTATATTGTCCTAGTTAAGCTTTGAAGTTTATACTTCTTTTAGATAGTAAGACTACTTGATAAAATATTTTTGAAAATGCCAGTTAAGATGTATTCACATTTCATCCTACAATAACTTTCTAATTTTTTACTCTCTAAATCTTGCTGCAAGTATTCACAATAACTGTTTTGGGTGGAGGTAATCTTTAATGTGGACAATTGTACTTAGTTCTGATGAAATGTCATTCTCTGCCTACTTAGACATAAGATGGTTCTTGACATTGGGGGCTTGTCATTGATTAAATTGTCATAGTCTATTTGAAACTTAAATGCTGCCTTTGGTCATTGTTCTTTTTCTTCTTTAGAAAGTGACCTTTGTGAATAATTGCATGCCCTAGATGTGTCAAAATGAAGAGAAAGCAGCATTCCTAACTATGAACATTTTATAAATGATTTGTCTCTGCTGTCTTTAACAACTTTAAGAAAATGAAATATTTCAAATTTGTATTGCAACATCAAATGATTTTTTTTCTGATTCAGGTATAAAATGAATTCAGTGCAGAATTATTTAATGTATTGGTAATTTTCCCACCAATCTAAATTTATTAAAATTATTACACTACACTGCAAAGAACAATTATAAAATATCTAGAATTTTAAATATATGTAAAGATGATAGATTTAAAATATAAATTAAGTCTAAAAAGTATTTATTATATTTCATTTTGAGCTGACCGGATAATATTAAACATTTTTCATGTTAAAGCATGCATAGATGGTGTCTAAAAGAGCTTTTTTAATATCTATTAATTTTGATTTAGAATAATACAGGAATGTATTATTATAAATGTATATGCACATATATACATATATATTAGCATATTTACTAAATTTATCTGGTTTATTTTACTGCCTATATTTAGGAGTATAAACCACTTTTTAACCTTGATCTTCGAAAACTTTAAAAATGTTACCTCTTTGATTAGTATATTCAAGAATATAAAAAAGCCAATTACGTAAACAAGATATACATAAGCAAGATTAACATTATTCGGCAAATGGTATTCATATACAAGAAAAAGACAAGTTTGAAATCAAAGAAGTGCCTCAACCTGATGACAGAATAAATATTTCTCCAAATGATGTATCACATATCATTTGCATATACAGAAAGGAAGAAACATTTTAAGAATTTTGAAGTTGAATCACTAAAACACTGAATGATACAGAGGAAAATGAATGTTTCAATGTCACTGAGGTAAAAAATAGTGAGTTAATTTTTTAAAAGAATGAAATATATCAAAATGTTTTAGAAATTTGATTTGTAAGTGGTGTGTGTGTGTGTGTGTGTGAGAGAGAGAAATTCGAGAGATTCTAACATAGATTATTATAAATCATTTTGCATTCTTGTGTGGAAATAAGAAAACTGATGAAAAATGTACTTAAAATATAATCTAGCGGTGGTAAATGGTAGAAATCTGAAGGCAGTGAATGAGACAGAAAATATTTATAGTTATTTGAGTGAGTTGAGATTAGAGAGTCATGGGAAGAGAAATATAAAGGATAAACCTGAGAGAGATTGTGAAGAAAAGCTAAAAGCACACAATAAAATGAGCCAAAAGTAAACAATATTGTTTTAAAGTTTCCTCCAAGATATCTTGCTTCAGAGATACCAATAAATGAAACTGGAGATGGGTAAGGAAAAAATTTAAAGAAGGTAGCTGATTTTTTTTTAATCTAACAAGACTGAGATAAAAGTCCATTTTCTAAATCATGCTGTGCTTCAAAGTGCCTGTTAGGTTATGGTCATGCTCGTAAAAGACCAAAATTGGACAAGAAATTTTCAACATAAATATAATAGAGTCATGAGCATGGGTAAACTCCTGAGGTTAGCAATGTAGAAAGACAGAATATAAGACTAAGAGATAAGTTAAAATCAACAGCTGTAATCTAAAAAGAAATGAACAGTTCCAGATGAGAACTTAGAGAATCAAAATGGTGAAGGAATGTAGGTGTTAGGAAAAAGTAATTCATGAAATTCATAACATTAATTTAAAAAAATACCTCTTACTACATGAATCTTTTTTGGAAATTGTATTATGACAGAAGATATAAAATGACCACATGTTGTAAGTAACTGTGATTATCTAAATATAATTTTAAACAGAAGTCAAATGGATCCATAAGTATCCCAGGACTTGACCACACTCTCCTCCCTCATTACCAGTATGTATAGCTAATTCACTCTGCACTCAACTGCATGACAACTAGATGTTGATTACTACACAGACCTAAAATAAGTGAACCAGAAAATGCAGACCCTGATCCACTACTTGTACAATAGCAAGAAATTGATAAGTCAATGAAATAATAAATACAAATATTACATGTTGTGGCAATTGTTATAAAGGGATAATAAACATCCGAATGATGGAGTCAACAGTGAACTGGTAAAGTCCATTTTAAATAAGGAGGAACAGAACATTCTCCATGAAATGGCGTTTTTTCTGAGATCTAAAGAATCCTGAAAGACAGCCTTTGAACAAACAACTTTTCGGATACTTTGTATAAATCATTAAGCGGCCTAGAGGAAGTATAGATCTTGTGTTCAGAGAACCCCAAAAAGACCAGTATCTAGATGACTATAGTGTGCAGGAGATAAGAGTTTAAACTCAATTGGCAAAAGTGAGAATAGATCATATAGGAAAATGCAACTGTTATGAGTCAATGCATTTTCATATGAAGGTGGTGGAAATATCTTGGATAGATTAAATAAAAAGAGGATATTGATTTCTAAAACATTATTCTGTCTAAAAGATAGAAATCAACTGAGCATTACAAAAGTGAAAAGAGGAGATTGGTTACAAATGTTTTGGAGTTTTGAGTTTTTAAAGTAGCTTGGGTTATAATGGTACCCATGAAAATTAATACTGTATCTTTAAGTCTGAAAGGTTATTGGGGATCTTATTGGGTGGCTGAAGTAAAGGACAGAAAACTATGAAGCATGCTTTGTTTACTAGGATAATATAAAATATCAAAGAGTGAGTCTGTTATCACCTATCTTTATACATATAGCTATAGACATTTAGACATATTAGCACATCTTTTATCTATTTTGCTATTTAGTGCTCTAAGAAAGCCATTATTGTCACTACTGTCTTTATTAAGTAAACATTCATATTTATTAAAGACTTGTGATGTTTATTACCATCATATTAATACAGTCTGTATAACCCAAACAAATGAACTTTTTTTACTCTTTTGAGATTGTTTTCTGAGCATAGAGGATCTTGACACAAATTTCCTTTGCAGAATTTATAGCTGAGGTAGAAATAAAAATAAATATCATTGAGGATAATCTCCCAATCCATCTCTCTGTTGTTTTGTCTGAATTTTGACAGTCTCTGGTGAAAGGATGGAGGAATGGATTGATGTCAGTGCATTTAGACCTCTATGATTTTAAGGGGAAAAGTGTCCTTGTCCAGTAACACAGCAAGCAGAAAGCCATGCCTGCTTTATAAAGATTTGCACTTATTAGGAGAACCTAAAAGTAAAAGCAGAAAATATGTTTACATTACAAATGACTATTAATATACTTGAATTTTCTTTATTAGCAAGAAACGAGATTTACTTCATGAATAATTGTCTGTTGTTGCTATCACCATATCGCCCTTAATTTTGATTAGCATTAGCATTCCAGGAGGAAAATTATTTGAGATGAACATTCGTTTGTCATTCTTATTATAATGTTGATCCCCGTAATAGTCATGCAAACTGTTTTAGTGAATGAATGACTAGGAGACAACCATATTAATGCTGTTTCAATGTTCTTTTAAGTGTGAAAACTAAACTTCAGATATTTAATGCATAATGTCAATTTGATTTGCTATGCATAAAAAGTAAGGCATAGTCTCAAAAACATTAATTAAAAAGCATAAATATAAAACTCACCCTAAACCCAATTATAAATAGTGTTTATTGTCATCTTTGTTTTGATTTGCATGTGTTTCTCTTCATTGCCTCAAGTGTGTGTAAGATAACATTCACTCTGGTTTTCATTGTGCAAAACTACAGCTCCCTTCTGTTGGAGGAAAAAAAATCTTCATATAAATGAAACTATGAAAGATTTTGAAGACTTTAGAGACTCACACCAAAAGCTGATCATTTAGATTAAAAGAGAAAAGGCAGCCAAGTTGTAAAATTTTCTTGAGTTATCAGAGAATGTTAGCAAAAGGTCACTCCATCTAATTCAACTATGATCTATATAATCTAATTATACTCATTTCTAAAGTAAATGTGTTATTTGCTCTGCATTGGTATGCAGATTACAAAATTTTTTATAGGATTATAAATGGAATGCTGGTTTGCACTTTGTATGAAAAAGACCTGTAAATACTATTTAGCTCTATTTTTATGCAGCTAGGATTTAGTGCACACTAAAAGACTTAGCCAGTAGAATATGAGAGTTCCTGAGAGTGAAGCCAGCTACCTGAGCACCAATGCAGAATAAAGCTGGGTGTGTGCATTTTCAGGCTCATCTCTTCATTTATTACATTTGCTTTCATCCATCAGAAAAATATAGTTAATAAATTCCCTGTTCTAGCTCTCTAAAAATTAAAAGTGACTCTTATTTAAACCATTCACATAAAAACTCTTCTATGGGAATATTAAATTGTTAAAAGCTCCTTTTTGCAGATTTGGTATGTACACTATAATACTCTATTGGTATATGAAGCTGGGAGTCAGGAAGCTTGTTTTGCTTGTGTCCTTTAAGGAATTGTGTGAAGCACATTTTGGGAAATCTGGAGAGTTAATATTTGTCTCCGCAGTTTAGTGCCACTGCAGCTTAGCAGCTGCTTTAGCATTGATGCTTTTAAATGATTTTCAAGTAATTCATGACTTCCCTTTGTCATGCATTCAATTTAATATAGCTTGCAGGTCCTAATTCATCTTCATGCATGCTAATAAATTGTGCACTACAAACAAATTCTGCATTAGTGGTAAAGCAATTTCACTTCATCTATATATCAAAGATAAAGTTACTGGATGGTTTGTCCAGATTCTTTTGTAGTAACATGATCAATGACATTAACAACCCATCTTTATGAAAATGACATGCTTCTTTCAATATTATTTAAAAGAAAGAAAAAATGTTTGTTTTTTCCTTTCTAAATTGGTAAAAAAAAAAAAAAAACTTTTGAGACCACCACTCTAGAATATGAATGAAGCCAATGAAAGCAGCTTAAAATTCATGTGTCATACCACAGTGATTCTCTTCTTTTATATCTGGGCTTTATAACTAGAACTGCAGAGGAAAGAAAATCTTCTGTTCTTCCCCCTCTTGTATCCTTCTATCAAAACGTTTTAGTGCTGGCAGTCTTTGCAGCTGCTGAGTGACAGTTTCTTAAGCACTTTACACAGCTGAAAAAGGGAAGGGCACAGACTGCTGCATTGATGTTGGATGGGAAAGAAGTGAAAAATACCAAATGTATACAACAACAATAGACTTATTGCTATTAAATAGGACTTTATCATAAAATAATCACTTCCATGCATATCACTCTATTTGAATCTTAGAACCATGTTTTGTTTTTATTTTTAAAATGATATATAATTAACATAAAACATTGTGTAAGTTTAAGGTATTCAATGTATTGGTTTGATATACTTATGCACTGCAAAAATGAGAATCATCTAAACCTTAGCTAATCAAGTCATATAATTATCATGTCTTTATGTAGTGAGAGGATTAAGATCTAATTTCTTAACAACTTTCAAGAATATCAAACAGTATTGTTAACTATAATCAAAATGCTGTGCATGAGAGCCCCAGAACTTAGTCATCGTCTAAGTCCAAGTTTGTACCTATGGCCCAACATCTCGCCAATTCCTCCTCCTCCAGCTCATAAAAACTGCTTTTCTACACTATGTTTCTATGAGTTGCTTTTATTTATTTTTTTATTTTTTATAGCTCACTGATAAGTTACGTCATACAGTATTTGTCTTTTCTCTTTCTTTGCTGGACTATTCTCAGCATAATGCCCTCAAAGTCTATGCAATTGTCAATGGTAAGATTTATTTTTCATAACTGAGTATCACCTCAGTGTGTGCGTATGTGTGTGTGTGTGTTGTGTGTGTGCATGTGTATTTTTCTTTGATAGATATTTAAGTTTTTTCCATATCTTGGCTATTAACAATAATGCTGGGTAAATACACGGGTGCAGCTATCTCTTCTGATAATCTGCTTTAATTTCCTTTGGATATATATATATAGAAATGGGATTTCTGTCTCATTTGGTAGTTCTCTACTTAAGTTTTCTTAGGAAATTATAGATGAAATGATAACTTCAATTTTATTGGAAAAGAAGCCTAAACATGTTAAATTATGTTTTTAGTGTCCCATGTGTTTAGAATTGCAACTTACAATCAAATTTTAATTGTCTAATAAAAAATGTTCATTTCCTACAATATAACACTTCAGTCTAAACAGCTGTCTATCAGGGAGTGACCCTGCAAGGAATGTTCTGCTTTACTCCCCAGCGAGGTCTCCAGAAGGAAGACCTTACTCCTAGCAGTTTTACCTGGAAATTTGGTAGAGTCTCTCTCAGAGCTTTGTTATTTGAAGTGTGACCTGTGAACCAGTAGCTTTAGAGTCTCGGGTGTTTTTAGAAATCCAGAATACCAGACCTAACTCCAAGTCTGCTGGATCCAATTCTCCATTTCAGGAAAATCTTGTGAAATAGCAGCAGTTTGACATCTGACAACATTGTTTTCAAGGGAAGTAAAAAACAGCAATAGAAAAGACCTTTTGATAGGAAAATCTTTCAGGTACTATTCAATTGAAAAAACAAATACATATATCTATATGATTTCCCCTAGCATATCACTGGTGAAGTTCTATATTATTTATGCTACTGTTCCACCCTCTCATTTTTAACAGTATTTTTGCTGCTAGGCATAATTGATGGAGGAGACTGTTTCTAAAGAAGTTTTTCAATAGTAAGAAATAGACTAGGAAATGAAGGCCTGAATTTCTGCGTATGAAGTCTGTATAACATAAATCAGATTGCTTGAGTAGTTTTAGATTATAACTGACGTAAAAACATAGTGAAAATAAGCATCTTCTCCAATCTGTTTCCTGACTCTAGTACATGTAGTTTTGTCACAATTTCTTAAAATATTCAACTAAATTTAATTTACTTTATAATCATGTTTAATCATTTTAAGGAAGTCTTGTTGTCTTAAACATCCACCAACACTCAATGTTTTCCATTTTTGCTCAGGTAAATGTGAGGAACTTTTACTGTTCTATTACTTGTATTCATATATCCAGATTATGCAGGCCCAGTTTTTGGTAAATCTTAAAAACTGTAACTGAGAAGGTCTTTTGCAAACAATTGTGACTAGACTGAATACTAAATGTGTTCTGTGCACTGATGTAAATGGCTAGGGGATTACTTTCAAAATATAATCAATGACAAGGCTTATGAAATGTTTTAGAAGTCCCTAGGAAAGAGCTGTTTTATTTTCAGTGATATTGATAAAGTTCAGACTGAGTTGGATAGATCTGGGGGAAGAGAGAGAGAGAGAGAGAGAGAGAGAGAGAGAGAGAGAGAGAGAGAGAGGAAGAGGAAGAGGAAGAGGGAGGAAGAGAAGCAGACTGTGTGTTCTTATCTGATACATCATACCAGCAATAAAACTTTCAATACTAATAGGCATATGCATTTTCATTTTATAAATGATTTTTAGTTTGTTTTTGAGTTCAGATATGAACTTTGCATTTCTTACTGACTTCAAAAGTAAATCATCAGTATTTTCTTACCCATATATTTGATGTCTGGTTAAATTTGAACTATATATCTATAAACTCTATTTTTCCAGAGAATAATGCTAATGAAACCATTAGACAGTGAGATAACTATTAATAATAAGCACAATTTTTTATTTATTCAAACGAGAGATGAATTTTCAGATTCACCTAACCTAGTCAGCAAAAACACTACCCAAACTTTTATATTTCCCTAATTCAAAAAAATCAGGTGAAGAAAAGCATATTTTACTTTTCTCCTTTTCAAGGAAAATATTTTATGATTCTTGTTGACTGAAAAGTACATGTTATTATATGTTTTGGATGAGATGATTTTTTTGACAAAAATTTGAAAACAGAGGCAAATGTGCTCTATTCAGAATTATAAAGTTTGGTTATATGAAAGATAACCAGTTCAAATCCCTCTCATAGATACAGAAACAAGAATTTCAGGTGAAACAACAAAATTTTACCAGTGCAGAAATTGAAATTCTTGCAAAGCATCTTTCAAATCATAAAACAGCACATCTCAAAATTGAATATGCATATGGATCCAAAAAAGATCTTGTTATAAATCAGGGCAGGGTGGCAGCAAAATCCCAGGAAATGCTTCTGTGGGTTGACTACACCCACATCTTGAATAGTCAGCTTGTTCAAGTTCTTGAGTAATGAAACAAAATCAGAGTACCCAATACTGCCTTTTCCTTCCTTTCCTTTCTTTTTTTTTTGGTTAACGAAAGGAGTAGGCAGGAATGAAGTCAAGTAACAGACAGATAGGAGAGAGAGAGGAGGAAGAAGCATTTTACTTTGCTTTTATTTACATGTTCACATTGATTGCTCCTCTGAGTCCCATATGCAAACCAAGGTCCTTGGAATCTACCTGGATGATGCTCTTGGCTGGAGGCAGTGGGTCCAACTGCTACTAGGGCACACCTCCCTGAATTTGTCATAATAATTATTCCTGGTGACACCTCATATCTTGCTACTGTAATTAGCAGCCAATTGAATTCTTTTTCTTCGCCCTTTTCAATCTTTATAAGTCATATGAAGTGGGATCTGTGTGTTCTTTTTCTTCTTTATGATTAGATTGTCTGATTCCTTACTTTGAAAGCTCTATGCTCCACAGATGTAACTCTTCTAGACTTTATAATTTAATATAATTTCTGAGCTTCGAAAGTGTTTTCTTGGCCAAAAATAAAACTGAGGGATTTTACGTAACTAATAACCAATGGAAAACAAGCATGTATAAAACTTATATACATGCATTATTCATTGTCAATATTATATTCTATAGTTTAGTAAGATAAATATAATACTCCAATATTCATTTATTTATAACCATTTAATTGTGGACTGATAAACTTTGAATCTCAGGAAAAAAATTATCTGCTGATAAAATAATTTGAAGAGTACTGTGTAGCTTATAAAATAGTATGTATTTCCTCCAGTCGTTAACTATTTTGTTGAAATAAGAATGCTAGATATTTATGTAGATAATTTAATTATGTATGTATTTTTGTCAATATGATAAATTTCCACAAATAGAATCAAATACTTCTTTATATTAACTCACTTTATAAAAATAATATATTCACATATGATATGTAATAACAGTGTTCCCAAAGTGAATATGTATTTATGTCTTATGTGAACTGTGTGAGATAACTAAATCTATTTTATAGTTCAATATTTTTAAAGAAAGATGATGATTTAGACATATTTGATACCATAGCTTGCATTCATCAAGGAAAAGTCTACATTTTTCTTATGTTGTTTAAAATGACCCTGGCAGGTAATGGTCTGTGAATAAACAGAGGGTTAATGAATACATAAACAAAAGCATAAGATTGTGAAAGAAATAAAACTAGAATTCGGAATCTCAAAAAGTGATTGAAAAAGAACAGTTTTACTCTTTAGAATACACAATGAAAGGATGTATGTTTGAATTCTTTAGTAGGCTAATTTTCTTATCAAATATATGAATTAAAGATGTTCGTATTTTAGGTCAAACTGTTTATCATTATAAACATTCTATTTTAACTTCAATAGACAAATATTTAAAAGTGATATATGGGGAATGCATAAAATATAAGAACAGAAATATGTAATTCTGAATTTATATAAATAGATGTAAATTAGCAGGCACAGTGTGATTATTAATTTATTTTCATGATGCTAAGTGAATCTAATTTTGCCAGAGCTTAAAAAAATAATAATGAAAGTGGCAACCTGGACAAGTAACTTTGGTAATGCAAGTTTAAAAATAATTTTGAACACGAAGAAGATAATCTTTTAAAAATTTAACTTGGGATGAGCCTATTTCAGATACAATGTTTTAAGCATCATAGCCCTCAATAAAATATGCACGGGTAGAAAAAGATTTTATGCCACACAGCACATAGAGTTTTTTATGTTCCTATAATCAGAAGACTTACATTGGTGTTAAGAAGAGGGTTTGTGAAGTTTAGAAAATAAAATTGCAGAAAGGGAACAATTTAAAAAAAGCTTCAGCTATGGAAATAGTCTCATCACCTGCCTGCTAAAGCAGAAACATTACTTTGAGAGGTTGTCTTAATACTGAATTATTCACTTTGCAGTTTGCAAGGTTTGCAGTCCTTACTCCAGAATCCTTTTCAAAAATTCCACCTGAGCTAAGGGTCAAGTTCAATGGGGCAAGAAGTGCCTGGGAAAATCAGATCACATCTGATCAATATGCTGATAGATGTCACTGGCAACACTATCCACAATGACTTTCATAGCATTAAATTTTTCTAATTGAATAATAGTGAATAAAATGCCACTTTTTATTCAACACAAACTCTTCTCTGAGTTTCTAATATATTGAAAATTTATTTTCTCAGCTTTATTTATTCAGAGAATGATATCTATGATTCATTGACAGTAAATCTAGAGTCAAAAGTGGATGGTATAAGTTCACCTGAGTACTAGTAACTAGCCTACCACTTGTGTTAAATTTCTTACTTATGGGATTATTAACAGGATAACTTAGCTCTTTCATCATGTAATGGATAGAGTAATAATTGTTCTCTTTCACATGTACATGTGATGCTCAAATGCAATCCACTTGAAATTGAAGGATATAGTCTGAAAAGAAACCAAATGGCCCTAAATTATGAAATAAAAACATATAACTTCAACAGTAATTGTGACAGATGTTCAGATAGATATATCAAATTATTTAGTAGAGAAAAAAGCAAAGAATAAAGTATCACTCTCATAAAAACCTTAGGAATTTGCCTTCTTTAGCATTTTTCTGTTACGTTGAATCTATATATCTTTTGCTATCTATTGAAATTGTTGTTGATCTTATTTCTCAGATATTTCATAAGTTGTGAGTATTAATTCTTAAATAGTTCAAGCAAACACTTGATTTAACAAAGTATGAATACAACCTTTTACCATAATAATACAAAAATATAAAATTATAATGTGTAGTTTGCATCTCCATGCATCTATATTATTGCCATTTTAAACCTTAATTCTTGCTTTCTAGATCCCATTATTTAATAGAACTGTTTTAATTGTTTTACTAAAAATGTCTCTGTTCACCATTCTTTCTTTCATCCCCCAATGTCAACTTGTATTAAATTTTCTATTTTCCAAAAAAAACTAAAATTTCATAATTGAGAGTTAGCAGATACTATTCATGCAGAGAGTACTGTAACAAGTAAACCAACCAATGCTGCTTGCTTTGGCAGAAACTCAAAGGTATGAAAGTGGACAAATTTTATAGAAAGTAAAAAGGATTTTTAATGTGCTCTTCCTGGGTGTCCTTGAAATGAGGAAGTTAGAGACTAATTGTAACTACAGTATTTTATGGAATTTCTCTGTCAAGTATGGTTTTTATTAGTTTTGTACTGTGCTAGAATAGAGGCAAAATATAAGGAAGCTGGGAACAGGTGATCAGATCTTGAGCATTCTGGACAAATTGTTCCAGAAATTGTTTGCTGAAGAATTTGCTACAGAGTTTTTTGGTCAAAGTTCTATCCTCATATATGATACATCTAGTTTTTAACTATTCCTATATTTAGTCTCATCATACTATTTCTAAAAACATTGTAATTATTTTTCTGAAACCACTGAGTGCTCAACCTCGCCACTTAGTTCATTTAAATATGTTTTACATTGCTCTTGGTTCTAACAATAATTATTACTGCAAAATTCTCTTTTGTTGAATTTCTGCTTCACAGAAGTTGAAGATATTTCAATGTCTTGTGCCAACTTTTTGTAGAATATGCATCCTGTCTCTTCCTTGAGCTATCTACTTCTCATTTTTTCGATTTTAGGTGATTTACTGCTTAGTTAGAAAATGTTTGACCATTCTGTGAAAAGGTTTCTCGTTTGATTCATTTTTGTTTGTTGTTTGTCACTTTGCTGCAATTTGATACAACTTAGTACATTTTTTATTCATCTGTATTATTTTCTTCCTCTAAAATGTAAATTTCATGACTTAAGTTACTGTAATCTCACTGATATTGAACCAAATGAGCTTATCAAAAGCAAAAAAAAAAATTTACACTTATGGTTGTCATATTTCTATACCCTTCTCTGGTAATATGTGATTCATGTAAGTTTTCAAATAAAAATCAGAAAATCAAAAAATTACAAATTAAGACTTATGCATCTTCATGTATTACCATTTCTGTTCTTTCCTGACAAAAATATTTAAATATAATTTTAATTAGTCTATTAATAAAAAGAGGAAAATAACAGAAAATTGTGATTCTTCTCTTGAAATAAAAGAGAATGTTTTCATGTGTAAAACATTTAAAACTTTTAAAATAAATTTTACATATATCAAATGTAGAGGGAGTTAAGTATTTTTTTTGTGACTAGATGTTTTGGGGAAATTTTCTAAGTGTGCTTGCGTAATAGATATGCGATGTACTTCAACATTTTACAGACACAAACCGATTAAAAAGAGACACAGTGTGGCAGTAGAGATAAGATGTAGTCATTTCTAAAAAAGACACTTCTTTTCCTAAACAAAACTTGAGGTAAGAGAAACGACA
Source organism: Solenodon paradoxus (assembly GCA_004363575.1). Taxonomy (NCBI): domain Eukaryota; kingdom Metazoa; phylum Chordata; class Mammalia; order Eulipotyphla; family Solenodontidae; genus Solenodon; species Solenodon paradoxus. Next base: position 461,295 of record RJWH01000178.1, on the reverse strand, counting down.
TGAGGCATAAGTCAACTTAAGAGAGGGTTGTAATAGATCACCACTTGTCAGTTTCAGCACAAGCAGGAACTTTAGAAAATAAGAATGTTTTATTCTTTGAGAGAGTCATCACAAAAATCGCTCAAGCTTTTTATACCCTTGAGGGATATCTCTTAAGAGACTTGATTAGTTCTGGATACCTCATTTTAAGATGGACATCTACAAGCAAATTAAATCCAGATATTGTAACAATGGGACATAAAGATGTCATGAGGAGGAATGAAATAAGAAACTAGAGAACTTCAGCTTGTAAGAGACAACACTTAACATATCAAATTGTAGAATTATTAAATATAAAATACTGTTTTGTAAAATAGAAATCTGTCTTAGTCTACATGAGTACAGATTTGTTATGTGGAATAAATTAAAGATTGTGTTTAGGGAGAATACTTTGAAATATAGAATAAATGTAAGGATGCATTTTCTGACAAGAAAGGTGAAAATAAAGTGGGTTAAGTTGCTGAAATAATAAACAGCCCTAGAGGATTCTTCTTCAAATAATAGATGCTGACCGCTTTCCAGAAACGTTATACATTTGTATAATGTATGCGTATAAACACATAAATGCTTTAAATTGGTGTTTCAATGATAGGACTTCAGAAATGTCTTTAAAATATCTGTAATAGCAAAGGCACCTAACTTACTAGCCATTGTAAACATAGTTGAAAGTCTTTTAAATATAATTGGTGATTTTATTATATTAGAAAACCATGAAAACATAGATAACTCAAATTTGGATGCAAAAATTATGTTCAAAAGTCCAAATGTAGAGGAATTCTTAAGTACCTGAGGAACTGTTATCCAAAAATGGTGCTAAAAATCAAAACTCATATTATGACTTTTATTAACAATATGACAATGGTTTCCCTCTTCAGCTTTCCTTCTGTGTCCCAGTGATATTCATCCCAATATACCAGGCAACATCTTTTTCAATCATTTCTCTTTTTGTTTTATGGTTTTGTATACATCTGACAAAATCATGCAGTACAATACAAAGTAGAATTGCACACTTGCAAGAATTAAATTATTTCATAAAGTAAATAAAATAAAGTTAGAATTACTTCAGTGAGATGCAAAGACATTTTTTGACAAATGAGCATGTAGCAGAGTTAGACTGGTTAAAAATTGAACAAAAATACTAGCAAGGATTATGATAGAATTTGTCCTTCAAAATTGAATGATTTGGACATGAAGAGTTGAGAGATATCCTTGGGGAAAATGATGAATTTCTAAAGATTTTGGGAAAAGAGTTTTGTGATTGTTCTCTGAAACAAACACAGTGTAATGAGCTATTAAATTTAGGTAAAAAATACAAACTCATGCAAATATACAAACAGAAGTTCGCTTAATGCATTTTTGAAGTATTCAGAAAACTATAGAAGTTAAAATTATTGATTCATTTTGCTGTAAATAAGGTAAGTGGAATTGTTTGAAATATTTATATGAAGTGTAATTTTTGATAAAATCATAACCAATTTAGAATACTGTACTATAAAACTGAGGTGAATATTTTAGTTACTTCAAAGCATCCTTTTTTTTAGAAATAATTATGTTTACATAGTAGTGATCTCCCATATGTTCTCTAGTAAGTCTCATAGGACGTCATTTTTGTGCTACTGATAATGAGTATTATAATTTGTGAGTGTGAAAAGTGGTTAGCAGAATGCAAAGTGCTATACCACTGATTTCTTTAATATTTCCATCAGTACTGTATCAAAGCTATGCCTCATTATTGACACATGGAACCTGTATATTTCTTAGAAATTGAAACACAGTACATTGCCTACATTTTCACTTTAGCCAGCAAATACTGATTTCCTATGAAAAATTAATTTTAAACTAAAATAACATATTAAGAAGGGATTTTAGAGTTGGTATCACACATAGATAAAAAATAAATTGTCATACTCTCCTGCGGTTAAACCTTCAGTCATTTAAGAATCCGCAAAAAATTGCAAATATAATTTACAGAAGGAAAAAGTAATTAACAGTGAGTCTATGTGTTTGGCAAGATTGCGTTCTGCATGTATTAGGATTTGTGCATCTGTGACACAGCAGGTTGTTAAATTGCTCAGCTATCAGAGGTAGCATCTGTCATTTGTTCAGATGAGGTAGCTTACTAGAAACTATATGACTCTGTAAAATATAGTCTACAAATATTTGTTTTTCACAGTCTGCTGTATTGAAGGTGTAATCATCATTCATAGGCATTTATTTAAAAGCATATAGCTCTATTAAATTTTTCTAGATATTTCTCAAAATATATTAGAAATGATTGGCGTATTGATCTGGCTGTTTTTTTGTTTATTTTTGCACATTATTTTTTTCCCTAGATGCATTAAAGAGTTTAAAATTTTCAATACATATGAAATTGAATAAAGGTTTATATAATTATTGAGGTAATTCAGGATAAGGCATTTTTGCTATGATTTCTCTTAGTCAATTAATAATTAAATCTGAAATTATTCAGAAAACTAAGTTTTCAATTCTGTTAATTTGTTAAATGTAAGCTCATTAATAGAAGTTTCTTTTTGAAAGCCAATATAGATTTGTTATTCTAAATATTTTGACAGTTAAGAATATTCTCTAATGTAAATACAGAAAATATAGTAATTGCTAACATTGTGAATGTACAATGTATTCTCCTACATGTTTTGTCATTATATCTTCAAATAAATCTAGTATGGAAATTTTTAAAAATCATTTTATAGATGAAGGCGCTGAAAAAATCAATAGCATGGATAACCCCTAAGTTGTCCATCTAGTAAGAAATAGTTCCAAGATGTTAACTTGGCATTAGAAGTCTGATTCTTGAATTTACAAATTTAAATGACAAGTTGTTATTTTTACATTACTGAACCTCATGGAATAGGTCACAGGAACACACCCAAATATGCATGCCAGAGCAATTTAAAATCTGATTCTATATATCCTGCTGAAGAAATTTGCACATTATTTTTGCTTCATGAGTTTTACTGAGGTAATATATATTTTATAATATAATGATAAGTATATATGACATTATAACAATAATTATAATATATATAAAACCTTTCATTTAAAATTTTAAGGGTATATTTAAGTGATTTTCATTTTATTCACAATATTGTGCAATCCATCACCATATTGATAACCAAATGTTTTAAATTATTATCACCCTAAACAGAAATGCTGTTCCCATTAAATGATAACATTGATTCTCTACTACTCCCAGCCACCAGGGACCACTATTATGTTCTGTGTTTCCATTTACTTATTCTAGAAATTTCATTTAAGTGTAATCATACAATATTTGTCCTTTTGGTACATTAATTTCACTTAGCAAAACATATTCATGGTTCACTTATGTCATATCATATATCAGAAGTAAATTTATTTTTATGGCTGAATAATATTCTACTTTTAGCATACACTATGTTTTATTTATTCATTTATTTGTTGTTAGACACTTGAATTTGATTTATCCTTTGTATTATGAATAATGTTGCAGTCAATATCAGTATGCAAATGACAGACTGAGTCTCTAATTTTAGTTCTTTGAGTTTTATACCAAGGAGTTGAATTGCTAGAACATATGGCAATCCCATGTTAAGTTTTTTGAGAAAACACCAAATTTCATTGGTGAGTGTAATACATAACATTTTATATTTCAAAAGAGATGTAAAAATATTTTAATTTATTTACATCCTTGATGACATGTTTTTTGTTTATTTTGTTGCTTTAAAGAATAGCCATGCCATAGGTATGATGTGATACTTTATGGTGCTTTGAATCTATATTTTCCTAATAACTAATGATATTCACCAACTTTTCATTTGTTTTTTGGCCATCTCTCTCTCTTCTCTCTCTATTCAAGTTTATTGCCCACTTTTGAAGAGGTGCTTATCATTTTGTTGTTGAATTACAGAAGTTTTTCACGTATTATGGATACTACTCTAAGCAGTTTTATTACTTGCAAATATTTTCTACCATTCTGTATTACATATTTTCATTTTTAATTATGTTCTTTGATATACACAAAATTTTAATGTTGGTATAGTCAGCTAATTTAATTTAAATAAAAAAGTAAATTTAATTTCAATAAAGTAAAATTTGCCTTTTTTGTTGCTCTTGTTTTTGATGATGCATCTAATAATTCTTCACAGAAAGCAACATCATGAGGATTTATCCCCTATTTTTCTTCTAAGGATTTTATGTATTTACTTCTTATATGTAGATTATTTATCTGAGTTAATTTTTTATATGTTATAAGGTAAGGGTAAAACTTTATTCTATACTAGTGGAAATTTGGTGCTGTCAACACCATTTACTGAAGAAAATTTTCCTTCTCTGTTTAAAGACTTGAAAACTTTATCAAAAATCAAATGGCTGTAGAGGCATAGGTTGTTTCTGATACTCCAGATATATTCCTTTATTGTTTATATCTTTTCTTATGCTAATTAAATACTCATCTGACTACCACATCTTTGTACTAAGTTCTGAAATCAGGAAATGTAAATCTTAACATTGTTCTTATTTTTTAAAGACCATTTTGGCTAGTTGTGTCCTTTGTAAGTCTACCTGAATTTGAGAACGGCATTTTCATTTTAGTTAAAATATACAATTTAACGTTTAATATTATTTGCACTGAATCTGTGACTAGCTTAAGGCAGAACAATAAAGTGTTCAGATACATGAGCATGGAATATATTTACATTTATTTTCAATAATTTCACTTCCTTGAGTAAGTTTATCCCTATATTTTTAATTATTTTTGATGCAGTTGGAAATGGTGTTACTTGGTTCTTTTCAGTTTTAGAATATTGATTGCTGGCATATAGAGACACAAGTGATTTTAATTTTGGTCTTGTACCATAGAAATCTGGTGTAATTTTGTATTAGCTCTAGTATCTTCTTGTGCATTACCTGAGTAAAAAAAAGACAATAAAATAAGCAGATATCTCTGCCAATTTTTGTAGAAAGACTCTGTACTGGAACACCTATTCAACTTAAGCTTGTACTGAATCAACCTGAGGTGAAAGCTTACAATTTTCTCAAGTCTTTTCTTGGACATGTATGTGACCTTTTAAATTCCTCCATAGTGCATGTATACATTAGAATGTCCTAATTTGTGAAAGAACTCTCACTATTCTTTTCTCGCAGCCTTGAGATAATCTACTGCATGTTTCTATAGTAATTGTTTTTTTAACCTTAGATGACTGTGAGTTAGTTCTGTTTGCAAAGTTTTTGAACGATGAAACTATCCATCCCGAGGTCCACGTTAGGCTAAACAGAGACAAACACCAGGACCTTTGGGTAAGCCACAGACGTAATAGAACAGATAGGCACAAGACATTGTGAATAAGGTCGTCATTGTTTTGTTCAAAGCCATTGACTAGTCTCAAATGGAGAACTCATATTTCTCCCTTAAGTCTGTCTCCAACATGGAAAGTGATGGGAAAGAACAACTAAAAACTCCACAAAGTTTCCATACCATTGTTGACTTAACTTTTTTCTTGATTTGGCATTCACTTGGTTGCTGTCAACATTTGACTCTTTTCCATAATACTGACAGAGTTGGTTCTGATAGTCGTTGTTTGTTTTCAGTGTTAAAGTTTGAAGCTACTGACTGCCATTTTGATGGTATCCAATAGGAAACAAATTCCTATTTTGCATCTCTCAAAAATAGATTCAATTATCTTTAAAATTAAGATAAATGTTATGGGGGCTTAAACAGGACACCCCAAGTCTCTCTTGAGAATGTCCCACTCTGCAATGAAAAGTCAATGGCAGTGAGGGTACCCCACAGGCAAAGAGCAACCGTCACTTCTTCTAAACTCTTCCTTTAATCAAAAAACTATTTGCTATTCTCTGGGTTTACACCCTTGTCCTAATCCAAAATTGGTATTTTAACCTTATTCTCTAGAAGAATGTAGAAAGAGTGCTTACTGATATTTACTTGCAAAATACGATTGTCAAGTGGTAATTCCTCCTCTCTCCTGAGGTCTCAGATCCCCTTTTTATGCTTATGCTCATGATATAAATGTGGGTCTGTCCCAGCAAACTTAGAATTTACTGCCAAGTAAATTCTCCATAGACATGTAATTATATTTGAACTCTTCCCTAATAATCACAATCAATATTAATTTGTTTATTTGCCTAGCATTTGAAGCACCACAGAGAAACACAAAAACTTTTCCTTTGACCCATGCAGTTTGGTGATCTAGTTCCAGGAGAAGCTCAAAACATTCGATGTTGCTTGTTTTCTGCAATGACTACAGATCGTCTAGTACTAGGACTCCTGACAAAGCCAGCAAAAATTAGTAAATATTTTTTAACCACATTAAGACTCCTGAGCTTGTTGCCTTTATTGAGATTCAAAGGAAATAAAAGAACAAGACATCTTGTTCTCTCTAAATTAATTAGTAGGAAGACACAGGAAAATTAGCTGAATGGATGCATGTGGCTCATTTTGTTTTAGGGATATAGTCCTTGGTTTTAAGTAAATTTGTGGTTTATAAACAGAATTCCTTTGTTTGATCTGAGTTTCTCCCTGTGTCTTGCTGTTACATCTTTTGTTGAGTGAACTTAGCATCCTGAAGAAGTTATTTGATTTCATGATCTTTTCTTTCTGGTCTCCCTTTTGAGAGTTTTGCTTTCAATCCTCATTGCAGGACTTTTCTTTCTAAACCTTCTTAGGGAAGTAAAATCTGGCTATGTGCATGTTTACTGTGTTTATCTTGCTGTTATGGGTAGTGTTTATTACTGGAAGGTGTTCCTTTTTTAAAAATAAATAGTTAAGTTAAAATGCTTACTACTTTGGTTTAGTTACTATAGAAGTGAACTACAATGAAAGAAAAAAATTAGAAAAATATCAAATTAAATATGGCTTAGACATATGTATTAAAAATAGTAAATTGAAAAGAAGCTGTAAGGAAGCCATTTTGGTTAGACTTAGGGAATCAAAGCATAGGGCCTTGCTTAAGAAAGTCCTGCTTTGCTAAGCCAGTGATGCCAAAGATGATATACATTTAGAATGGCCACTAGATAATTTGAGCTTTCAAATATCTGAATATGAAGAGAAGAGAGAGAGAGAGAAAGACAGAGAGAGGACATTGAGACATTCATTTAGTATTATTTAAATATCACTCTATTGTTCTTTTCCTGCCTTCCATATGCCCCCACTATCTCCTATCCATCCTTTGAAATTTTCACTTTATAAGAGAGAAAGCCATAGGGTTGGATGAAGTGTTTCCTTCATCCCAGAACTTGATTTAGCATCAGAATATGATCAAACATAGATGTGAATGGAACTCTGAGGTCAGAAGTCTGTTGCTAGTCCTCAGGGGAATTTAAGTATTCGTTTTTGATAAAAAAAAATTGTGTTGACAAAATTAGAGAATGAATCTAGAGAATGATAGAATATTTTCTGGGCTTTTGATAAAACTAAAGCAGAGAAAAATTTGAGCTAGATGTTTAGAAGGCAATCCCATCCCTTGAAACTTATTTTACCTGGATAAAAAAACTGAAGGAAACAAAAAAACAGGAAAAGGGAGCTAATTTAAGTTCTAATCACCTATGATGGGTTATTTGATTGTGACCATAAATTATCAATTAATATTTATTTTGTAATAAATGAGTAACATTTAACCTGGTAATTGTCTATCTTTGAATGAAAATTTAGAAATTTATTTGCACATTTGTAACTGTTTGTATATCTTATAAATAGAAGATGTTATTGCTAGATTTTGTTCATATGACCACGGACATTTCCTTCATAAACTACTAAATTCATAAGATAACAACTAATTTGAATGTTTCTTTAAATTCAAATGATTCAAGGAAATTTTTGTTAATAAAAGTTAGCTTAAATTATTTGGTTTAGTTTATACAGGCAGTCTTTAGAATATTTGATTGAATGTAGATGGGATTACATTTTACAACAGGGAAAATACAGTATGATGGAATATGGGATTCCTAGGTTCCCTATGATACTGACATCAAAATTATTCTAAACTGATTCAAACATTAAATCTGATGAGAGGGTTAGCATAGTTTGACTCTACTTTAGACCTATTATTTCTCTTTAATGTTACCTGGACTGTTTTCTTTATATTCCTGGGTTAAAATTGCCCTCATATTTTACTGAGCTAAAGAATAGAAATTTGCTAAGTATCTAAGAAGAAAAAATAGCTGATTTAGTTTCATAAAGTTTTAAGAAATAACAAGAGGACCAGGATGAAGCTCTTTTTACTAAACCCTCACTCCTAAATTTAGTTTCACCCTAGTACTATCGATCTGGAACTTTCTGGTTAGGAAAGATTCCTTAATTAAAAATTTCTAACAAAAGATTTTATGTCTCTAAAATATGTTTATTAACTTAAAACTGTAAAGAGCTTTATTTACTTAGGTATAATAAATAATAAGAATCAACTAAATTTCTAGATCATGTTCCTGAGATACTGATATATAAATATATGTCAACTTTTGGTTATCCTGTTGGTTTAGTAGTTACATCTGCCATCTCTGGTCAGCATAAACCACGTACATCCCAAAGACCTGGGTTTGTAACCTGGGATGGGGGTTTGGGACTACCAAGATAGAAAACTAAATAATGCTTCTTCCTCCTTTCACTTCTTGTCTGCCTGCCTATTTGCTTTCATTTCTGCCTGCACCTTTCCTTAAATATGTATATATATATCTATAGATATATATATATATCTATAGATATATATATGTGTGAAATCTGTGAACCTTCTAATCTGGAAACATGTTGATGAAATAAATCACTATTCAGTTTTACTTGCCATTGCATGAAATCAAGGTTTTAGAGGTTCACAGAATTTTAATTTAATATAAGAAATAAAGCTAATGAAAATGATGAACTATATCTGCATTCGAATAGACTATGGTGTGTGCTAAGCAAATTAATTTTAAGGTGAAACAGGTTATTCCAATGTGAACTCAGACTGGATAAAATCAAACAAATTTTAAGTTAAGCTACATAATATATTTATGTAAAAGCAAAATTAGAATTATTTTATCTAATAAAGGGACAAACTATATTCTTAAATTGTGAGCTACTTTTGATACACACTGAAAATTGTTTAAAAAGTTAACCTAGAGAGATTTTGCACCTCAAAATAAGTTATCTCTATCAGGCCTCCATTTAAAGTGAAGGCAAATGCTGACTTCAATCATAACTATATGCTTTTGACTAATTAAATAATGTTTTATTACTAGCTTTTAAAACTCAACTTCTTGCCCCCAAGTCATAATTTGAATAAAAGTTTTTTATAAGAAAAATATGCAAAATATTAGTCAGGTTCTAAGATATCCCAGAAATTATAAAAATAAATTATTTTCTTTTTATTGAAAGACATATTTTAAAAAATTAGGCTCATTTAGTGTGATTTATTTTGGGAAGTGTTGTTAGAATAAAAAGCAATTCTTATCCATCTTTGCATATATTTATGTGAAATTATGATGATTTAAATGTAGGCTATCATACTTAAATTAACTTCCTAAAAAATGTTTAATGTGTTTGCTGACCACTGTGGTCATTATTTTCAAATATTGTATACTGTAAAATCAAGCAATCTTTGTCAATTGTGTTATAAGCAGATTTTAACTATGATTACTTTTAAAGTCTTTTTTTATTTAAGTAAACTGTTATTTACTGATGTTTTCATGGTTAGAGAGGTTCATTGGAAGGAATTTAATGAGTTTATCACAAAACTGAAGTGTGTGCAGAATTGCGAAAATTATGGAGAAATAAGTTTATAAAGCTGCTAAAAGATCAAGACCAATAAATAGGACAGAATGAATATAATATTTTAATGGCATTATGACTTAAAACATTATATATTCTTTAATGTTTTACCAGATTAAGAAATTTTTTTTTTTTTTTTTTAAGGAATGAAGTTTTGCAAAGACAGGTAGGAAGAAGGAAGAAGAAAGAGGAAGAAACACTCCATTTATTTCTATTCTGCCATCATTCATCCTGACTATTTCCCCAGCCCCAAGATGTAAGCCTGGAACTTTGAGATGCATGCAGACTGAACCCAGACCCTGTTCGATCAGGGCACCACCTTTTTCTGTTTGAAGCAACTAGCCTGAAGTAATCTGGGAAGTTGCATCATTTTGTTAGAAGAATTGAACAATTGCTCTCTCTCTGTGATACCATGAGAATGTGAAAACTTTTAACTCTCTTTTCTGAATGCAAACTGGAGACGGAAAACTTAATTTGAGTTGTTACTATTGTTCTGAATACTTGATAACATCAGATGACATTCAAACAGCAATCCAGAACCTGTGGGAGTGCTATAACTAGTCATCTGAAGATTTGACCCTGAGGTCTGAAAATGTGGACTGACTGTCTTCAGTTCAGACTGAATTTACGGACTGAATTCCAATGATTAAACTTTGTTTTCCTTATATTTCCTTGGAAAGCTTTATATCATTATTAGATATAAAATTAACTTCGGGAGTCCATCCCTATTTGTCTACCTCTGCTCCCCCTTATTAGAATATCCCATTTTTCTCTGTTAAAAAAATAAGGGATAAGAATATATTTTTCTTTTAAGTAAATGTTGTATGCTTATTTTAAAGCTGGCTAGAAGCTGCTGGTCTCAGTCTATCCTGCCACTCTTTTAAATTTTCACCATTAAATCTTCTCAGTATTCGTTACTAACCTCTTTTTCAACAAGACAGGCACAGACCAAACACTCTTTTACCACTCTACCAAACCATGTCACTGTCAATGTATCAATCAGATTTGGTTATGTCAATGTCCAGATACTGTGAAAGAAACCTGAACTATTTTTTTTTTTTCTGCCAATAAGTGCTTGGTGGATAATGGAAGATATCTGGACACAGCTAGAGAACATGACTCTGCTGCTGCTTCTGGTGAGTTAATCGAACCCAGATCTTTGTAAAAAAACAATGATTATTCTTACTCAGGAGAAAATAAGTGGAAAACGTGCTTTGTGCATAAAAGTCAACATGTCGTTGGAGTTTTTCTAGAACTGAGCTGCAATCAAACTCTGTGGTTTTATTTTGAAAATGGTGTCTTTAAACTTGCTGAAGACTTTAGAAGTGATTCTAGCACAGAGATTTGTCAAATCAGCAGATGTTTTGTTGCAGACCTACTCTTCAACTTCGGGTATTTCATCTGTTGTTTCCGTTAAGATGGAATCACATCACAAGTTATATTGATGTGGATAAAGATCTGGAATTCCCAGGGCAAGTAACAATACTAAAGTCTTTTGTCAGAATTAAGCTGATAATGCCTGCATCAGCTCTTTTGACTTGCTCAGAAACATATGGGCAACAAATGTGTATAGACATCAACTTTTTCAAAGTTTCTGGAACATTGCAGATACTGGGAGTCACAGATACCAATCTGAATCTGTCTATAAACTCTGCGGGTCTCTTTATTCTCCATGGTAACAAAGTTTATAAAAAAGTTCTTCACCCAAGTGGGTCAGGAACAAGTAGAATTGGCTATCTGGCTCCTTCTGTTATCAGACATTGTATCCTAAATTCTAGTCAAATCATAAACTTGAGTTCCTTATTCATAAAGGTGTTCCACATAGATGTGACTGTTGAGAAATGATAAAGAATCTACTTGTATCTCATGACTCTTTAAGTTATCATATTAAAGTTCTTATTCCCAAGCTTTGGAGACAATGAATTAGAGAAAATAATTTGCAATCCCCCCATGGTTTTAGAACAAGAATCTAATGCCCCTATGACAACTTCACAATCAAAAGCTGACAGCCTAACTTCTATTCTGCTTCAGTATCTCTGGAAAATGCTCTGGACCAAGACTCCTCAGGAACATGTGCCAGTCATTGGAGAAAAATGCTCCTTTTATGTAAAAAGGTTAAGTAGTGTCAACAGATAACCCATTTTTTTTCAGTCGAAGTAGTAGGAGGTTGATTTAAAGGGTAGTGGGGTATCTGTGTTTCAGTTTGCTCTTTTCTTTTTCATGTCACCTTAATTTTTGTGTTTTCTTTTGAGGAACTCTTATCACTAAATTACCAACCCAATTCTCTCTCCATAGCCATAAGCCTAGCCATTAATGTGTGTAGCTTCTAGGAAGTCACAGTCAAGGGAACTGTGGGGGCTAAACAGAGCACTGCAAGTCTCTCAGAACTGGGCTCCCATGCATGTTCCACTACGGCATGAAAAATCAAGGACAGTGGAGGACATCCCCATAAGCAAAAGAGAAATTCAGTTTTTTCTAAATCCTTCCCATAATCCACAAGCTATCTGTCACTCTTTGGGTCTCCATCCTTCTCCTTAATCAAAAATGGCTTTTGTCCCTATTCTCTAGAAGAATGTAGAAGCATCTTTTAGAATAAGGATGAGTCATTCCTCCTATTTCTCCTCACCATGCAGTGACCCCCTCATATCTCCCCTGAGACCCCAGATCCTTTTTCAAAGGCCTCTGATCAATATATAAACTTGGGACTGCCCCAGTTACCTCAGACTTTACAGCCATGTCAATTCTCCATATGAACATTATTAAAACTGGGTCTTACTAATCATGGCTAATATTAATTTGTTCATTTGTTCAAACTTTGAAGACCTCAGAGAAATGGGAAAACATTTCCTTTGGCCCCCACAAGGTATAGGAAAAATCTTAAGGATTATATGGATAATTGCAAATTAAAGTGTTTGTGACTGAATAGATGTTGAAATTTCATAGTTAAAAAAAAGAGAAATTATGATATTTATACTGAAAGATTGGAAACAAACTGATTAACAAAAGGAAATGGTTAAATAAATGTAAATGATTTCAACATGGTAAAATAACACACCACTATTAAATTAGGCTTTCCTAAAAGAATTAAAATTTTGGAGGACTACTAACATACATATTAAGAATTTGAATACATATATCTATTCTTATATCCTGAAAACTCACTATAAAATAAAGAAACACATCTCATCTATAACCCTACTTATATGCTTATTTATTTTATATTAAATACAAAAGAAAGAAAAATGCTAAATGATAAGTCATTAACAAACTATTGATGTTGAAAATTAAATGGATCCTATGTAAAACTATTAAGAAAACTTATCTAAATTGAAAGCTTATCTAGAAATGAGGTGTGTTAAGAAATGAGTGAATTCAAGCCTCAAATTTTCACTAAAATGCTCAGCATATGGTAACATTGCTTACTATTTGAAATCGGAAGAAGAGTAAGGATTGAGTTAAAATAAGGGAATTCATTGGTAGTCTATAAAGAATATTTATATTCCCTGATGTTATACGATGTCTAAAAACAACAGACATCTGTTATCTTTAACTCTGGGTAAAAAGGCTAAGAATTTTCTCTGAAGTGTTTAAATAAAAGTCCTCCTTTTTCATATTTTTTAACAGTTAGTTGTTTCCTTTTGTTTTGCTTCAAGTACGTTTCTTCTTTTTTAGTCTCTGCCATTCTTAAGCTATTTTCTTCAGATAGCTTAGACTCTGTTCATATTTAAATGTGTGTAACTGGTTGATTCACAATTCTGAGAAAGTTTACTATTGGTAAACAATTCTCAGAACAACAGAGAAAATAACTCTTTAAAACAAACTCAATCTAAAAAAATAAAGTATATATTAGAAAAGAAGAAATAGTAGAATGAAACTGAATTATAGAAAAACTCTCAAGAAAAATAATTGAAGATATTGCACTTATAAAGCAAATGGAATAATTATATATAATGTATGTGTGTGTATAAAAATAAGAACATTGTTTTTAAATTCAAAATTTAAAGCTCAATAGTATGACTAAAACATAAAGTTGAGAAAAATCTCACAGAAAGAAGATAAAGAAAAGAACATGAATAGAGAGGGAGACAGAGAAGAGTAAGAAAATGAGAGATAAACTCCACTAATTCAAATATTTAATAGGAGTTGGAGAAGTACAAAAAGAACTAAGAAGGGAAAATCAAGTTGAGTAACTTTCCTAGGCATCGAGGGTATATATTTTATATTTTAAGAATCCATTAAGTGTCCAATACAGTAAAGAAAATTAGACCAAATCTAAAGCACATTACTGTGAAATTTATGTATGTTAGATTTAATGGAAATATCCTACATATTCCAGATCAAAAACAAAAATAAAACTTTGCATTCTAAGAAAAGTCATTAGTATGACTTCAGGCATTTTATAAAAAAAAAAAAAAAAATCGTGAAAATTTAAAATGTATGAAAAATGCCTTAAAATTCTAAAGAAAAATGATATCTAACCAGATCCATAATCAGCCAGCCTATCATTAAATAGTTCACATAGTATAGATATTTTTATAGATATGTAAGGACTCAAAATATTAAATTTATTACTTAGATATGAATGAATGCATGAATAAATGAATGAATGAAGTAATAATGAAATACATACAAATATTGATCTAACCAAAATTATGATGAACTATGTTGAGATTATGGATTAGAGGGTTTAAAGTCATGAATGAATATAATTCAAAAGTAAGTTTAATCTTTATTCTTCACAGAGAGAAGCAAATAGATATGCTTGAAATACATATAATAAACTTAGAAAACACTCTTATTTAAACATAAACTACTCTTAAAATAATTCCTAAAGTGACTTTTTCTGCTGCATAGCAAATGGAACTTAAGACAGAGAAAGAATTTTTCAAATACATTATATTAATATGATTGATCTCTTCATATTTTCTTATTTACATACATTCAAGTTTCAAGTTTATACTACTGGTATGTAAAATATGACTAAATGCATCAATGTAATAACAGATATAAGGGGACTATGCGTAATGATATTTTTCTTATGTTTTTCTTCATTTTTGAAAAAAATGTATATAGTTTCTATATATTTTATCATAAACTTAATTAAAAAAATAACATAAATGTGGCAAGTTATTTTGGGGCCTTTACTATTGCACATCATCTCTGCTTAAGTGAGCTAGGCCAAATCACAATGGTGTATCCAACTTCAATGTATGTTGACACAAGTAACTCTGGCTATACTGACAGGATAAACTAAGTTCACAGTAACAGATGAACTTCAACCCACAGATACCTTAATGATTAAAGATTTACTCTTCCTCATTAAATATGTTTATTGAAGATTAGTGGCCATCTCTAGTTCACACAGAAGCATTCAGGACCTGAATGGAGGATCAATACAAGATTTTGCTGCAATAATAGAAATGCATAGAGAATATATTCAGGAGTTTGACTTATTATTGTACTTAACTTTAGACATAATAAATTATATGAACAAGGTTAAATTTAAGGGAGTAAACTAGTACAATATTCCTGTGTGCTCAGAATGGGAGGTGAACTGACAACTCCAGAAAAACTTAACTAAAGTTCATTTATTTTTCATTTAATTTGGTTATCTCAGTGAGTCTTCAGTTTTAAAACTTGGTTTTACTATATTGTTGCAGACCTAGGATATATATCTCTAAGATTTACTCCTATACCAGGTAGATTGGTGGCTTAATACCAAATCTCCACCACCATCATCAACAACAATAAAAAATTTCTTCCAAAACCACATTATCTATTACTCCGAAGAAGAAATGCTTTCTAATATTTAATAGAGTTGACTTACAGGATTTTCGCAAGGATTAAATATATGTAGTGTTTTTAATAGTTTTTAGAAAACACTAACTTCATAGAAATGATTTCTGTTATTACTACTAGTAGTATTTTGTAATGCAACCTAGAGCGATAGAATAGTAGATGTGATGTCCATGGAGACATAAGAAGTGGAGCAGAGGGGGTATAAAAATAGCAAAGAGAGAGAACCTAGATCTGTAGTGTTTGAATTTCAGTAATCTCTTGGGAGAATAACAACCACAACCACATTCCTAAGCACTTCACTCTAATTGTGTCAACATGATTAACTAATAACTCTAAATCTTTTACAAAGGAGCACTTTCTTGCAGTGGGATGCGACAGATGCATATATAATCACAAACACACACACAGGACTTACCTCTGTTGTTCTCTACAAATAAGACATTGTATTGTAAGACATGCAAAGATCCCATGTTACACAGACTCAAGAAAAATATCGGTAAGTAGAAAGAAATTAACTAATGATCTAGACTTTATAGTTGAAGTTAAAACAAGATTTTTGATCAGAAAGGAAATGCAATTGGGCATTTAACTATATTTATTGCAAGGTACATAGGAGAAAACATGGGAAAGTAATCCAATATGGAAAAAGGGTAAGCTGAATTATGTCCAAATATGAAACAAAATAATATTTTAATATTAGCTACTGATCTAATAACTGAAATAACATGGAAATCCGGAAAAATATTATGGTATAAAATATGTGAAAATATAGACTCAAATGATATATAATTAATGACTTTTCTACATTAGAGGATAAATTGGAAGAAAATACACAAAAATATTATATTTAGTTTGGATTATGGCACTATGAATATTTTACACTTTTTCAAATTTAAAGTTTTCATGGATACATTTATGAAAAAATCATGAAGAAAAATATGTGAGATTCATTAAAATTGTTATAATTTCATGTATTAGAGTTCAGGAAATGGGAAATACAAAAATTAATATTATTGAATTAAGCTAACAGAATCTTCAAGAAAATTGTTTTTGGATTGCTTATAATTCCTAAAATAATGTAAATGCTATGTAAGTAGATGCTATACTATTTAGAAAATAATGATAAGAAAAAAACTGTACGTGTTCAGGACTAATGTAACCATGGTACACCTAAATACAAAGTATGTATTTCCATCTGTGGTTGCATAAATATGTGGATTCAGAAGCTATAGATATGGAGGACTGACTATACAAATAGAAACTCACTTTTAGTTTCGAATTTTCATCTGTCCCTAGATACCCCATAACTTTAGAATTTGACATAGATGTGGTATATATGTGTTAGAGAAACCAAACGAATGAACCAAATAAACCAAATAAACAAAACAAACATTTATTTTTTAAAACCAAATTGATAGTTGCCAGAGGGGAAAGAGAATATGGTAAACAAATTAAAGGGGTTACATAAGGTGAAGAATAGAAGTGGACGTTAGTGTGAATTTAATGTAGTACATACATTTACAATGATGTACACCTGAAAGATATGTAATATTATAATGTTCTGCTGCATAAAAAAATAAAATAAAATAAAGAAATAATTTCAAATATTTCTGAAAATTTGCCTTTGTTAACATGAAGCGGATACATAGACACCTCAGATAGCACAATGAGAACTTCCATAAAACTCGAGAAAATTCAGTGACCAATAGAAATTCGCAGCAGAATGTCATCACCCAAGAATTTTCTATCCCCAAAAATGATTATTTGAGTTTTTGAGAACAACATCAATGGTCTGGAGTAAATAGACAAACACAAGAAATAGTTATCTGAAGGCAGGCAGACAAGAAGGAGGAGAGAGAAAAAGCACTTAATTAATTCTGTTTAGTTGTTCATCTTCGTTGTTCCTCTGACTCCCTCTTTGTTTTAATGTTTATTCAAAATAATCAGGGATGGGGAAATGTGTATGTGAAGCAGGTCTGAGTACATATGAGCTGAGATAAGTCTAGTTGACAATTGTTTAATCTAAGTGTTTGTTACATCTACTGTGTATATATTTTAAATTTCTATAATGACCATTTTTTTTAATTTTACAGATACATACAGTATTATATAATAGGGACATCACTGTAGAATAGAGTTCTCAAGATGTCTACATAAGCCACCCCAAGAAATACAAAAAGAACTTTCTAAGACATGTCACATTGGCAAGTGGATTATTTCAAACTACATTTAATCGAGGCCATACGAGCTCATGAAAAACTTTTATTACTCCTTTAATTACCTAGGTATTAACAAAAGGTAGAATTTTTTTATCAGAAATGACCTTTCTGTTGGAGAAAACTACCTATATGGTAGGGTAAACATCTGGTACAGAATATCTGGTCTTTATCTTTAGTCCCCTCTCTGAGTCTTGTGAGTATCCCTCTCTCTCCTTGAAACCCCAGGATCTTATGCCATTCCTTAACTCAGGAATATAACTATATCTATATCTATATCATCTCTCTATATATATGATTCATCTATAATACAGATTTATATATTAATATATACAGTATAAATATATATGTATATAGATACATTATAGATATAGATAGATATAGATATAGATATATAGGTCATTTTGACACACTGATTTGCTTTTTGAAAGGAAATGTGCAGGCAGGAATGAAAGCAAGTAGGCAAGAAGGCAGGAAGAAAGAGGAGGAAGAAGAAGCCTCTTTATTTTATTTTATTTTTCTATTTAGTTGTTCACACTGGTTGCTTCCTCTGGTCCTGTGACTCAAACCCAGGGATATGTGGCCCGCACTCTTTCAGAGGTGATTAATGTAGCCACTGCTCTATCTGGGTGCTTCTGACCCATTGACTTTTCAATCTATATCCATGTGAATTCATATGAATTCTCCATAGGTATTTAATTAAAATTTTGTTCTTTCTTCTACTTATCTGACTGATGTTAATTTTATTTCTTTACCAAAAAGAGAACACAGTGTGGTGGAAAATTTCATTTCTGCCCCTACAACAGCAACTAACATTATTATGGATACATTAAGAGAAAATTTTGACTAGAGATGTCTAGAGTTGTGATACCTTTCACTTAACAAACAAGCAAAGTTAATGTGGTCTTGTTTGTTTTTAAGCTGCATTTTCTCTTTTCTTGTTACCTATTTCTTACCAGTTTAACAAACACAGCATTCGTTTTTACCTCATCTCAGTGAGGTACATCTTACCTGAACACGTTTATTGACCTACAAATGAAATTTTTAAGATTTCCATTGTTAATCATATTTCAATTAATAGACAGAGTTGGAAAGGATTTTGAATTTTGAACTCGTGAGTTGAATATGACAACATTGAACATGAAGACTGTGACATAGTTTACACGCATATTTTTATTAAAAACAAGAAAATTTTATATTGAAGGAAAGTATTTTATAAATTCAGCCAGCATTGTTATTATTGGAAGAAGGCATGGTATTTGGTGAGACTGATGACTTTTGACCTCTCAAATAACATTTCCTAAAATTAAACATATCTTTGAATAGAGTATGAGGAATTTAATAGGTATGCTAGGATAATGAGTTGGTGAGACCAATCTAAGGATGGATTTTGTATATCCATGCTAATGATCAAGAGAATATGTACACATCAATGCATATGTCCATGCCAAGGAACTATATTTAGTAAGATTTCATAAAAGTTTTGACATGTCCACTCTCATCAAGTTGTGGTTTGAAAGAGTGGTGTTTCTTCTTATGAGGATGCAAAATTCCAGAAACATGGTATTATAATAAATAAATAAATTAAAAAGGGTAAAGGAGGTGCTAACAATACTAAAAGAAAACAAAATTAGAAACTAGAAGATGACAATTCATTTTAGTATAAAAAAACATTGTGTCTCATTCCTATGATTTTTACATGCAAATTTATTTTCATGGGTTCATGTTTTTCTTCACTTTAAATTAAATGAGAAACCTAAGCCTTTAGTAAGTTTAAATTCTAATCAGAAATTTCTTGTCCTTCGAATGTCTGAAAATTTAAGTTCAGGATTGCTTATAAATAGTTCTAACTAGGTTTCCTTCAACTACAGAGTTGCTGATTTACTTAATATTCATTTATTTCTTTATACTTATTTGCGTAATATTTGGTTTTGAATAATGCTCCAACTAGAACAAATAATTATGTAAATGAAAAATTAGATCTTTCAACACTTCAAAAAATACAACACAAATTAAATTGTTTCAGATTCCAAGAAGAATCAGTTCATTACAGAATAGTTCAGCATCTGCTGACAAATGAAGTGGAGATGCTGAATTTATTGTAAATCTACAGATACATTGTGACTTGGCAGGTGGTATTTTTAATGGCCCTGAGAGTGGTAGTGAAAAATTAGATGAACCAAATAGTCAATGTCTGGGACGTTTTTGTTTCAATGTGGATAGGGAATAAAAGTTTCTCCAGCTCCAAATAGTTAATGAACATTTATATGTGCAAGGCACTGTAAAGAGGGCAGATCATTTTATTTCCTTGGAGCTTAGTTTGGTGCCAGAAAAGGAATTTTATGTGCTGAGTTGACTAGTACAATCTTTCAGGTATGGTACTTTCTGCATACTATAGAAAAACATCAGACAATTTATTTTCAGGAAGACTTCCAAATGCTGCAGCATTAGCGAAGATTGAATAAGGGGCAGTGTGATCTTAAGTAAACCTCCTATCTTTCCAAAGATGTTTGTGTTGGGAGAAATGATCTTTGAAAGTGTTTGCTTGAAAATGTCATGAGCACAGACAATTACCAGACATGGTGGCTTTGCACATTGGAAAAGTCACCAAAATGTACCTGAGCAAACTGGGAAGATAAGATGGTGAGGAGATTGATTAATTGCTAACAACAACAAAAAAGTATCAGTAAGCTCAAGTTAGGGGTATGATGTAATTTGAATTGAAATGAATATGCTATGATATTATGTCAAAGAAATAATTGTGCTTGATCATCATCAAAAAAGTGATATTGCTGTCTTTGTTTTCTGTTTCAAAGCTATATGCATTATATTTTCCCTACAATGTACTTTACTAAGTAGTCAGAGGTTCTATTCTTCTGTTATTAAAAATTCAGACTTTAATTTGGAACTTTGGAACTCATGCCATATTTTAATTATTCTCTTAAAAGAGGAAAATAGCTAAATAAAGAAATACCTCAGGTCATTTCCTATTTAGTGTAAGTGCCCTGATGGCATGACATTTCTTTTAAGAGGGTTTAGAGCCACTGGATCTAATTAATATTAAATGTGGAAAAAAATTAAGTCAGAATCTCTTAACTGGAGGATATTTCTCATTTTGTCATTCTACCAAGTGTATTTATTGGTTTATTTTAAATTATAATCTCCAGATCATACTTTGAGAGAAGAATTATGACACAAAAAAGTCAAAATGCTTCCTAAAGGTCAATCAATAAAATTGTTGAGTGACAGACCTTAAAATAAAAATCAGCAGTCTGACTTGTAGTAAGCAATTCATTTTTAAATATCCAGAACAAAACCATTAATCATTATTACATGTATTATTTGCCAGTTTCTATATAAAAGTTTCAGTTAGCAGAAGCATTTCTTGACTTCACCTGGCACAGTTACTAGTTTGGAAAATTGCAACTCTGTTTTTCTTGTTCTAATTAGTGTTCCTGTATGAGTCATTCAGCAAAAATTTCAATAATCTGTTCTCTGAATTTTTAAACACAGTTATCCACAAAATGGAAAACTATCATTAAAGCACAATTAGTGAAGGAGGATCAGGTTTTGTGAGATCACTCTCTGAAATGCTTGAACAGTCTTTTTTTAGACAGGTAGATTTTTGTATTTAACAAAACAATGTCAAAGAAACAATAAAAAATACTGACTTTATAACAACTCTGTGCAATGAGGTAGGTTGGGTTTTGCATAAAAATACCAGTAAAATAATTTGCATAGAAGATGGAAAAATCTATGTGTATTTTCCTATAAAAATGTAAAAATATTCATAAACTTATTAGCAAAATATTATCAGGTCTAATATAACTCAAGTAATCTACTGAATTGCTATGTCATTATATTCTTTCTAGTCATTTCTTACTACCAGGCCCTTCTCTGTGATATCCTTCACTCTGTTAAGCAAGGTTTAGATGTTAGCATAAATCATAATAAGATGTACTGAGTGTGAGCCTTAGTTGAGCAGACATACTAAAGTTTAATTACTTTAGCTACTAAAGAACTGAATTTCAGAGATGACCATGGTAGTTTAATGAGGAGTATTAATTACTGACCTTCTTCATCAATAAAATGTCTATTTGAATACAGGCTTTCAACTGTATACTAAACTTAAATACTTTCTCGAAAATGTCTATTTAAAATCTGAACTGTCATATGAGGTTTTTAATATATTACATAAATGATAATGATAATAGTTATTTTTACTGCACTTAAATACTAAGAGTAAGTATGGTTTTCCAACTTCTTTAATAAATTGGAATTGTTACTGTCTACATTAGTAACTTAATGCAGAGAAAAAGAGGATTAGACATCATGTTGTATAGAGGGGTTACACTGCAATTCATACTAAGATTTTGAAGAAGTTAGTTCAAATGAACAAAATTGAAATTGACCATACTGCACTGACCCAGAAAATAGTTTTCATCTTTAAAATAACCGAAAAAGTGATATTGCTTTGTTAGATATTGCTGTGTCCATTATTATATCCCCCTTCCTAACTAGTTGCATTAATATTTATTGAGATTTGAATTTTGGTAGAGATTTGTGACTATTGTGCTAAAGAAAAATTTACCTAAATAATTTTGTTCATATTTCATCTAGAAGACATTAATTAACTATGGAGACATACTTCTAAAAGGAACTAAGCCCAACAATGGAACTAGAGGAATCCAGAAGGAAGAGGGATTTAAATGTAGCTAGCTCTAGAAACAAAATCAACACAAAGCATGCCCTAAATGTTTGCATACAAAAGATTTAGAAAGAATTGAAGCATCACCAAAGAGAGCAGCTACATTTCACCACCACCGTAGGGACAAAACAGGTTATTTGTTTTTAAATTTTTTGTTTTACTAAAAGCAATGTATGCACATATACAGATATAATTGCTCTGTCGATCCAATAAAAAATATTCCTATGTTAATGAAGTTCAAAATTTCTTAAAAGTATTTTTTTCCAAAATGTTAACAGTTGCTCAAGATCATTTGTAATGTATTTGAATGACAACATTTGTTATGAAAGTTGGGGTTAGGGTCAAGTTCTGGTAGCTCAGACACAAAGCCAGCAACTGGGGCATAGACTACGTAAAGTCCAAGAACACTGGGTAGTGATAGAGAACAACCAATAATAAATAAAAATGCTTCCTCCCTTCCATACTTAAAATAATAAACTTAATGTTTCTTTGTATTATTTATTTAAGCATCTTTTCAATTAAAAAATCATTTAACATCTGTTAGATTTTCCTGGTTTTAATTCACTTATTTTATTGACTTGCATCCATAACATATTTCATTTAAATAAATGTTTCTTTTAAAATGTGCACCAATTGTAAATAAAGTAATCATGTCAATCTTGGATTTCTTTTTGTCATATGAATATATACCAACATATCTTGATTATGAAGAGTTAACTAAACAGATAAAACATATACCTTATGACCTGTTTCTTGTTTCCTCCCTAGAGGTAGTAAACACTTATAGTCATTAAAACTTTTATATTTCTAGGCTTTTATACACATTTGTAAATATATATTTATAAAAATATATGTACTTAATCTAATTGTGTGGCACCCAGATACTCTCTTTAAGACATCAAGCTTCATATCCCCAGTTGACTAATACCTCTCAGTTTCATCTCTCTCCAGTAATCACCTTCTGCTGAAAAGAGTCACTTCACCTAAAACTGTGGGTTCTCCTTGGGGTCAGCCAACATCTAAAACTTTTTTATTTCAGAGTCTAGGAGAAAACTTGTGTGCCTTATTAATTTGTTCATTTTCTTTCCTTATATTCCACATATGAATGAAACCAAAGGCATTTTTCTCTTTATTAGCTTTGTTTAGCATAGTTAGCTCAACTTTTCCTTAAGTTGTTGCAATAAGTAAGATCTTATCTATTATCTATCTATATAGTGCAATATTGTATTTGGCTATGTATACAACAACTTCTTAATCCAGTCATCCAATGATGGGCATGAAAAAAATAATGTATTTCCTTTGGAAGTCAACATCATACCAAAATTTAACGTGATCCCTCTGTTTAATTTATTTAGTGATCAATATTTTATCTTGATTTGTAATAAAAGTTAGCTACAGGTGCTTTATAATTGCTTATTTTATCTTCTCCAGTTTTGATATCTACTGGCTCTAAACTCGGAAAGCTTATAAAAATTTCCTCCAACAATTAGGTTAAATACTTTTCAGGTAAAATTTTATTTAAGCCTCATATTAATTATCATTACAATATCTGAATAAAGGACCTGAGACTTAATAAAATTAAGTGCTTTTCCCATGACTATATCAGCTTGAATATGAACATAGATATTGTGAATCTAAAAATAATACCATTAGGATATAATGTTATCCAATTCCCATGGCATTACTTTCCCACTTCTGGTTTTCACGGTGGTTATTTGTTCACTTATCTATCCATTATTATGTCCCCCTTCCTAACTAGTTGCATTAATATTTGTTAAGATTTGATTTTTGGTAGAGATTTGGGACTATTGCTCTAAAGAAAAATTTATCTAAATAATTTTGTTCATGTTATGTGTAATTAAACAATATGGAAACTAATAGTTCCAGCAATGTGTCCATGGGTAAGAATTAATTTTTAAGTATATTCTGTATTTATTAAAACAAGTACTTAACCATTACTTGACTCATGTTACCATGGGGATAATGCAGTAGTATTAAACATGTTATTTTATCATATTTAATTACTAGCTTATTTAGTTTTCAGGAAAGTTGCTTAACATTTTAGAACTCAGATATCTGCTAGGCATATGAAGTAGAATCCAATCCATCTACAGTAGAGGAGAGCTGAAATCCAGTCTTTTGCCAGAGGAGGTAATTTCAAGCTTACAATCATTCAATGTTTATCAAAAGATTAATTCAAAGAGACAATATTTGTGGAGAATTTCCTTAGGATGCAAAAATCCACCCATAAAATTGTGTTCCTCTAATTTCTATAAAAGATACTCTAGATTTACCAAGACTTTCAGATAGTATCTCATATATTCTATGTATATCTATTGATTTAATCATTTAGCATTAGATTTTATCAAGCTATGTCAAAATACCCTCAAAGAAAGTCTTACATTGTCACTATATTTCTAATAAACAATGTTCATTATAATATAGACTAATTGCTTTTTTAATATTTTGAGATATATTTAATTGTTTATGTACCAAGAAAGGTAATGTTATAACACTACTAAGAAATTACTTGGCTTTAAATATATGCCTATAATAAATTGTGTGATATTGAAGAATGAATGCTATAGATAGCAACTATCTGTATAGAATCGTTTCTCTTCATAGCTACATATTCGACTTTATTTGAATACCACTAACTACCCTTGTTTTCCTTCTCTATTGTGATTTATATTATCTTGATCCAATGTTTGACTTCTAACAGGGCATATTAGCAAGTTCTGAGAAAACAAGTTAGCAATTAAATTAATTACTCACCTGAGGAAATCATAGAATAATCATGATAAAAAAATTTAACATTATTTCATAGAGGTCAATAGAAAAGCCTGATCATAAATAGCTTTGAGTTAACCATGACCTCAAGCAAAAGCAAATATATTTTCAGCAGTGGAACTATTTCTATTAAAAAACTGAAAATTCTATTGGATGCCTTGCAATAATAAAATGTCATATAATAAAAAAATCCTCAATATAATGTAACTTGAGAAAGAGAATGTTTTCAAACTACTTTTCTATATATTGGTTAATAGAATTTATACTAAAATTTTCATAAAAATAAATGTTTTTACAGGAAATGCAATATAGTTAAGGAAAAAAAGAATACCATATAGTTAACAATTGCTTTGAAGACCACATACATCTGCCAATAGTATAATACAGAATTTTACGTATATAGTTTGTGACCCTATAAATATGACTGAAGGTTTGTTTTTTTTTTTTGCATACTAATACTTTTACAAACAATTCTATGAAATTTGGTGGACAAATTCAAACTAATAAATAAGCAAACATGTTTCAAGTCTACTTTGACATTATAGTTAGTAATGTCAAAAAACATCAAGCACATTATGTTTTTATTGCTTTATATCTCAAAATAGATAGTGTAAATAAATATAGTGCTGTTGTAGAATAAGTCGAATATTTTTAAGTAATTTTGGTAGAAAATTCCTCATAACTAGTTAATAAGATATTTATATCATATATTATATCATTATGCATGGTTATCACTAAAATGTATATACATGGGTATATTAATATGTATAATATAAGCATGTATTTATAATGTTTTCATATTTGCATTTTAATAGACTTTTTATTGTTTACTTTCCCTGAATTAATAAAGAAATGCACAGTCTCCCTACTTGCGGTTGAATTAGCCAACAGTGAGACAAGGGAAAGAGAAAATGAATGTATGTGCCCAAATTGGTGCCTTAATGTATCTTACTCAAATTTAGAAAACTAGTCCTCTGTGAATAATTCAGTTTTAATATAATTTTATGCATATTTGCTAAACATGCTTAATATTAAAACCATTTATTGAATGCTGCTCACACTTACTAATGTGGTACAATTTTGTTGAACATTACACACATTTTTCCAGTAGTGCTTAGATGTGGGAAATCTGCAAATTTTATCTCAGGGTGAGGCAAAGAAAAGAAAAAGAGCCAAGAATTCTATTCGCATATATTTAGACTATGTGCTTTAAAGAATTGCAGAAAAACACTGACTTGACTTCTTTTAGTTCCACTTTTAGTGTATGAATTTATTAATATATATAAGTTGGATTTAGTTCTCTTTTTCTAATAAAAATGTGAAAGAGCTCTGAAACCCCACATTGAACCAAGTCTTCCATAATATATCTTCCTAAGGCTAGGCAAAGATTGTAATGAATTGGGATGTAAATATTTAAGTAAATTATCTACTTTTCCTCTTAATGTTTTTCTTCACAATTTAGCTATTTAATTAAAGTAAAAAGTCATATAGAAAAGCAAAAAAAATACCCTATATTGACTGTTTTATTATTCTATGATACTATGGACCGAATTTTCCATTGGAGCAATTCTTGACACATTTTAATCAAATTCTTGGAGAAGTGAATATGACAGGACTATTCAGTTGATGTATAGAATCAAATTCAGGTCTGTGGACTAAACTGGTAGCTACCTAGAATCATTAATTACATTCACTACCAAAGATGGACATTAGATTATAATAATTCAAATTTTATGTAAACAGAATAAAATCTTTATGCTAAATTTCCTCAACAATTATCAAATTCAGTTATGTTACATACTAAATTGCAGTCCCTGGATTAGCTTTGTGCATCTATTTTACATGCAGACTGCATATTATAGCTATAATCATTATAACCAAATAGTAATATCAAAATGGATTTTACAGTCTATATTTTCAGTTATGAATGTATTTTTGTTGGGTAAGACATTTTTACATTCCCACTGAACAAAACTTCATTTTTCCATTTAGAACACAATGTGATAAAGTATCAAGAAATTATATATAAAGCATAACCTATGAAAACTTGAAATCATATTAAAATAATTTAGGTAAAATAGTGTTCTAGAAGGAATAAAAACAGTTTATTATGATTTAAAGTAATGTGGAGAAAGGAAAGAAAAGATATAAAAAAATTACATGACAAAATTATATTTTAAAATAATTCATTTGTTAAAAAATGTAAATTATGAACAGCTGTCATATTATAGCTATAATTTCCCTTTATAACGCTAACATTAGAGAATAATGATGTCATCATAACAAAACCAAAGATATTTTGTTCATAGATGTATAAAAAACATACTTTAAGGATCATGGATGGATGTATGAATCACATTATTAATTAGACATTTATGCAAAAAATTTCAAATTGAAACTGTAATTGTGAAAATATTATTTCCATTCATTCCAGATGTATGTTACTGGATTATTGGAAACTTTCTTGATGTTTATTTCATCCAAAGATGTCCAAGGTAATTACATAAAGATTTTTAAATTATTGTTATTGCTAAGACTAACCAAAAAGGTATGAAAGCACATTTAAAGTATACAGTCAACTTATTAAATAGAAAATTAGATGTAAGAATGAATTATCAAGGAAGATGCCTCTTCTTTTTCATACGTCTTAATCTAGAGATGACACTTTTTTCTGTTTTTGTATATGTAAAAGAGTTTAAGCAATATTTCAGTCATATATATTTAACTACTTAATCTTTTGTCAATTTCTAAGTACTGAAAATTGTCATAGGCAACTGTTTTCACTCCATGTAACCTTTCTTTGTTAAATGCAAATTCACATTTTTAAAGGTAGCACGCAAACTCTTGGATTAACATTATTAAAAATAGTTGTTCTATATTACTCAGAATTAGCAATGTTAATTTTAATATTTATAAAAATGACAATCATATACTAGAACTTTTTGTTAGGTCTATATATTTATGCTACTTTTTTCTGGAATATTTTCCTGCAAATGCTTTCAAAGTGGAATGCTTTCATGTTGGTGACTAAAGTAAGGTCGATGTTCTTATTTTATTTTTTTCTCATCTTAAACGAATTCAAAAAGTTGAGGTCATGTATATAATATATGCTATAATTTAAAAATGATCTGATTCATTTTTTACTGATTAGAAGCATAAAAGAAATTCTGTAAAAATAATGTTTCTAATACAGACAATAAATTGATTATGATATTATACATGCTTGAAATTTATCAAATCTAAACTTGCTTCTTTTTGTACACTTTTAAGTTAAAAAGAAAGCTTCAAATAACTCTTATCTTTCTTTACCAGGAAACAAAATTTAAAGACAAAAATGAAATTGATGTTATTTTATATTGTTACTTTTAATATACTAGATAATTCTGAAACTGCTTAGTAACCCTTCATTTCTGACAAAATTGCTGGCTCCTTTGCCAGTATGCTTTATAAAATAATAGAATATAGATGGAGTAATATTTAAGTATCTGTATCTATTATGGGGAATTGCCTTTTGCATTCATATAGTGTTAAAAGTTTCTAACAAGTTATAATGGATGTAAGATAATGAAATATCATGTATAATGAGTGATTTAAAAGACATCTTACTGTGCTTGTCAATGGTTTAAAATGTAGACAATAGAGAAGCATAAAAATATTAGGCTCAAAGTTTTCATGTACCTAAGATGCTATTCTTTGTCCTCATTTATCTTTAAAGAAAATGAATGAGTTTTTAAAAAGAATTAATTTCAAGCATGAGTCATAACATAATATTTCACATATAATCACTTTGGTATCCCAAAGATTATAATTCACATATATATAATATATATACACATACATGAAATATTTATTTATACCATGCCTACTGAATAGATATTACACATATCTTCAGTAAGGATATATTTTCTGACGCCTAAATTTATTAAATGTTTAGTTGTATGAATTTAGTGTTTGAATTACGTGAGAGTATGTTTTATATTATTTAAAATGAAGATCTTTAAGATCCCTTTTATTTGTCCTGAATATTTAAAAAATTTAGTTGAGATTAGATTATTTCACCTTGGAAAGCCAGGTTGATCTGATGTCTGACAGCAACACTCCTGGGAACGCATGAGAACAGACAATCACATGTCGCCCCAGACCTAGTGAATCAGAATCAGCATTTTAATAAGATTCCCCGATGATTCATATACACATTAAAAACTGAGAGGCATTGATGTGGGGAAATTTAAGAGAAAAATGCTGTGTATAATGGATATTTCTCTCCCTGACTATGGTTGGCACAGTTCTTGTTTGTACCTTGATGTCACCATGGCACTGCATTCATTACAATTCCCTGCTAGTGTGGAGAAATCCGAATGAGATCAAGAATTATTCTCCACATTTAATTCCTAATTAGTGTGTTCAAATCTGCTTGTTCATCAAAAATCCACTTCTGACTTACCTTCCTTTTTTTTTTTTTTACAAAAAATATGCAGGTCCTACTCAAGAATAGTTAAATATAATCTGAGAGTAAATATGGATATCAGCATTTTCAAAGGCTGTAAGAATGGGTGAAATCAAGGCTAGTTTTAGATATAAAATACGTGGACCATATTTGATAATAACCGGGATCTCCCTAATTTGAAGGCTAGTAATAATCGTAGCCTCATGGATGGTGTTGACAGTATGGAAGACATTTATGTGGTGAATTCTAAGGACCACTAAAGCCCAACAAGAGCAAAATATAATTTCATCTGTTTTTCAGAGTTAGACACCAGAAATATGTAGTTTAAGGTTTGCTTTATAAAGTGTTAAAAATAAAAATGATAATTTATTGTATATGTATATCTATAGCAATACATCTATTTGTTTTGTGTTTTAAGGATTTCATAATGAAAATGAATAACATGTAGATGTATAGGTATTCAAAATATGCCAATTTATTTCCAAAGACACCTCAAAAAGATGAGAAATCTGAAATATTTTGATTATGTATGAAAAAGGAAATAAAATAGCTTCATGGACATGTAAAATGTGAGACACTAGAGACAATTTAAATGAAAGACTTTGAAGAAAAAACTTCAGATGGGGATAAAAGAATATTACTGATGAAATAAAGAACCTACGAAAGCAGTTTAGGAGTGAAAAATAGATAACAAAGAATAATTCAATTAATTTCAAATTTTACTTAGAACCAAGTGCTTTTGTCCAAGAGCCAGATACAGAATTTTTGTAGCTTCCCCATGTATACATGATAATTTTGTCCACTAAATACAGATTTTTTGATTTTCTGTTTAGTTTACCTAATTTTTTCCTTGGTTATAATTTTTTCTAGGGACTGTCATGTCACTTTATCATGAAATCAATTTAATGTTTTCACGAATACTGGCAGTAATAATGACAGTGAGCTAACATTCATTGAGAACTGATATTATGTTCCAAAAATGTGCTATAATACATGAAACTCTCTTAACTGTGCTATGTCCAAGGTAAGCCATTCAATGTATGTAAGCTACTCCACTACAATTAATACTATTATTGCTGCTACCAATATTGTTATTACTGCTTAATCATCAAAACCACCTTATGAAATATTCATCACCTACAATGTTTTACATATGAGAATATGGAGATTCTGAGAGATCAAATAACTTGCATAAGATCACTCAATTCTGAATTAGCAGTGTTTTCACTTGGAACTGATTCCAGAATCTAAATTTATAAATATGTGTTAAATTCTGTACCTTAATTTGTATCTTATTATTGCTTATAATTAAGGACACAATGGGGTAAATGAAATACATATTCACTTTAGAAATAACACATTTTCAGCACTGCAAATTTTCATCCCATGCTGTCAGAATTATTCTTCCAGATAAGATGGATTCTTTTTGCATTATAAAATCAATAATTTTAATAAAAGCAAAAATCTTCTATAAGTAATGACTACAATCTAAAATTAACTGTGGAAACTGTAGCATTTATCTTATATCACATGATATTCCTTCTTCAAAATTATCCATATTCTTTTATCTCTGCTTAGAATACTATATCCTTCAATAATAGAGCTTTATTCATTTGGAGAATGGTGGTAAATGTATTTGATTTTCACTAGCACGCATAAATCTACCTTTAATTCACTGAGTTAAAAAAAAATCAAAGAAGAGTGAAACCAGCAAGATGTTAAAATAGGAAACTACGTATATTTTTTCCTCCATGGTGACAACGGTCTAAAAACAATATAGGCAACAACAGCAGCCTCGTGAGAAATTTAAAGTCAGTTAAAAGTTTCTGTACTCCAGAGGAGCAGGAAAAGATACATGAAAGGTGGCTAGAAATCCACTACATTCACTTGCTATAACCCCTATTCCCATACAGTGCACCATGACTAGGAGAAAACGCACTTCTAGCTCCTCCCTGTAGAAGGAAAGAGAAAAGGTAAATGAATGTACTTTCACTGTTACGGCTTTTAAAATGGCTACTTGAAGGGTGGGTTCTCTCTACCAGAGTCTAAACACTGACAAAACCAGCAGTAAGTTGGAGGCTACTGAGAGCAAAGGCAAGGTGATGGCTTGGTTTAGCATCAGACTCTACAGACAGACAACAAGCAAAACTCAGCAACTGGGGAGTTAGAAACATCAACTCAGAAAAACCACATTTGCAAGAAAGAATCCCAGAATCTCTAAATGAGTTGATTAGTAAATATTCTCCTTATGAGGCCAGACAATAAAGACAAGAAATGACTTACATTTTTTGTTTGCTTGTTTTTGTTTTCACTTTTTCTTTTTTCCAAATACTTATATCCCTGTGAAGGATATCAAGTCATGCAATAAAACTGGCAAATAAGATGCAAACAAAAAGACAATTTAAATCTTTAGGAACTGATCCTAAAGAAAAGGAGATACATGTGTCATTGTTCAGATAATTCAAAATGATCATCCTAAGGAATAATCCAACAAAATATTACACAAAGATCTTGAATAAAAAATTCTCCCAAGTTATACAAATGGTCAGCAAACATACTAAAAGCAGTTCACTATCTCTAATCTAAGATAAATGTATATCAAAGTCACACTGCGATACTATGTCGCACACAATATGTCGAAAGAATAAAATGAAATGATGGAAACCCTTCTGCAATGTGTGGGAATAGAATATAGCTTGAAGAGTCTTCAAACTGAAAATAGCGTTAGCATATGATCCAGTATTCCTGTTTCTGAGTATATATTCAAAAGTATTAGAATCAAGATCCTAAGGACATTGACTTGCGATTTTTTTCAAACTTGACACTAGTATTGCAACAAGTTTCATGCTGCCCTCCATTCCTCATCATGGCTTAATGTTGCCGCACTTTGCTTGCTTAGTCATTTACCACTTGAATATACTCTTTTAGTGTAGTTTTTTCCCTCTTTAAGAGCAACATCTTATTGCTCCTTAAAGGGAACAGCCCTAATCTGCACCCAGTTACCCTGGGGTGAATTTTAAGTTAACAGTGTTGTCTTGGACTGTTTCTTTTCCTAATATTTCTGTTAAGCTGTATGTCTCTGATAATATCACACCACATTGTTAACTCCACTAATTGCAGGCTGCTTGCTCTGTTATTTTGACAACTACCTGAGGGCATAAATTGCTGTAAATTCTTACCCAATTCAACTTAGAATTATTGCAAGGGAAGTTTTAAAACCAACCTTGGAGATGTATCCTAACTTCAGGCAGGTTCTTTTTACTGACTTTTCTTTTTATCTATTCATTGGGGTTGCCTTGTTTTATTAAATAATATATAATGTAAATCTGTATCTGTAGACTCCCCATTCTCAAGTATATGTCTATACACTTTGTCCACTACCAAGTTACCAAGTATCCTTCAACCCTGCCCATTGGTCCCCACCACCACTTGCCCCTTCCCTATCCCACCCCCACCCTGTTCCCTGCTGGTACCCTCAGTTCTATTGCCAAAGTCTAAGTGTTGATTGTGTTTATCTGTTTCTTTGCTTTGTCTCTTTATCTGGTAGTCATATTCCTTCTTTTGATTTATTTCACTTAGCATAATCCCATCTAGATTCATCCATATCAATTCAAATGATAGTATTATATATCCTTTCAGGGCTGTGTAACATCCTATTGTGTATATATAGGACGTTTTTATCCATTCATCTAACAATGGGCACTTGGGTAGTTTCCAATTCTTGATTCTTGTAAATAATGCTTCAATAAACATGAGAACATGGCGGTACTTATATCTCTGTGAATTAGTGTGTGTGTGTGTGTGTGTGTGTGTGTGTGTGTGTGTGTGTGTGTATGTTTCTTGGATTTTGCATTAAACTTCTAAATAATCTGGTTTAGTCTCTATGCTCTTGTATAATGATCCATCTACTCTTAAATATCTACCACAAAAGTCTCTATTGTTTTTAACATTTCCAAACTTTTCTCTTCAAATAAAGTCAGTTTT
This sequence comes from Solenodon paradoxus, assembly GCA_004363575.1. NCBI lineage: Eukaryota > Metazoa > Chordata > Mammalia > Eulipotyphla > Solenodontidae > Solenodon > Solenodon paradoxus. The sequence goes on along the minus strand of RJWH01000178.1, from coordinate 427,561 downwards.
GTTGAGAGGAACTTCCAAACTGGTTCTTAAAGCCTGCCTCTTCTATTGATTTAAACCTTTGTGCTATTGTTCTGAAGTTGTATATGAGATCTTCCCATTTCTTTACCTGGCCATGGCATTAGCTCCTGGTTTTCTAAGATTTAGAATAGAAGTTGAATAGAAGTTGTACACTGTGAGTAAACCAGAGTAAGGGTAATAGAGGGCTCAGTACTCTCAGTCTAGCCGAGTGGGAGCTGGTTTTCACCCTAGTAAGACTCAGATTCTATTGCTTGGAATAGAATCTTGTGAGCACGAAACTGTGGGAACGGGAAGGCTTCTTGTAGAAGTAAGTTAGTTCTTGTCTGGTATTTAGGGGAATGGGAGCACTGTGCTCTGAATTTTCTACTGGGATTCCTGTCTCCATTATAATAAATAATGTTGGAAGCGAGTGGGCTGCAGCTCAACAGCCACAGATTATTGCTATCTTAGTGAGATTTATTAGAGTTTTGCTTGCATAAATAATTAATTTTTTGTATACCTTTAGAACAATTTCCAAAGACTTTTCATTGTTATATGTTGTTATTAAAAACAATTTTTACCATCTAAGTGTTTTGCTGCAGAAAGAAATCACATAACTTCTCACACCTCCATTCTGAAAGTTTTTCTGTTATCTTGTTAAAATAGTGCTCATTCCTTAAATTCTCTCAAGGATTTATGACTGCTGGTTGTGTGCTCATGCTTAACTCCCCCTTCCCCTACCTCCACCAATAAGCAATTTATAGCCAACTGTATAAAAATCCACATAATATTACTAAATCAACAAGAAATACCACATAGAGGCAAGTACTAAACAAGATGAAATGTCTAAAGAGTGAATGCACTTAATCTTATATATTTGACTTGTTTTATCCATAGACTTTTAATGGCTTAGCTTTTGCTTGCAATTTTTTTTGTTTTGCAGTTCTCAAGCTTATAATCAATTATTTTCTATTTGTATTTTGTTTGTTTGCTTTGCTTTTTTAACCTGAAGTGTTGAGATATACATCTTGCTAAACTCAGTCTTATTGGTCTGAAGATAATCTTTTGCATTATTCTATAGTATCAGGCTGATTTCCCTGAATATTACACACAAGACACAAACTTCGTCTGGGCTCTTAAGAGTCAATGTAATGCTATCTTATTATACAATTTAATAAACTTTATTTGTGTGTTAAGGAAAAAAACACTTAAACAATAATTGGAACAAAATTTGGTTTTACCTGAGGAGGAAAGTGGTAAAAAACTGTATGTGATAATATATAAGAAAACTATATGTGATGCTTTAGAAACATCTTGATGTGAGGTAAGAATAATCCTTTCTCTTTATATTTAAATTATGTGAAATTCAGAAAAAATTAATCATGCGTAATGAGAGTTAGAATTAGTTTTTTAAACCATTTTCTCTAAGGTACATGTAAAATCTCTGTCAATTATTTTGTAGCTTGCCATGAATAATGATTCCCCCAGGAATATCTCTTAAGATAGATTGCTCTCAAGTAATGACCAAAAGAAACTGAAATTCTAGAGATGTATATCAGTCCTCATAAATTTTTGACATTAAGAAAAATTTTACTTTATCTTTATAAAAACACATCAGTCATGATAAATGGGGAGTTAAATTAAGCTATAAAAATACTTAAGGTGAGAAAATATTTATCTGAAATGTATCAAAGTTGTTTTAGAATTATAAAATTTAACCATTTTAAGCAGTTTCATTTTTGTTTGAAAGACATTCATTCTTGACTAATTTATGCAAAAATTGGGCAATATAACTCAAATAATTCACTTAAGTAACGAACAATCAAATGTATTTGTGGAAAGATTCTATGAGGGAGACTGTCGAGTTCTAACACTTCCAGTTTAAGGTAAAAAAAAAAAAAATGAGTTATTTTAGGAAAATTATGCCAAAAATCCAAATTGAGTACAGTTACATTTTTGTTTCAAGTCATGGATTTTATGCAAGTTATTTTATAAATTCGGCATCTTTATTCAGATTTATTGAAAATTTCAGAGTTGCAAACCACATAAAATTATTTCAAACTATTGAATAACATGAATTAGAAGTACTTATGATGTGTGTGTATGTGTGTATGTGTGCGTGTTAAGGAAAAAAATTTAGTTGAAGGATATGTTTAATTAAATTTAATTAAAAATGTCCTTATAGTGTTAGTGAGGTATCAGTTTTGTTCATTAAAATAAAAATACTTCATGGTGATTTCCATTCACTTTTAACACAATAGTCCACATTATTTGGGGCTATTGTGAGAACTGAAAGCATCTGGGGGTTTAATCAAATCTCCATGAAGGCCGCTTATCTCTATTTACTGTGTGACACAGGATTTCTTATATATAATGATAAATATTTTTATTAATGGTAGTAAAGTCATAATGCCTCAAATGTTTTGTTTACATTTTGTCTACATACCTTCACAAACACTGGCACTTTATATGTGCATTCATTTTTCCTGCTTTTAGCAAAAACATTGCCTATATTTATGTGTGATAATATGAATAATTTTAGAAGTATTCAATATAATGGAAAGGGAATCAGATCTTTCTATTATGGAAATATCTCAGCTTTGATATTTTGGGAAGTGTATTAGTAATCTCCAGAGAAGCAGAAACAGTAGTATCTCTCCCTCTCCCTGCTTCCATCTCTCTCTCTCTCTCTCACACACACACACACACACACACACACACACACACACACACACACACACACAAACACACATACTCTATTATACAGAATTATTTTATGGGCTTATGGAGGCTGACAAGGTCCACAATTTGCCATCTACAAACTGGAGGCCCAGGAAAATTGGTGTCGTTAGAAGGCTTGACACCAAGAGGAGTTAGTGTCAGAGTAGTGTTAGTAGCTTTGATTTTAGTCCAAGTCTAAAAACCTAAGAATTGGAAAGCCCACATCAGGAAATTGATGTCTCAGATTGATAGAAGGCCAAGAGCAAATTAAACCTTTCTCCATTGTTTTTCTTATTCCTGATGCCTTTCCACATTTTAGAGGTTCTTCTGCTTCTGCAGTTTACCAATTCTAATGTCCAACACTTCTGGAAATACCCTCAAAGGCACCCTGAAAATAATGTTAAAATAACTATATACATATATATCTGAGTATCCAGTGACCCAATTTAGTTTACACATAGAATTTACTATAACAGGAAGGTAAATGTTAGCTACATATAAAGCATAGGAACTGTGTTTCATCCCTTTATCTAAATTCAAGATGTGCAAATTCTCTACCTATCACACTCAGCAATCTCAATTTATTGTCAAATCCAAGAGTATTGACTTTAATTTAAATCATAGTTAAGTTCTTTCAGATACTGAGTAAAAAAAGTAGTGCTGATCTAAATCTGCAGAATCTTCCTTGCTTGAACAGTGGACACACAAACACTCACACTCACACACACACACACACACACACACACACTACTCAGTCACTGTCATGTTTATCTCTTCATAATAAACATTTCATAGTTACATACATATGGATGTGTTGTGTAGACAAGCAATTGTGCTGTCTTTTTTCGGTACCCATATTCATAATTTATAAGGCAAGTGTTATTAAACTGGTGAATATTGTAAAATGTATATGCATCATGTTCTCATAAGTATTTTTACTTCACCTGCTCCTTGTTTCATATTCATCATACAAACTGGAAGTTTGCCTTGAGATATATTTGCCTACAATCTTAATTAAGTTTTAACTTAAAATTTTAAAATAATATACAAAGTAAATTGAATACTCTTTGATAACTTTAGAAGTTAACTTGTATCCCCATAAGATTGTTTATTTAGATATTTCAATTAAAATAATGTAATAATTGCAGTGAATAAAATAAACAAAATTTCTGTGCTTCTGGAACTGAATAAACCAATGAAAGAGAAGTGCAAATAGAAATTCAGAGTACAGAAAAAAATAAATAATTCAAGTCTTAAAAAATAAACATTCAGAGAGTCAGGTGGATGTTAAAAGACAAGAAATCAGAGTTTTTTTCCCAGATATTGATATCAATACCTGTAAAGAGAAGCAAGTAGTAAAGAGAAAAAATTTTGTTATAAAAAGGACTTAAATGATATCAATTTTGCAACCATTTATTCTATTTTCAAGTTAATTTATCTAAGCACACCAAAACTAATTCAGAGATCAGCTTAATTTCTGAAGCAGCTGTCCTCATAACTGACTAGGATTAGAAAAATTTTTTTACTGCTCAAATCTCTCTTCTTTTCAGCCAACATATCAATATCTTCTAGTTCTCTTAATTTTCAATAATGTTGGGACAAAATCTCTGAGGATGACACATGAAATTTTCGATATTGTACTCTAGAAAGCAAGCGGATATTTCTAGAAAAAATTGCATATTTCTGTTTATATACATAGCAGATATTATATATATGTACATATATATGTATATGCTTGTGTACGTACACATGCAATTCTCTGTGGGAAAGTTTCTGGACAGTCGCATTAACTTCCGTTTCCATGCATATTTTGCATGACGCATATTTGAGCAGAAATCTATTATTCTCAATAAAATATATTGAATCATATTTCCTCAGGACTTCTCTGGTGGTTACCACTTTATGTACATTTATGTACATGGTAGACTATTCTGTTCAAACAGAAATACCATCACTGAAAAATATACTCGGTACTCTGTTTTGACATGTTCATTCTTGTGAACGCTAGAGAATAAGATATTAGTACCCTTTCTTCATACTTCTCTTGTAGAAATTTGTTTATTCACATTGATGTCTTTTTATTAGAAAATTAAAATTAAGAGATAGCTTCAAGAATATTCATCACTAATATATTAACCAGAAAGACAAAATATAATAATTGATCATGTTAACAAATCACTCAGTTTTATTTGTAGAGCACAACTCTCCTTCTATATTTTCTAATTTATTTATCTTAGCAACTATATATATATATAAAACGATATGGGTTTCTTTTTCATTAACTATAATCTATTTGTGTTAATACCCATGAAAACTTGAAAAAACACAGATTTATGAGGTGACCACATAAACTTTTGGAAGAGGAAATCAGATTATATGTTCAATAAAATAAAAATCTAAGAGTTTACAGAAAATATATAGACTTGAAACTCTAGGCTATAAATATACAATGATATATATCAAACAGACTTTCATATAGAAATTGTTATTTTAGATAGCTTTATCAATCCAATGATGTTTACCCTCAATTTTGCATATAGATATAAACACCGTAGAAAAAAATCAATTTCTTATATCATTATACATTTATTAATTGACTCAAGAAATTAATGTTTAAAGATAGCAATAGACTACTACTAATAATATCAGATATTAGTATTGAGTCAGGCAGGAATTCAAAATTCAATATCTGACTGACGTCAAAGACATTCATCTAGATTTTAATGGATCAAACAAATTGGCAATACCTTTTGTATTTTAAAAAAGTCACACTTATTATTCAAACATGCCCTCTTTTCCTGTACACATGGCAAATGTAGTGAAAAACCCTGTGTTTAAAACCTCTTACTTGTGTTAGCAGTCTACTATTTAATACATTTTACCATATCTCTGTGAGATAGGCAAGACAGGTATTATTGTCCACTTTCTATAAAAATAAGAAATTGTAAGCCACAGAAATTTCTCAAGGTCATTCTGGCAATAATTCACAAAAGCAAAATAAGTAATTATTTTCTTTTCTACTCTACTAACCCATTACCTATACTGGGATAAAAAAGTAACTGATGAAAAATTCATTTCTTTAAATTGCACAGCAGTAGAGCAGCTTAAATTCACATGAAATCTGAAAGTAAAGGAGAATCGTAGCTGTGAAAAGAAAGCTGCATCTCAGGTATCCATTCTTCTATGTATTCTAAATGATTTCCAATACTGTATAATCATGTCTTTTAAGGGAAATATGCTGCAGAAAAACCTTAAGACCAAAAAACCAAACAGTGAGAATCTTGGAGTCTGTGGTTAACATTAAATAGCTCACATAAAGTATGAATTTTTGGTACCCAGAGGCAAGGTCAAATCTACTATAGTACACTTAATGGATGAAGTTCTCAGCTTGCACTTCATGCCATGACTGCTTCTCTGTCGGATTCTCATTGGATCCCAACGCTCCTGCTGATAGACTTGTCTGCAAGATGACCTCTTGTTATTACGGTATGTTGTTTTCAGAACAGATAACAGTGTGCGCTCATTTTAGATTTTCTGCTATAGGGATACATTAGATGAAACAGTCATATACTGGTTCCTAATCAAAGCTCACAAATACTCTCATGAGGCTTGCTGTTTGGTACAATGTACAGATTTTAGAATACTCAAGGATAATTCAATACAGAAAGTGGCAATAAGGGCTTTCTGACTCATTTTCTTTCTATGATATCCATAACATCATTAGGATAATATATGGTGTTCACATATTTGTATAAAAAAATCCCTTGAGATGTTTGTCTTTTGTTAAATATTGCGTATTTGTGTCCAATAGAACTGAAGCCTACATTTTCACACTCTCCTACTTTATTACAAATTAGTACAAAAATGCAAGTAAGAGTTTAAATGTAAGAAATCCTTAAAGTAAGTTTATTAATTTACTTATTTCATGTTGACAATTGAGTTGTGCATACATATTTTGGGGTAATAGTACTATACAAATCAACTTAATAATCAGAGAATGAGTAGAGTCAAAGCAGTGAAATAAATTTAATGCACTACATTTGCACTGCATATTTTCACACCACAAATGATTTTGGCAGCAGTAATACAGGTTGAAAAATTAGTGTTTGCGTTTCATTGAATCAAATGAGTTCAAATTCAGAATCGAAATATGCTCAGAATTCTACCGTGTTTCAACAACACAACTCTGGTCTGTTTACAAGATTAATTTTGATTATGCATCCCTCTGCTCTTCCCTATCGAGGTAGAAATTTCTCTTTCTTCCTCTAATCTTCAGGTCTCTATTCAAATGTCATGTTTCTACAATCTTCTGGATGATTTCTCTAAAAAATTCCAAACCATCCTCATCCACAAGCACACAGTTTCCTAGACTCTTCACCCCTTTTTTTTAAAAGCACTTATCATTTGAAAATGTCTTTCTTTATTGTCTGTCTCCTCCTACTAGAATACAAATTCTACGTAGCAGAGATTATTGTCCTTTTAATTCATACTATATTATCTGTCATTAGTAGGTGTTTCATAATTATTTCTTGGTTAATTGGTTATGCTAATGACAAATTAGTCACTTATTTATTAAAATATGTATGTGAAGCCATACCATAAATAAAGATTTTGGTTTTAATTTCCTAAGCAAGTTTTATTTACCAATTTTTTCGTGTTCTGGCTTGCTTGCTTTGGGTAGGCTTCCATTTCTGAGAAAGAATAAAAAGGAACATTCGCATTTTGGTATTATGATGTGTTTTGCCATAATATCTTGCAAACTCAAATATATATAGTGTGCAGTAAGTCTTAAGAGTCTAATAAATTCAATGATCATACAATTTAGAAATACATAGTATGAAAATCATAAGAATTAAAAGATATGAGAAGTCACATACTGTTAAAATATTATCTATGAATTCTATCTAAATGTAATAGCATATACAACCTAATTATATATGTGTTCTATTTCTAAATATGTCAAACTCTAGAAAATTTTATTCTAAATTATGTCATATTTACTTTCAGTATATAATCTGATAATTTAGATTTATCACGGTATTTTGCATTTAAATATTACATTGGGAAAGTATGCAATGAAATTCATATGTAAAATTGCAAACAAATATGTGTCTATATCTGTAGATTCCTTTCCATTAAATTATATTGCAAATTTGCAAATTCACAATGATAAACTATGAGATTCTCTTTAATCCAGGCTGAGGCAAATTTTTTTCTTGTGACAATGTTGAATTTAGATTAATTTTGCTGATATTTGTTCATATTTATTTTGAGAAATGTATACATAAACACACATGCTTATACATACACATAAGCAGAGAGTACCTTCTCCATATCCAGAATTCTTAGTCCGTGCAGCAGAAAGCCACCATGGAGACCACCACGATGTGGATGCGTGATGACAGTTGGGTGATTATTTGGCCATGTATCAATTCTGGGATTCCTATATTCTAGAAATGGAGTCATTCCATGTAGAATACCTGGAAACCATGAACGTTTGTGTTTTGCATTATTCTTTGTCACTTAAAATTTCAATGTTCTTCATATCAGTAGTTTTGATAAATTCAGCCTCTGCTTCAAGTTTTGATAAATTCAAGTAACCTGTATCTATATTTTATATCTTGAAATATCTTAACCAAATTATTATCATAAAATAATAAATGTTCATTAAATTTAAAGTACTAAATATTTTCAGGCATAACACTGACATTAAATTTTTACATTTTGTAATTGTATTCAATTCATTATATGAATATCCATTATGCAATATAAATGATAAAACATAAATGATTATTCAATGTAAATCATTTTCAGACCTGATATCAATAACATAAAAAATGAGACATATTTAGATGTCGTTCAGTTTAGAAAGAGGAAGTTGGGTTTGCTAATCTATTCAAATAAAATTGCACTAGGTTAATTCACCAACACTCTTGAAGTACCATAGGATGGGAGTGAGGTGGGATATGAGAGCTCCTCTTCATATTTTTCTCTATTTTTAAGATAGCGTTAAAGAAGGCAGCAATATTGTGGATTAATATTTAATTTTATTCAGTATTAAGATTATGAAATTACTGCTCTAAATTCTAATTATTTCTGGTTTAGTCTTTACATTAGACTAGGAGTTCATGTATCAATTAAATTATGGGAAAGGAAGTTTGAAATTAACGTGGCAAAATTAATGAAAATGATTTACCTTCCCTAGCTTGCACCTACTGCTTATCACTAAGCTATCTTTTATATTTGTGAATTTTAGCAGAATGCAGAAATTTACTGTTAAAATGATAATATGTAAAAGGGCTAGATTATACAAATATTAAAAAATTGAAAATTCTATTTATCAAGTCTTGAAAGGATATATTTTTCGGCAAGATAGCCAATATGTCCTGTTTTTTGTCTTTCAAGAATAGAATGTCTTCATTTTTCTTTCAAAAATAATTTTCGTGGAAAAAATCGAATGCATAGATGAGAATTAGACTTTGAGGCTAGTGTTCTTCAGTAGTGCACTGTTATAAGCACTGGACTATTGGAGGAGACCAGGAGATGTGGGGGCTTAGATCCCTGGAAACTGGGTTCTCCTACTTGCTTCATAAACTTAAGCAAATCATTCCTAATTAGTTTCACCCTTCTGTTCTGTGAAATCTGATAATGTCTGTCCTGACTTCCTCTCATAGTGCTTATACAGATAAAAATAAAAATCACGTGATGCATATTATTTTATAAACTTTAAATTGCTATGCAAATGCATGAAAATTAAGATCCCCAAATCATAGTTCACAAAACTAGTACTTCTATAACTGCTTCGAATAAGAAATGAGATTAGATTTGCTAATGTGTTAACCTCAAAGGACTATTGATTCCTTTGAGGTTAATGCATTAATAACACAAGTTGAGTTCAAGATTTGCCTGAAGGGATTTTTTTTTCCTGCTTTATACTTTTTTCCTTCATTTCCTTTGTTTTTACCTAAAATTGGAAGGGTAAGCAACCTCAAAAATAGACTCCATTTCCAGGTAATACAGAAAAACAAAATAAAAGAGATGAGTGAAATAATTGCATGACAAAGATAAACACTGCTTAAGAATTGTTCATTTAACTTTCACCATGGAGACGTTATAGTTTTGCTCTGGCTTTATAAATTCAAAAATATAAACATTCTTGAAAGTATTATGTCAATGTTTTCTGTACAAATTATAACTTATGGGGCTATCAGCTTATTACATTACAATTTACAGTGCTATGCAGTCTTGATTATTTTTACTCAGATTTTTTTTTTAATTAAGGCATTTACCACCTTATGTTCATCTGGAGAGAAAGAAGATTTATAGTCCAAATATAACCCTAATTTTTTTTAAATCATGTTACATTTATGGAGACAACCTTTGGAACTTACTATATGCCTAATAATATCTTCATTCACTACCGAATACTTCTCTTATTTACATTTTCATTAATAGAATAGGAATATTTAAGCATCTTTTCAACAAAATTATCTGTGAAATAACTTTATTTCATTATTGAAATCCATATAGTCCATACTAGTTAATGGATAGATTTGTGAAGTGAGTCAAGAAAGAGGGATTACCAAAAAAAAAAAAAAAAAAAAAAGTGAGGAAAAGATGTATCCCTAATCTAGCGAAATTAAAGAATAGTAGGCAGAACTTTTTGAATTTTGATTCAAACATTTTGAACAATAGTAGACAGCTCACATTTTAGGTATTTTTGGATTTATTTGATTAGATTCACACCTATATTTGAGGCTTTAAACCATTCATTGACCATTTAAAGAAAAACCGTCAAGTACAATCCTCAAAAACACCCATGAAGGAGGACCTAAAAGTGGACCCAAATAAAATATGCTGCTAATTTGAATACCTGATGTGGATTTCTAAGTCCTGGGATGCTTCCCTAATGCAGTATTGGTAGATGGTTGAAAAAAAATGGAGTGATATTGCCTTAATTTGGAGTTCTTTTGGAAATGTAAATATTCTAAAGTTCAATTTATCTCAAAATATTCATCCTTCAGTTCACTCATCACCCTGAGAGTCATTTAAATAAATCCATATTCATATACTCACATAATAACATCTTGTATAGAGTATTAGTATTAAGTTAGAACTATATATTTTACAAATGAAGAAATGCTAAGAACAGAAGATCCACTTACTTTTTTCTAAGGTCATACAGGGAATATGAGTAACGTTAGCATATGGTACACTGTTCTGTTTAATAAAGTACAGAGTTGAGGCATCATCAGGTAATTTGTAGAGAACAAAGATTAAACTCTCTTTAACATCAAACTATTTCTATCTGTAATTAAGACATCAGTCCAGAGGTCTTTCTAAACATTGATGCAAATATCATTTTTTTAATATCCCAAATAATGTGTGAAGGAAATATTTTTCCCTAGGAGCGTCAATCTTAAAGACACTAAAAACAATTTTTTTGCTATTCATTCTTTGTTGGCAATAGAAGTGGAGAAAAATGCCTTTTAAACCAGTAAAACATTAATCTCTTAGACACTTCTCCCTATAAAACAAACAAACAAAAATGTCTTAGATCAAAATATGTGTTAACTTTTAGTCCTTGGGGACTTACTTGATTTTAATTCCTTGTAAAGCTTGAAATTTAAGGCATTATTTTCAGGTCCAGAAATATTTTGTATTCATATAATCTTGCTTTGACATTTTAAGAATTCAGAGAGAAAAGGAAGTAAAAAGTAAACTCTAGAATATGCTGATAGAATAGAATAAATAGGTTATTAAAGAAAATATGAAATCCAATGTGATAATTTTGTAGTACACAATGAGTATTCCACCCAAATTCTCACCTAGGGTTTAGAGGCCATTTTATCTATGGATAAACTGGCAAAATAAACACATAGGTTGTGATATTTAGAGCCACAAAACACTTTTTTTTTTTTTCCATAAAAATTAAATATACATCTAGAGAGAAAAAAAATAGCTTTATAATACAGGTAATTTACTTTTATATATTACTCTGTATGTTTCATGGAAATTCTTTGCTTTTGTTTAAAATTAGTATTGTAGAGATTAATGTAGTAAGATATAACATTCCCTGAAATTTTTACCCTTTTGAATTACTCATGCATTAAAATACTATTTAGTGATTATCAGTTTTCTTTCAGTTCTCAGTTTCATGTATCTATATCAGAAAATAATCTATTGTTGAAAATATTGTATGTGAATGACATGAAGTAATCCTATGGAAATATTTTAATCTCTTTGTAGGGGAAATTTTGATAATATGAAGGTATAATTGATGAATGACATTAGATATTAATAATTTTCCTGATGTAAATGAAGATAAATGATATAATGAAGATAATTGTTAAGGCAGAAAAGCAACATTTTTATACATTGAGAGTTCTTTACTTTAGGGATTTACCTTGAGAAAGAATGCTATAGAATGAATATTTGTGTCCTGTTCTAAATTTTATGTTGAAATGTAACCCCGCCATGTGATGGTATTTGTAGATGGAGTCTTTGCTATAACTAAGTCACAAGGTAGAAACTCTCATAATGGGATTAGTGCCCTTATAAAAGAGACCCCCAGAGAGATCTCTTGTCCCTTCTTCCATGTGAGGACCTAGAGAGTTGTCAGTCTGCAATCCAAGAGAGGGCCCTTACTATAGCCCCACTACACTGGAATCCCGATCTCCAGAGTTGTGAGAAATAAACTTCTGTTGTTTACAAGACACTCAGTATATGCCAGTTTGTTATACCAACCCAGACAGACTGAATAAGACAAGCAATAGATTTTAAACAATCTTAGACAAAGTTCCCACAAAGTGGGTGAATTCATCAATCTGGTTAATTCACTGGTTTAGTTTATCTTCCCTCACTCTCCAAAGTTATACAAAATCCTACCACTTTTCCTCCTGAACTCCTTTTGCTTTTTGAAAATCGGTTCCTGACTAAAAGCCTCTAACACACTCATTAAATCATTTTTTCTGAAAATATGGGTAATGAGTAAAGAGAGAAGATACTTTCTAATGCACTACAAAGAAGATCTCTAGTCCATTCTGTCTCTCAGCATGACTTACTTTCTCCTTTTCCCTTCAGCTCATTGAGTTAAATTTACTCATAACACATTTTGTAAGAAGCTAGCAAACAGTCCCATGGTTTCAAGGAATGAGAAACACTCCTTTTAGTCCAGTGAAATGGAAAATAATTTTTGAATGTGTCATGAAATTACAGATCCACCCATCTTGTATGACAGTGGGAACCTCATTATAGCTCTCTCCTAAATTTTAAAGCAAGGATGTTTAAGACACTGCAGAGTAATTTCTGAGCCACTCTTCCCATTTGTTTTAGTGTAGATTAAAGAGAGGCAAATGCTTGCACAGACACAGGAAACTGGGAAATCATGCATTTTAGCTTTGAGAGAACAAGCAAGAGAGAAATAAGGGAGGGAGAGAGATGTAAATACATGACAATCTACAAAACTTAAGAAAGAAAAATTCTGTTATTAGACCTCTTTAGAAAATGAGCAATGTGAAATAAACTTAGTATACCAACTATCTCTTGAAGGAGTCAAGGATGACACTAATCCTCCTAAATTCTGGTAGTGACAGCATAAAGATGGTGAGTTATGAGGGTGAATGTCTCTGCAAGTTATTATCATTTTGGATTTACTAAAAGATTAAATCTTATCCTTTGAAATCGGGAAAATAAGTTCACTTTTGTCATTTCATAAAACTCTTCAGTGTCATCCTGTATTTAAGCCTTACTTACTACCTTGTACAATGTTAAAGATAACCATATAGAATGTACTGAATACTGGGGACAATAATAAAAGTAAAAGGATACAAAAAATGTTAGCCCTTTTTCATACACAGATGACAGATCTACTGGTCTCTAAAGGTGCAAGTAACTTCACTGTGTTTTTGGTAGTGTTGACAGATTGCTGCTTAGCTAGCTGTACACTTACCTGTTACATCTAATAACTAAAAGTTCATCTTTACAAGACAACATGCTTGCATTGGGGAAGAGTGTAAGGTTATGGAACAGATCATAGTTAAACTGTTCATAACAAATACTGTTCATCAAAATTTAGCGACATCATCAAATTTTCCAAGACAATCTAAACTGGAAGGATTGGGAACATATTCACTATTTGCTCATTGTCGTAAGCTACAGAATCTATCTGGTTTTCTCTGTTGTTCTCTTCTCATTCCTCATAAAGATAAGTCATAATTAACTCTTCTTTAGATGAATGTTTATCTCAGTGTTTTCTGTGTGTTACCCCTGGCAGGGAATATTAATACACGCTTTAAGTAAGAGTAAAATAAAAGTTCATTGGTACATTTGAAAAAATAAAACAATTGGGCAAGGATTTCAATGTAATATTTCTACAGACTTATGAATACTAACAAATTTTATATAAACAAGGAACATGTGCATTTCCAGAAATTATTAGACTACACACACTTAATTTCACCATGGAATGTATTTTGGAACCAGGGTCTAGGTTCATTGTGGCTGGACTTGAAAATTCTATTGTACTGCTCATTTTGTAGAATTCACACAAAAGATGAACAGCTTTTCCTTGTTATCCATTAACTATGTATGTAATTCTAGACACATGATTTCAATGTCATGATTTTTTTTTTTCCTGGTTAGGTAATACTGTATATACTTCATATGGTCAAAATATTAAAACACCTAAGGTATCAAGAATCATTTTTTTCATTTTCACAGTATATGATATAAATAAAACAATTGTCTTAATGAATAAAAATGTGTAGACTGTTTATTTCCTAAGCTTCAGAACTATGACCTAGACTGCAAATGCTAGAAGTCCTCACTGGACATTCACTTGTGCCCAGACCCAAAACTATTGCTTACATATAACAAGATTTGTTTAAGTTTGTTTAATGGGAAAAAAAAAAGGGAAATAAAATTTCTAAAAATAAAAATACTCCATAAATAGAGAACTTTGTATCAGTGTGAGTGTATTCATTGTAACACTCTGAGAAGTTGCATTTTCCTTTGCTCTGTCTGAAACTACAAGGAATTGTTTGAAACTTATAAATAAAGTGAAAAATAAAGCATAAAAAGGTATCTGTTTCCAGGTCTAAAAGTCAATACACGGATTGGCACCTTTGAAATTCTAGTAATGAGAATTTTATAATTTAATTCTGTCTTCTAGTCAGAAAAAATGCATTAGCACATGTTCTTGGTTGTGTTAATGAGTTTTTCACCTTGTGAGAGTAACTGAGGTGTCAGGTATTTTACCTAATTTCCCAAAAAAAGAAAAAAAAAAAAACAACCTGGAATCGAGAATTAGGAGAAAGCCTTATATCACTTGCAATGATATAGTAGAACTATTTACGTTGAAAAATGGACAGTACTGCATTTATTTATAAAATATTGTAAGAAACTTTAAAGAAGACTTTTGCAGTGGGAAACTTCCATAGCGATGGTTGAAATTTTAGATGGAAAAATATTACCTATTATCACTTTGAAAATGAGTAAAAACAAACGATAAAGTCAAATCTCTCCGATGAACTAATATACTACTGTTCTTCAACTTTGAGTGTGGATGAATATATTAATCAACTAAACGTCCATTTCAGAATATTAAATGACTTAACCAACAACCTACAAGGGGTGTTTTTTTAAAACAAAGTGCACAGAACATGTTTAGATTTTATATTTGCAATATTGTGTTCATTTCTGATATTGTTGTGGAAGACTAGCCATGGAATTTACATCTCTATAAATGCAACATATTCACCCTGGAAAATGACATAATTACAACAAGGAACCATGATTCTTTTTATATGTTTACAAATTTAATGTTTTCACCTGTGAGTTTTAGTGTTTAGCCCTGTCAGTATCATGAGCATTTTTCACTGTTGCTTAATTTGTTATACACAGCATTATGTTGAGGTTATAGTACAATCAAATTTACACTTTGCAAAAAAGAAAAAAAACTTTTCTTTTTCAATAATTCTATGTCAATAGAACAAGGGTCACAGTTTGCTCCTGTACTATACCATGTTTTACTTATCTGATTTACAGAGCAAAATAAATGGTTCTCATAAATGAAAAGTCAAAAAGCATGCCATCAGTCGCATGATCGGCATCTGGGTAAGGACACAAACGGCTGATTATGGAGTGTGTCACTGCCATTTCTCAAGCCCCACTGAGTCCAGTAATATGTATTGACCAAGAATAAATGTGTTTCCTCTCTGTGGGCCAAACTTTCAGCAGATTTTTTATTACTCCACTGTCAAAGAGACAAAATAGATTTTGATCAGGTATAGGTAAGCTGCCAGAGGTTTCTAATCTATGAGTGGCGTTAATGCTAATTATATTCTAAGTGACTTTCACTGGTCATTTAACTCTTTTCTTCAGCATTTTGACATATTCACCTTTCCTATTAAGTCTAAGGATCCCCTAAACAAATAAACATGTTAGTAGAAAGTTTAAACCAGAACCCTAATTTAATTCATTATATTATTATTCTTCTATTTCACTATAAACAAAAAATAAACTTCAATCTATCTTTGTGGAAATTAATATGCTTTACCAAATTTACTTAACTTACAGAAGATTATGTTAATAAGAAATAAAGAAAAATGGAAAAACTGAAAAAATAGATTTCCTGTAAATAGTTCTTAAAATTAAATAAAAGTTATTTAGAAGTAATACACCACAGGTTCTTGGCTACCCTGTGCTCTTTGCAAATATTTTTTAAATTCTTTGAAAAAATATGATAATTATGCTTATATTTATTGCTTTCATTTGAAAACTATATCCATTATATAATGTTTCTCATTTCCTTGTATTTAGTTACCCATTTATTTACTGTCACCAAATCTTTTCACCTTTATATCCCTTCCAAAAAATGTAAATACTATTCTCAACATTAGTTTCACTAGTTTGAAAGTAATTCATGGGACTCTATAATGTGGGAAGAGTTAGAAAATATTTTCCATATAATAGTATTATGTGAGAATGATCTTACCATATTCCACATACTGCGCTATGATTTTTTTAAAAATGTGTGTGTGCATATGTGTTTCATGTATTTATCACAATCACCTCACCTTATGAGGTAGGTATGTCATTTCATTTTTATATGTGATGAAACAAAAGCACAAAGTACTTAAATAACTAATAAGTAACTTGTCCATGATCATTAGTTGAGATTCTATCTGAGGTAATCTGGCACAAGAGAACTTGCTCTAAAGATGGCATTATACTTCCTTTCTATGACGAGATCATCCTTACCCTTTTCAAAAGTTCTCTGTAATTATACAGTCTGGATCCACCATAATGACCTGGAGACTTTCCTAGTTGATGGACCTTTAGGTGCCCCCAGTATTTTACTGTTGTTAATAGCACTTCAGTAAGTTTATCAGTACATCTACTCTTAAATGCCTACATTATTATCTTTATAAGCCAGTTTTCTAGTAAATATATTATTTAAGGTTTAGTCACATTTAAAAATTTTTTTCAGTATAAGAACTTAATGACTTTTCCAAAAATTCTACCCATACAAGTTTCATTTTCCATTGTTAGGCTACATCAAGGTCTTTCTAAAAAAGTCAATTACTACTCAGCATTAACAGGTTTGACTAGCTTTATTTGACTGGAAATTTTGATATATCTGACATCTAAATCTCTACCTAAGATACTGACAAAGACATTGGATAAGAAAGATAATATTAGTGATTTTTCATTGGGGCTTGGATATGAATATCTCTTCTACCTAAGATTATTTATTTCTTTAATAAATAATTGTTGCTACTTTAAAAATACTGAATAATATTTATTGCTAGCATATTGTATACAAGAAATCAAGCCCCAAATATAATCACTGGGATGAAATATTTGTCGAATGCTTATTGTAATCCTCACACCACAGAATGGAAAGTACTAAGGCAATGAAAGATTATGTAACTGCAGTCAAATATCTAGAATTTGCAAAAATTGAGATTTCTTAATTAGGTTTTTATATCAGTAAAAAACAAATTTATTTAGGTTATCTCAAAATCAAGAGCTTAGTGTTAAAAATACACATACACACAAAGTGTCTGTATACAAGAACAACTGTAGTTATCGGACTCAAGGGAAAATAGGCCTTGGACTTAAGAATCTGAGCTCATTCAAGTTCAAAGGAAGTTCTGTGTCTGGACTATAATCTCATGTTATCGGTATGTGAGGCTATTAAATTTACTGTTATTTTTATTGGACTATTCTACAGTATTGCAGATTTTTACCTTTTGTTCCTGATAGTTTCTACTATTTCAATGCTTCTGTGCACTATAATTTTCTTGGGTATGATTTAATTTATTTTGTCACAACTAATTACATATTTTAGTAATACTACTTAGCGTCACAGACAGTAGAATAAGTCATGATTGATAGACATGAAACTTTGAATATGATGAACTTCATGTAGTTCCTCAAGTTTCCCATTGTGTTTTTCACTTCTTGTAATTTACATTTGCTCTTCCCTTATCGAGAATATATTTATTACTTGGTCTTCTGACACAATTATATTTGATTTCAGTGACGTGAATCAAATATTACCTTGTCTAGAAATCCTTCTCTAACATTTTCCACAGCCTTTATACTTCCAGAGTCAAGTACTGTTTGATAGATGAGTACATTTCCCATTGTGTGTATGTCTCTGTATTTATATTGCAAAATATGCAGTTAGCTGTTGTCTTACAATATTAATTAATGCAGCCAATATCACATATGGTATATCACTAAATTTTCCACATTGTTCTGAGGCCCTTGACAAAGGATACCTGTCTCTTCCTAGTTGTAGTTCTTAAATTGCATGTTGTCATCAGATTCTAATAAACAGTGCAATCAACATCATGAATTAATTATCAAATTGAATTATAAGTTCTCTAGTTTTTCTCTCAAGAAAAAAATTTTAAGAGCCTACCTAAAATCATATATTCATTTAACGTTTTAGTTACAGTAAGATGTTTATCATATTTTTTTAATTCTTTGTCTCATATTATTAATTTTAACCCATAAGTCATATTCAGTCATACTAATTTCTCTTTATATCTTAAAGTAGTTGGAAATCCTTTATCAAAGTTATTTATTATCAAAAATTCAAATAATTTCAGTGACATATCTTTTAAAATGCATATTTATCTCACTAGCATTCCCTTTCTCAAATTTGACTTAAAAAACTCATTCTCTTTATTATATAATTTTCTTTCTGGCCATTGTTTCTCCCAATTCAGAAACACTTTAGATCAATTTTTAAAGCACTTGCATACATTTTCTAGGGACAAAATTACCACTTGACCTTCAGTTCTCCTCTTCATTGAAGCAGAAAGTATTTCTGTGTGTGTGTGTGTTATGTGACTGGTCTGAAACTACAAGAAAATAATTGGCGATTATTCATTCTTAAAAATTTGATACAAAAAGAAAAAGTATTTAACATCAGGGAAAATCTTTTTATCCCCCTGAGGATATTTTAACTTAGTAAAATTTCCCTTACACATACATTGCCCTCAAATTGATTCAAACTTAGATAAAAAAAATCATATAATTCAAAATAGAATGTAATGGCTATTCTACATATGTGTAAAATTAAACACATGCTCAAATGTTACTGCCTAATTTTATATTTTATTTCAAGATACATGCAATTTTGTTGCAAATTAAAGCAATATTAATTTAAATAAATAACAGAATAGTTTCATAATGGAAGTAATATTTATATCTATTTTGTCATATTCTTAAACCTTTAATGCAATCATTTGTAAACTCTATTTGTCTGCTTACCAGCTCATCTAGGGTGCTTTAAGACTGTAAAGTTCCCTGAGTCCCATTTTAGAGATTATAATAAATAGATCTGAAATAAGGGAATAAGTAACTTTAACAAACACTCCAGTTGTCTGACTCAAATGTAACACACATTCATGTTTGGAAACATCAGTCTATGAATAAATACAGAGTTAAGTTACTATGTTGAAAAACAAAGGAATACTTAACTTGGGGAGTGTTTGTATTTGTTCAGTCGTGTGTTGGATAATTTATATTTCACTATCAAAGAGGCTGTAATCAACTGCATGTTTCATTATACTCACAGAGTACATGTATAACTGTACTCTAATCAAGGTTACACATGTATTTATAAAGTACATGCTCATGTACACAGATACCTACAGTTTTAATATCCCTGGGAATATGTTCTGAGAGTCCCATTAGAGGCCTGAGAGCACAGATAGCACCTGTTTTTCCTGTGATAACCTATTGTTCTATTATATAATACCATAATACAATAAAAGTTATGTGAATATTCTCACTTGCTTTTTCTCTCTGAAAATATCTTTTGGTGTGTAGTATACAGTATTTTCAAACCATGGTTGACCCCAAGTAACTAAAACTGGAAGAAAGCAAAACTGCAGAGGGTGGGAAAGGAACATACTTTATAAGTATACAGAGAGAAAGGGGTGCATGTGTGTTTACAATTAAAATATTTGTGAATACATAAAGCTGTAGCTTAATATTCGTGTTTTATTTGTTTGCATTTATGCTTTTAAGTTGAATTCAATGTATTGTTATTAATTGTGCCCTCACATATTTTTAGATCTCTTTGTAGTACTCCATGTAATCCTACCTCAGTTCTATTTGCTGCACAGATACCTATTATATGCAGATGCCTATTATATATATGTATATATATAGTGCTTTTGATACTTATTGATGAAAATCTACATTTTGTCCTTCTGAACAATTATGTAATGAGTCATTTTAAAATCTATACTAGTTTCTCTCTACTTAATACTTGAGAATAGAATTTGTAGTAATTATGATGATATTTTACACCATAATTTTACTAAATATTGTTGCACTACTCCTTAAAATTATATTACCCACTTATGCTTCAGATGCAGTTTCTATATATTCTCTAATTCTTAATTTTATTTCACATTCCAGGTTTTTAGGGTACAGTTTTATTTTTTTTTAATAATCTAATTACTATAAAGGAGTGTCTCATTGTTATTTAATTCAAATTATCTGAAAGCTTAGCGTTTTATAATGTGATGACCCCATATGAGGCTCCTAAGTATATTTGTTTATAATTCCAAATTATGCACTTTATTTATTCAGCTTGCTCTAAACCATATAAAATGACCATTAATTTATCTTCATAGTGGATAAGGTAAATATTTTGTCATATAGTATTTTTTCAAAATTCTTTCAACTTTTTATTGACCTTTACTAACTGATACACATTTTTAAAATAAGATTTGGTTAGGTTATCTAAAATATTGCTGAAATATTTACATTAATAAACTTTATACTTGATTTAGGAAAATTTGACACATTTATAATACTAATCATCCTAGAAAATGTATGTATACTCTAGTATAAAAATATTTATGGTATTTTAATGGAATTAAAAATATTTTCTATAAAGATCCAGTGTTGATGTTTATATATACTTTAATGTTACTGCCGTAATAGTGGTGCATTTTCTCTTACATTTTCTTTTGTTTATTTTTATTTTAAACACTTTAAACATTTTAGTATCTTTTATCAATAAAATTGTAAAGATTTTTACTACTCTTCAATTTGATCCACTGGCTTTCTTGAATTTTCAACTTTAAACATTATAATGTTTCCAGTTAACTTTTGAGTTTTCACTTCCAAATATTATGCAACAGTGTTTTGTATTTTATTACATTTTACTGTTGTATCAATATTTTACTACATTTCTGAATACAAATATATACATTTATTAATGTGCTGACAACAGTGAATATCCTTATTTTGTTCTAATAACAAGAAATTATGAAATTTTTCCATTGTGGTATTTTTGGATAAGCAATTTTAATGAGTTTAATAAAATTACCCTTATTTCTGTTTCATTAGAGTCTCTGGATTTAGACACATCCATTTAACTGTAGCCATTGGTAAGTCTCATTGCAATTCTTTATCATGAATAATTTATCTTTGAATTTATTTCTTCTTCATAAATACCACTATGTCTCTGATTTTCCTGACTATTCCTATTCTTAACTTACTTTCACCATTCCCTAACTTGTTCAATCAACAATTATCTACTTTCTATCTCTTATAGGAGAGATACAGCTCTTATCAGTCAATTTTTGCTGTTATTTCTTCATAAAAATATGTTCTCTTCTTTTTCTTCTATCTCATGGCTTGGCTTTGAGTCAATCTAGAAGTCCAGGGTAATTCAACATCATGACCGAAATAAACTTCAGTAAACTTACATATCTCTTGTAGCAAAATAAACACAAAGTAAATGTGATTATGAATTCTGGGTTCTGAATAGATCTGCTACCAAGAATCACTTAAGGCGCAAAATTTGCTATTATGCAGGCATTTGAGAAATATTCACTTTAGTGTATCCAACATATACTGTCTGGAGAATTTTTGTTTCTAAATTTTGTTTTGATATCAAAGATACAGAAACATTGGCTTCATTAATATGAGTATAATAGTCATTGATCAATTTCTTTCTGAATCCTTATTGGAAAACCTGAACTATTTCACTGCTGAAGTATAATTCTTATTCAAAAAGATTCAAGATCTCAAAGTTCTTCTTTATATTTCCTCACAGATGTTTCCTATGTTTGACTATGTATGAGTATCTTATATCTTAAGAAGCATGAGTTCCTAAAATGTCTTTATTCTTCTGAGAAAGTGACCTGATATAAAATGACTATACCAGGTATATATGTATGTACCAGACATACATTCTGGTCTGATTGAATTTGTCCCTGGTTTAGCAACATTGGGCCCCCAAACCCCTACCTTAGTATTGGTCGTGAACCAGCTGGAAACAACCCACTTGTCCAGTATCTGAACTTGCCCTACCCCAAGAGAATTGATGAGATTCCAGTTGGTTCCATTTTCAACTCTGAACGTAATGATAACTTTACCTATATCTTTACCTTGTAATGGAGACTTGTAATAGACCAATTCATGCATAGTCCTTTATTCAAAGGTTTTCTGGGAACTTAAGTTCATAGCAATTAAAAACAATATAACTCTGCCTAGTACATATTTACATCAGAGACATGATTTTCATTATTAAAAATTACATCAACAAAGGATTTGAATAATATAAATCATGGATATCTTTTGTATATCTTCATATGCTTAAATATATAATTAAGATAGTTTCCTAAAAAGAACCAATCTATTTCATCTGTATTGAATTAAGATAATGCATATGTTCCAAGGCAATAATGCTGATCTGATTATTTGATTTTATTAAATGTGATAAACAAGATGTAATGAAAAAGAGTTTAATTCATTACTATTCTTCTTAATTATAAATCTTAATTCATTATTTAATGTATTGAGAATGAGCAACCTATATACTTATAGTTCAGTATTAGCAACATATTAACTATTTTACAAAAAGGAAACAAGATTAATCTAAGTTTCTATCTCAAAAGTATAACAATGTAAATATTAAAATATATACTTAATTTCCTTGATTGCTCCTATTTATAGCTAGTATACATTAATTTAATTAACAGCAGTTTCAAACTTTTTTCTTAGTTCCATTATCTTCTCACTCTCCATATAAAATGGAAATCTGATACCAGTTATGAGGTACCTTCAATTCCCCTCCCCCCAAAAAACCTTATATTCATTGAAATAACTAAACCTGGAAGTAATTTAAATATGAGAAATTTCTCCAACATGTTGCTGTAGTTCTTCAAGATTCCAACCAAAGAAAAAAATCACTGATTATTCAAGTGTTAACATGATGCTTTTCACAAAGATAGGCTTCAATATTCACAACCATATGATAAAATAGCAAGCATATAGGATACATCTGACAAAACATGAATGCTTCAGCAATACCTGTCAGTTTGTGTGTGGAGCGCTTAGAAGATTTTGAGTTACGCTTCCTGTTTCAATGGCTTAGACCATCAGTATCTTTCTGCAAAGCATTAAAGATGCTGTTTTTTCTGGCATTTAATAAATCAATTTATTAATAAAAAATACATAATGCACTCCCCAGAAATGCCAATTTAATACTTAGTATGAGATTTATGCATCTGATATTTTCAATGTTCTAATATTAATGATATTTTTTATAAAATTACAAAAGTAAATTTATCTTTAAATTTTTCACCAATCATCAGAAAAAGAAAAAATCATTCTCTCTTCCTATTCCAACTGCAAGTAAGCTTTTATAGAACATGATAACAATGTCTTGGAGATAAAAATAATATTAATAATTATAAAAATAATTAATGAAATTGACTTATAAATAGGATGACCACGAGTTTATATAGATTTGAAATTATAACAGTTGTTCTATAATAAAAAGTTCTCAGTAAATTAGTCAATATTGCATCTAATGTATTGAGAAAATTTTAAAATGTAACTTAGTCAATATATGACTAATTAGGTCTTAACTAATATTTTAATGTATTATTTAAGTGATATCCAAACAAATAATTAAATATGTGTTGATAGATATAGAAATATATCAGTGATTTATTTTATATATATATATGCAATTTTAGCTACCAATAAACTCGACTTTTTGTTTAAAATCACTGCAACAAGACATCCTGCTAGAGTCATCTAATACATTTCCATAATGATATGCCCCAATGAATGATGATACTTTTAATTCACAGGAAAATCACTGATCAATGCTACAATAGAATGTAATTATAATTACCTTTAACATTAACCATTGTATCTTTGGTCCCTGGATAGCACTTCATAAGTGCTCTCTTCTTTTACCAAGTATCTCTGACAGAAATATATTGATAATCTATTACTAAAGAAAAGACTATGGAACCTAAAATGATTAATCTTAAATAAGGCCATAAGAAAGACATAAAAACCAGGTATTCATGAATTTTTTGTGAATTTTTAGAAGTAAGTAAACATGTAATTATCTATTAAAATACATGACTTTTATTCTATTGAATATATTACTGAAATTCAAATAGCTAATGTAGACCTTATACATGTGATACACTTGAGTATACAGATGTCAGTAAAATGAAACATTAGAAAAAATCTCTATTACCTAACAATTTATAGTGTAGTTCTAGAGTTAGAAGGAGAAAGTGAATGGACAGTGAATGAGAAAAAAAAAAAAAGAATTAGTAATTTACAAGTAAATGCTACAAGAAAAAATAACACAAAAGATTCAACATCTAAACAACATGTTTTGCAAGTATAGATGTTCTATGCTTTAGTTTTTCTATATTTCAAATTCTAATAGTAGAAGCTATTTTATAGTTGTGCATGCATGTGATATGTGTGTGTGTGTGAGAGTACTAATGGAGATAAGATCTGCAAAGTGCTTAGAAAAAGATCTCAACATTTTTTGGTAAAAGGGCACACAGGAGGGACATAAGTATAAATGCATATATAAACATACATATATATGTATAGATATAGATGTGTGTGTATATGTATATGTATATGTAGAGAGAGAGAGAGAGAGAGAGAGAGAGAGAGAGGAAAAGAGAGAATCAATTTTACCAAATACAATAACTATAAAACCAATTTTTTCAGGAATGGAGAAAATTAGCCAAAATTAGCCCAGCAATAACTTAGCCAGCTCTGAGAGAAATATAGGGTTATTATAATCTGTACCTAGTGCATCAGAAAAGGGTTTCAAATGGGGTGTGTGGATAAGAGTTTAAAGATGTTGTGGAGTGATTGGTATGAGCAGGTAGAGTTCTGCTACATAGGAGGTAAGAAACAGAGATTTGACAGTTCAAATCTTTTGGCAATATGTATTCCGGATAAGTCATTTTTCCAATCTAATGCTACAAAAATATTTTTCCATTTGCACTTTACTGAGTAAGAATGTTGGTGTCTTTTGATGAACAGAATTTCTTAATTTTAAATGTGACATTTTTCATATATCTTTTTATGGATATGAGGTTTTCTCTTTTCGTTTTCGATTATTTTCCTTTTAACATTTCAGGTTTAATCATTCAGTATAGTACTATTCTATTTCCTTTACATTTTCATATAAATTATTCATACTCAAAAAGTAAAGAATAAAAACATATGAACATTACATTAGATGCAAACATATCTAGAAAATTTTAAACACTTGTTTGTAATAAAAGCATTTAACAACTGTAAGTAGAAATCACACAGTAAGAATATTTATAAAAATCTCCAACAATGAGTTTTTCAAAGTCAAAATCAAGTGTATTTGTCATAAGTTAAAATTAAAACAGGAATATGCATTACCAGTGATTCTATTACACATTGACCTGATGAACCTAGATAGTAACATAATAAGAAAAAGAAAGTATATCATGTTTGAAGAAAATGAAGATAAAACATCGTGATTTGCAAACTTTATGAAATGTGTGTTTCAGTATATAATTCTCTATATAATAAAATAGTATAGAAACTATGAATCTAAGAATAGATGAATAAAATTCAGTGAACTAAGTATATAGTAGAACACAACATGAATATATTAAAAATCAGTATTTCTGCGTATTAGCAGTAAAGAATCAAAATTTGAAACTGAAATCAGTATTATTTACAGATCAGACTGGTTTGTTATACCCAAATTCTATTGCAGAGACACTGGTCCATTATGCCCATCCTACAATAAAGTCAATAACTGGCTTCTGCATGTTTGAAACAAGAAAAGATTTATTATCAAGAGGCACCAGTCCAGGAAGGAGAAGGCTTGCCTCATATCTATTTTCCTGACTGTCAGGTTACAAGATATATAGATAAAGCACAGGTAGAAGGGTAAGTGTGGTGTAAGATGAAGTAACTGGGGAAATATATAGGCGTTTGTGATGCCTGGTAGTGTAGTGCCACAGTGGGTCTGCTAACTTATCAGGCAGGTAAATCTGTGCCTCAGTGGAAAACCAGTTCAATCCAATGGCTAAATTCATCTGTAGCTAGGCTATACTGTTAATTAAATGTCATAGATCCTCAATTTGTGATTATCAATTTTGCTAGAAGGTTAGGACAGCTGGGTCCAGATTGACCGTTTGGTTACACAATTAGAATTTAGGTATAAACTACAAAAAAATATAACAATACTTTTTTTAAAAATAAATGTGCTCTTCTCACTCCTAAAAATTCCAAACATTGCTAATTTGGTGCTTTATAAGATTTAAAGACTTTCAATAGCCTGACACATTACCCTGACACTTATAAAGATGAAAGACAGAAAAACTCTGTTATTTACATCTTCAAATGAGAGAAAGTCACCAGGTAGGGCCACAGAGGGAATTGGCCCTGGGGATAGAGAAAAGCAAACTAGTATAGTTTGCAAGGAAGAAAAGGTTTCGTTAGACAGGTTTTGCTAGCTCAGTGTCAGTTAGCTAATTTAAATAATCTCTAGTGCTCCAGGGCAGAAGGGCTGTCACTATTTATTTAATACCTGGTTCCACAGGGGATTAAGGAAGGTGAATAATAATTCCAGTTGTAAGATTCTGATAAAAGAAATGGTTTGGAGATGGACCTAAATACAGTAGCTGCTTGAGAAGAGAAAATGGCACCAGGGACTCAGAAGTGAGTCAAACAGCATTTTGAACACAAACAACAAAACAGAAACAGATTTTATATTTAGGAAAACACATCAATTTTTCAAAATTTAATACAACCTTGCATTTCTGAAATGAACTTGTTTGGGGCATGAAGTGGTTTTCTTGAAAGGCTACTCAGTCCTTTATTTGGTAGATTGTGTTTAAGACTTTTTTTTTTTTTTTTTTTTTTTTTGGTAAGCATAGCAGGTATTAAACTATTATTTTCTTGTAATAGTCTTCCCAGATTTGGGTATCGGAATTATGCTTGTTACCTGGGTTATGATTTCACTGACTCTGCCTTCTCCGTGGGGAAAGTCAGGGAGTTTATTGAAGCAAAGAAACTCTCAGATATAAGAGCTGCTGTATCAATAGGCCCCATCACTTTTCCTCCTGGGTTTATGTCTCCCTGGTTTTCTCGTGTACTCGTCCTTGTGGGCTGGTTTTAATCCTGTACCAGAGGGTGATTGACAGGTGTGGTTCTATAACCGGTTTCTTAACTCCACTTGTTTTAACACAAGAGTGCCTAAGCAAAATCCATTGGGGTGGTGGCAAAACGGCACGCTAATTTTATTCTAATTATCCCTTCTAGTAACCCAAGGTGACTCTAGGTCATCCTCCCTGATCTATGCTTGCTCAGGAGTTTGGGGTGTCCTTCATCCTCAAAATCTTTGTAAGTTCCTTGACAACATTCCAAGCTCCTGTGAGAGCAGATCTCTCCTTCTCCAGAGATGGTAGCCACACTTGTCAGGATCCACCAAGAGAGTGACTAGCTCATTTTCTAACATGCTAATACACTAACTTAAAAAATTGGTTGAGAAATACTTCTTTTTTCTTATTTTTGGTAAAAATGCTATATATACACATATATGTGCATGTGTATGTATATATATATGAATGTGTGTGTGTGTGTGTGTATATATATATATATGTATTTTTTTTTCCTTAAATTCTTGGTTGAACTTACCCATGAAGCCATTTGGAGTTGGAGCAGCTCCCTTTATGGAAAAGTTTTCTCTGAGATTTATGAGTAAATTATTGTGTATGTCT
Organism: Solenodon paradoxus; assembly: GCA_004363575.1. NCBI lineage: Eukaryota > Metazoa > Chordata > Mammalia > Eulipotyphla > Solenodontidae > Solenodon > Solenodon paradoxus. Next base: position 399,254 of record RJWH01000178.1, on the reverse strand, counting down.
TTTACTTTTATTAATTTCAATTCATCTTACAGTTTTAGTTACTCGTGTTGTTTTACACAGTATTTCCATTTTTTCTCTTACTCTACTAAAAGATGCGATTTACTTTCACCTTAGGCTTCCCTTCTCGAGTAGTTATTGCTACAATTCATTTTTAGTTTGACTGTAATAGTCAACATCAAATTTTTTTTAATACAGTCATCTCTTTCTTTAATGCTCATCAATGTCCATGTTTAATAATAAATCTTAATTGATATTAAATATCTTCTTGTTTTTTGAAGACACAAGACAAAATTCTAATTTATGAGTATCTTATTTATTTAACATCTATCTGTTCATATTTCCAGTTAAGCATCAGTTATTATATTACTTATTTAAAACATCATTGACAATAATAACTCATATATAAAGAATAGTTAGTATTTCAAGCATTGGTACCTCTTTTAAATCCTATAACTTTATTAACTCTCTAATGACAACATTAATTGTTTCCAATTTATGTATGAGGAAACTGAGGTAAAGAAAATTTTAATAGTGCATCAAAGACTCATCTTAAGCGAGTGGACAATAACAAATGCCATAGCAGGCATTAACGCAGTGCCCATCTAAACCACCTTGTGTTTATCTGTGAAATTATATTAACTCACATGAAAGTTACTGTGATTTAATAGTTTGCTTTTTAAAATTTTCCTATACTAATGGATATGATTTTAATCAAATTTCACAACATTGGGTATTGTTCCTGATGCTTTCTCAAGAAAAAACCATCACCCAAAGTAAGCCAGTGTTTTGTAAAGGGTAGTAGAAAAATATGCATCAAATTAGGCATAAGCACCCAATTTATTTGGTAAAGAACTAAATGATATAGAGGGAGATCCCAGTACCAGCAAAAAAAGTCTAATATTTATTCAAATGTTCCATGTTCCATTTTTTTATTGAATTTATATTGGTTTGCTGCATAAGTTTCAGGTGTATAGTTTCATACTTCAACATCTGTATATACTACATTATTGAAGAGGGAAAATATAAGGCCTAAATACAGTATTCACTAGGTTTCTTTTTTAGACCATAGCCTTGCAGGACAACAAAGGTTATGGAGGGCCTTGAAATGTTTTGAGCTTCACCTGAAAAACCCAACTGAAGTTCACATCCTTAACCCTCTAGAAAGAGTCATGTAATCTTATGATCAACCTAATATTTTCCCCAAAGCGACAAGGAGTTGTCACCACTAGGATGCTTGAGGCCATTTGAATGACCTGGAGAATTTCCTAAAAAAATCCCCTTGCTTAATTGTGTTTTTAAACTTTCTTGTGACTAACACAGGTGATCCTATACTCTTACTAACTACAGACTCTAGAAAGGGAGTCTGCCCACCAAGGGTATATATCTGACCCCTACTACCCCCACCACCTAACCAAGAACACAGTCGTTTTTGTCTACAGAAACTCTACTTTCATATTCTTGCTTTCTTTCTCCTCCATTTTCCAGAGGAAGCTTATAAAACTACTTAACATCTCAAGAATTCCATCTTGAACCTTTCACTGCCAAACTTCATCTTGATGACTACTAAAAAGAAAAGTTGTTTTAAATACATCTCTCAATGTTGAGATGTTTCTGGAGATGTACATAATTGTCACTACTGTGCTACAGTAATCTTATTTTAATCTAATCAGAGGTATGTCCCATTTTTATACTTTGTCCATTTTATTTGACACATTTTGTCTATTTTAATTGAGAAAAATAACTTGATTTATTTGTCTGAGTATTTTCAAAAAGGAATTCGAAGAAGGTCTAATTCCATGTTTCTAGCTACTTATAATACAGTTCTATGTGTTGTTCTCATTACTTTAATTGTACAATATCCAAATCTGGGGGAAGATTTTACAGAACTACTCTTCATAGACATTCATCACTCGATGATTTACTTATCAAATCTTTCATCACAAATTAACTTTTAATTTTATATTCTTAAAACATTTTCAAAATAATGTCCCCATTGTAATCTAGATACTAAATTGATTTTTGATTACCTATCGTTGCATACCTAAACCCCTAAAATGTCTTTAAACTTCAATGTTATTCAATATCTCATGATCAAAATGTTTTGCTCCCACCTGTTAATTCAATTCTTCATTCAACCTCTATCCATACTAGGGCATTATAATTCACTCTTGAGTAATCCCTAGATTAATTTTTAAAGTAAACATGTTTAGAAATCTAATCAGAAAAAACTCCATTAAAAACTTAAATGTTATACTCAATAAATGTTTCACTGGAAAGGTGTCACTTCAGAAGAAATGAATATATGTGATACAAAGCAAATAATTTATGTTTTGCATTCTCCTGACATAAACATGTTAGGCAGTGACTGTATAGTAGAGCTTATATATCTGTGTGTTAGATTTCATGCTATACAAATTTCATATCGATAAAATACAGCATCTGTTTCTTTGATTATGTCCACCTTAAACCAAAATGTTATCCTCATAGAACCATATTTTACTCTTCCTTTGAATTCCAAATCATAAAGTTAAGAAACCATTCCAATATGATCAAGTTACTTTTTGTTTAAATTCTTATTTTATATGGCCAAATAAGTGCACCTAACACTTGATTCTAAATGTAACTGTATGGTGCACCCTGGTGTGTTAGCAGTTTAGTCTGCAACCTCTGACTGGCGCAAGTCACATACATCCATACACGACTAAATAAATAAAGCTTCTTCCTTTCTTTTCCTGCTTGCCTATCTACCTGCTCACCTTCCTTTGTGCCCACACTTTTGCAAAAATATCAAATCAAATCGAAATACATTAACTGTAATATTTTTACTGGTCAGGCAATAGAATTATGATGGATCTGACACTAACTCCAACAGAATCTAAAGTTGTGCATATTTGGACTTGATAGTTATTTAATGAATGTCTTCATCAGTGTATTGATGAAACTATTACCTATCTTACTTATGAATTAAATAATTTTCTTTAACTTTATTGTCTATTTTGTTTCAAATTCTTTGTGTCACATGAATAATAAATAGGTTTACTAAATGAGATGGTGTTAGAGGACCTGAGGATAACACTAAATGTGAAAACATTGTGCAGCAAAACATGCTTAAAAGTCACATTTAGACAATGTCACAATAGAAAGTATCAAATTTAGGTGAGAAATCTAAAAATATGCATTTTTCTAGGCAATTTAGTTCTGATGTTTCTCTTTAGTACTTGCTCTGTGCGCACGCGTGCACTGCAAGGTGTCTTTATCCAGTCTCTGTCTTTCTGTCTGAATTATTGCATATCCTGTAGCACGCTTTCCTAGTGTTCAAGAAAATATCAGGCATAGTTACAACTCACAGACTTTTAATAGATTAAACATAGAATCACACAAAACACCTAAGAACATATACTACCAGTGCTGAATTTATTTTGCTTAACAATTTCAGTATAAAGCATATTAGTATGCAACAGTGATAAAGAAAAATGTGGGCTATGTTATTCAATTAAAGTCTACTTTAAGCAGCATAAGTAATATTTCAAAATTGTAAATTATATAATTAGGTAAAATAATGATCTCCATCAATAAATTATATTACAGAAACTTCAATAACAAAAAATATCAAAAAAAACTCCCTCTAAAATCTCACCTGAAAATTAAAAATTTACTATTTTATAATGTATTTTAGTAAAAGTTAATCTGATTTATAATACCATAGCATAAAATCTCGAATCCTTATATTTTCTGCTTCATGCATTAATATCTATTTATTGAAAGTTTGAACTTTTCTAATGACATTTTGTTCAATTTTATTTAATACAATGACATTCTACTCTTCAACAGTTTTATTGTAAATATTTTATTTAAACCATAGCTGGATATATTGCAAAAACTATTAACTTATTAGCAGATCATACATCTATGACATCTCAATGTTTAAAAAGGATGCAAGTAAATAAGAAAATGGAATGAATTACAGTTTGTTTTTAAATGGAACATTTCTCAAAGGCATATCTTGTCTAGGGCATTAAGATACTTTATTGTTTTGGTTCTGTGTCCCATTTCTTTCCAATTGTTTTTGTGCTCTTTGGTTGTGCCAACCGAAAGCTGTGTCTTCATATATTTTAGTCTTTTTCTGTTGTAGAAACCTAGCAGAATAGCTGACTACACCATGCTATAAATACTCATTTCAATAAAAGCTTAAAAAGACTACACAGCTCCAAACTAAAAAGCGTTTGACGATATTTGCAGCTTTTAGACCTTTCTTGTTATGTGGAGACAGATTCTAATCTAAAAGACATACCTCTACTTAAACTAATGTATGCTGCTGCCCTTCGAAGTGCAATTAAGCTGTGCTAGTGGAGAGGTCATGTCAGAAATCATAGAAATTAAACATTTATAACACAGGATCAAAAATGATTTGTGTATCCACACTGATGATACTCCATTTATACAATTACCCATTCCTTAGATGGCTTGAGTCTTAAAGCATAAAAACCATTAGTAGCACAAAAATAAGTCCAAAATGAACATTAAATGCAATTTCTAATGAAAAATGTATTAGTCCATGCTAATACAGGCAAATAGAAGGTAAAAGATCAGGGTAAGCACCATCAGCTTCAACAGGGTATAATCATTCATGATGATTCTAGTGGGTGAAAAAAATCAGTATTTCCAGAGGTTTGAAAATTTGAACAAAGTGTAAACTCAAAAACAGTGTGGTTCGTACTTTGCATTGAGATACACTTTTTCTGTTCAGGACATCACATTTTAATAAGGATATTGATAAAATTGTACATCTATAAAATAAACACTCTCATGTCTTTCAAGTATCTGCTACATAGCATGCTAGAGAGGAGTCAGTAAACCAAGATTAACATACAGTTCCTGTTTTATGAACTCAGAATCAAAGCAAGATTAAATATGATGAATATATATGTCAGAAGCTTACAGGAAACAGTCAATGCAATGTCAAATCTTGAAGAATGAAGAAAGAAGGAAACCATTGAAACAAAAGATTGTATAAAATAAAAGACAAAGCCATCTGTGAGCTGTGTGACACCAACTGCGTTCATACTAACCCCTTTGTGGGGTGCTGTCTTAGAAGCAGAAGAGGTCAGATACAAGGTCAAAGATTTGATTTTGCAATGCAAGACCACAGGTTTTTAGACTCTTGGGATATTGTACACATAAATCTGAAATTAGCCTTCTTATAACACATTCAAGGGACAATCCAAAGGTGCACTTGCTTTTCAAAGAGATAGGAGTTTTAACTTCTTTCTTTCTTCCACTTTACTGTTTAAATTTCTATGAAATTCTATCCAGTTTGTAGACATGTCTGTGCTGACTTGCACACACATCTGACAATGTTTATTTAATGTTGAATTGTTTCCCATATCTTCTCTATATTGGTACATGGGGCCCATTGTCAGCAGGATTTTCTTTTGCCAACATTGGACAATATCCTGTCATGAACTTGGCAGAGCATTTCATTTCCAGCATTAAGGGAAAATTACTAAGTTTCCTTTTAATTGTAAGTTTTAAAAAGTTTTATATTGATTCTATTATTTCTATTAACAGTGCAACTAAAGCAGATAGAATAGGGTAATACATTAATTTATTTACTGAAGTGTGAGGATTAAGCATAGTATGGCTTTATTGTTTACATCAATGCATTATAATAATCAAAACTTTCTACAGTCAGAGATCTGTTTAAATCTACATGAATATATGATGACACTATGACATTATGCTTCTTCAGTATGACATTATGCTTCTTCAGGAAACTTAACAATTGACATACAAGTTGCAAATAACTTTATTATTCTGAAAAACTAATTTAATAAATATTAAACTTCTTCATCTTCAAAAAATAACATCAAATGGCTACTTACTCCTCAAGACTTTTTGAAACACTTGTTTCAAAACCTTGTTTTGCTGTGTTCACTAGTGCTCAACTATTATATGCTCAGTCTTATCCAAATTCATCTCTGTATTGAGAAACCTAATTTAAACAAAACTCAAAACTTCAGAAATATCATGAGTTTGCTCTCTAATTTAGAGTGTTACTAAGATATTGTTAAGGTGGTCTTTAGGCATAGATGCATAGAATTAAAAGCATAATTTATAATATAGAAATTATATATGAGTCCAGTAAAGTAAAAGTCCAATTAACTGACAAATAATGGATATTATTGGCAAAGTCACACACACAAGCAAATTGTAGTCATCAACAGTAAAACCTGAAAATAAAACTAAAAAGGAAATGAGAATTTAACTGTGGTAAATCTCTATCTCTATTCCATTTATTTATGCCCAAATTTTTACTGTTTCCTTCCTTTGATTTTTGATGTATCTTTTTTATCTTTTTCTAATTCTTTTAGTTATAGATTTGGGTTTTTTATTTGCAAGTCTTCTTGTTTCCTGAAGTAGGCCTGGATTACTCTAAATTCTTCTTTTAGTACTGTTTTTTTGCTGCAACAAATTGGTTCTGATAAGTCATGTCTTCATTTATTTAACTCTGGGTATTTGTTTTTTAATTATAACTTCGCTTTTCTCATTGATCCATTATTTTTCAGTAACATATTGTTTATTTCCTACACATGTGCAAGTTTCCCCCAATTTCTCTTTTGTTTGATGTGTAATTTTGAGTCATTGTGATTCAAAAAGAAGTGCACTGTGACTTCAATCTTTCCAACTAATTGATAGTTGTTTTGTGTCCCAACATATGGTCTAGCTTTGAGAATATTCCATTTGCACTTGATAAATGTGTATAGTCTATTATTTTGGAGTAAAATGTTTTGTAGATATTAAGTCCATCTTATCTAATTTGTCATTTAAAGCTATTGTTTCCTTTTTGATTTCTGCCTAGATAATGTATCCATTATTGTGAGTTTGTGTCAGTAAGGTGAATAAGTCCCTTCCTATTGTTGTTGATGTCTTCTTTCTGGTTTGTTAATATTTGCTTGATATTTGGATGTTCCTTTGTTGGCTATATATGCATTAACAAGTGTTACGACTTCTTGCTGTAATTGTCCCTTCTTCATTACATGTCATTTATCTCTATATCTCTTTGTATATACATTTATCCCTGTAGGTATATTTATATATTACAATAATGCAAGCAGCAGAAAGTCATTGCCTACTTTACTATGGAATTTGGTAAGCAAGGAAAGATAAAGAGAAATCTTATCCAAATACCTCTTAACTGTTCATCTTACACACCCTGCAGTCCCATATACCATACAAAAATTATGTGACAATGAATATGAAAGAAAAATTAAACAGATAGAGATCCTGAAATGTCTTTCACTTCTAATTTTGAATGAAACAGATGGTTAGGCTCAGCAGAAATTCTGGTGAGAGTTACACAAATTTAAGATAAGCTACTCATAAAGCATGCATTTCTCCCAAAAGCATAGAAAACCAGTTTGCTAAGCATGTGTATAGATGGATGTGTGTGTGTGTGTGTGTGTGTGTGTGTGTGTGTGTGTCTGCTTGCCTATTGGGAGGATAACCAGAGAGTAAAGACAAAATTATCATAATCACCAAAAGCTAATTATCTCCTTCAGTAAACAGGAATTTAGCAGAAAGAAAGTTAAATGAGAAAATAGATAAGGCGAAATACTCTAGGGGAGTATGAAAGCCAGGGAAACAAGTACTCCAGGAACTAAGTAGGTAATCTCTCCAGCTGGACACTAACAATTCCATGACCTCCAACTCAGTTAGTGAGCAATTTCCTTTATGTATGTGTAAAATGGAATGGGAATGGCTGAAAATGCATTTGTGAGGAGATATGTGGTGACAAAGAAAGTGAAACATTATAGGAAAAAAATGTCACATTAAAGTGAGGCTTTTAAGAGATATCTAAAATGGAAGACCCATACAAACCTGCCATGTGTTCCATGTAAATGCTAGAGTCACTTTTCCTGTGTGCCCAGGAAGGAGTGGAGATGGAGTCAAGAGCAATCACAACATAAATTTATCTATTCACTAAATATCCCGGGTAATGAGGTAGAATTTTGGAATAATGAATAAAACAATGTTTACTCTGAAGTAAATTTCAAATAAATAAAAATAATGTTCATTTTTAATTTGTACCTAGGAACCATAAAGGAGCACATATTTTGAAAGTATCTTTTGTGGGTACAGTAGGGATAATTCAGAGGTGAGCAACAATAAGGAATCTTCAATAAATTCTAATTAGATAAGATTATGATTATTTTGAATATTTCCACATAATGAAATTTTAAGAAAATATTACTGAAGTGCTGTTCTTCATTATCTGTTATTTCTGATGATAATGAATTTAGGGATTTTTTTAAAGTTCATTAACCAGTGTTTATGGTATGAGTGCTTTCTTTAAAAAACAGCTGATTTAAACAAAAATTAAGCATCTCCCTTTTTAAAAAAGTGATTAAAAACACATTCTATTTCTTGTGATTCAAATGGAATACACATTTATTGTGAATTATTTTCATAGGAATATTTCATAAAAAATAACGACCTAAAGCATTTATATTTCTTAAAATGAAATCATGATTCCACAAATCCTAGTAAAAAATTCTGGGACTCAATAGACTATATATACATATAAAAAAAAATATATGTATATACTATACATATATATTTAATATACTCTGTCTCAAGTGAAACACATATTGATAATTTTTCTGAGTTCTACTCCATTTCAAATAATTCATTCAAAATGTCATATAATATCTGTAAAACTTCAATTCTTTTTAAAGTATTTAGCATTTTCTTAGGATCATTTTATAAATTAATATAAATTATGTACTCACACACATGAATAGTCATACAAAAAAAGAGCAAACAGATGTTTGACTTGAAGTACACATCTGTTGGCAAGTGAGGAAATTTTATGTATGCTGAATTGCATCTGCCTCATATTTTTCTCTTGATGGCAAATATTATAACTAAAAATGATATTTTACCAATTAAAATAATGATCATCAGGAAATAAGTTTTCTACTTTTGCAACCCCAAATGTTGAATTTTATTCCACATTTTTAGTTTATAAAAGAAATGGTTGGCAAAAGTACTTTGTGTATCTAAAGTGGGATCTGCGTGTAAAAGCATATTTGCAATGATTAATTGTAGCTATATACTATTAACAATTATTAGAAGAATTGTGTTGGGATATATTATGCCATCAACTGACTACATTTATTGTTATTAGCAAGCAAGATACTAATTAGAAACACTTCCTCATTACAAATCTGCATATTTTATATTGATACAAATAGTTGTATTATTTTCTTGACACCATGAAGAATAAAAATAAAAGAGGCATGATTTATTGCCCATTTTAACAATTTATGAAAGATAGTTTATCAAAAGAAAAAGAGCAAACCCTAAACAACGGTGCATATATATAAAGGGGTAAAATAAGCTAAAGGATGAAGTAGGTGCTTTGAATATATTTATGCTGAGCCTATTTATGACCTCTGCGTAGAGTTTGCTTCTGGAAATATCTAATGACATGCTCAAACCGATCGAATAATTTATTGAAATATTCCAGCAGAAATTTTAAAGTGCTGTAAATAAGCAAAATATATTTAGAAGTTTTATGGGAATACACTAGATTTTTAAATTATTCACAGGGAAAATGGGACATAATTTTTATATAAAACATTTGATCACATTTTTGTGTAAAATTATTTTAATTTTCTTGACCCAGCAATTTAGGTAGTCTAGAAGATAGCAGTGTATATTACATTACTTTAACTCAGCGTATCTAGCAAAACATTGTTTTTCTTCTCTGAGAGTTGCTTACTTTCCCTTGATATATTTATTCTTAAAAGTCAAATTTAGAAGGTATAAGCCAGTTTAATTGTTAACAAAAAGTCTTTGGCAACCTATATATTTTTGGTAAGAGGCAACTTTACACAGTTCAAGATATATTTTAAATTAAAATCTAAATTTACCTATGTTAAACGTATGTTAGTTAAATACAGGTAGCATAAGTAGTGCATAGATAGTGGATTGTGTTGGAAATACAAGAAAAGAGAAGAGAAAGTATTATAGCACTATGTTGTTTTCTTTAAGGAAAAGGTGCAGGCAAGAATGAAGGCAGTAGTCGGCAAGCAGACAGGAAGAGTGAGGTGGAAGAAGCTCTTTAGTTTTTCATTTAGTTGTTTATGCTGGTTGCTCCTCTTGGACCCAGGCCTCAAACCCAGGGCTATGTGGCCTGCTTACTTCGGAAATGATGTATCTAACTACTAGTCCACCAGGACACACCTGTGGAACTGCTTTAAATCTACAAGAGAATGAGATTTTTGTTCTCAGATTAAATCTTATAAATCAGGTATCTTAAAATTGAAGACAGTACATCTCTGTAACGTAGCTTCAAACAAGAGCAACCCTTGGTCAAAGACTTTTTCTATAACAGAAAGTATGTAATATTTATGTTTGTCTCAAATAGATAACTTTTGGGGGTTGGCATTTTGAATTATGACAGAAGAAGTTTAAACGATGTATTCACGTTCATACTATGTTTTTAAAGCAGGATTATGACTACATATGCTTTATGCCTACTTAGTCAAGCATAGTGTTGAAGTTTTGGTTCTCAGGAAGCACACTCTGGGGTAAGAATGTAATGTGTTTTGTTCATTCATATGAAAACCTGTGGAATACAGAGGAGGAAGCAGAGTAGACCAGAGTGAGTAGATTTGATTGAGAAGTGAGCTGTACTAGCACTCCAATAACTTCTGCTGGACTTGCATTAACTTGTGGAGCTGACAACCTTTCCTTCTCTGGATGGGAGAACGTACCAGGCTGTCATGTGATCTTGGGCATGGGAGCTTCTGTATGAAGGTTATTCCTGAAGGGGTTGATGAATTAAAACAAACAAACAAACAAACAACTCTCTCGACTCTTAGGAAAACAAATCTTTCCTTGAAGGGGAATTTGAGTGACAAATCTTCTACATTATACAGAATATGTAGCAAAGTACCTCTCAGAAAGGTCAGAATTGCCATTGGATATGTCTAAAATATTTTTGGTTGCACATGTATGTGGTGTTAAACGTTATTCTACAACAGTAATTTTCTTTAAGTTATTTTTTATATACAGTATCTCAGGAAGAAGACAGGTAAGTTTTAACAATAGTGTTTATACTGATTTTTTTCATTAAGTACTAATATGTAAGATACAATTTTTGTTTAAATACTTTACCTCTTCCATTTATTTTTCTTTCAGTTTGTGTAAAATTGCTATTGCTTTTACAAAATGTATGTTGAACTCTCATAAACAATCCTGTCTTTGAAAAGAGTTTTAAATTTATTGATTCAAGTTTTTCTAATGTTTATAGGAACATGTGATTTTCTATATTTGCTCATTTAATCATTTGTATTATCTTAAACATGCTACCTCTACTTAAATTTATAAATGTGATCACATAGTTGTTCATAATAGCTTCTGAATATCTTTTGCATTTGAATGTTGACATGCTAGACTTAAAATTTGCCATTCCTTAGGACTACAAATATATAGTTAATGCTAAAATATAAGAAACAAATATAAGTGATTTTTGTCCATAAGTGATAAAATATTTTCTGTGAAGTTTAGATAACTTGCAAAGCTAAAGTTTACTATGAAATACAAAATTTATACCCAGGAATACTGAGAATCCACTAAATGGAAAAAAAAAATGGTCAAAATTTAAAATAATGACATTTTGCCTTTTCCTTTGTATTGAAGTTTTCTCTAATATACAAAAATAATAGTGTGTCATTCTTGGTAACATATATATGTATGTATAGATAGATAGATAGATAGATATACATATATATGGAGAGAGTGATATCTCTATATATACACACAAATATATATATAGTTTATATATTCCCTTTAAATGTTTTTTTGAAGCAAAAAAAGAAATATTTTGAAATATATAGAATATGTTTCTTTATTAATTTTTAAATATCAACCTTTCAGTGTTTTTATTGTAAAACATATTTGGTGAAGAAACGTGATGTTCCTACATAGCAAATTATGATTGTTCTCTCCAGAAAAAGAACATGACACATTTTTTTCCTCTGTGGTCATTCTGTTTTATTTGGAAAAAATAAGCAAACAGCTTGACAGAATAATTGATTATTCAGATGTGGATGTTTGGCAGACATTTTCTTGAAAATGACTAAGGTAAAACTGTCACTCACAGAAAACATCACAGTGCTGATTGCCAATATAAACTGTGAGTGCTCCAGATTCACAATATTTGAAGTTTTCTGATGTGATCAATAATGATATCAATAAATTTGATTGTCAAACATATATAATGTATCAAAGAACTCATGTATAGATATTTGAGATATCTGCTGACTCAACAAAGCATTTATCTGTTTCAGCCTCAATAAAACTAAAAATACAATGTGAAATTGCAATTAAAAACTACAGAAGTCCCTCTCTTTGATTCAGGTGACTCAGGCACAGACTACAAAAGTCGTAGACATGGATTCAAGACCTAGGATCAAGAGTGGCAAAAAGAAAAAATAAATCATATGAGACATATATTTTGGAAGTTGAAAATATGTATTAAAGGTTTGTACCTTTCTAGCCATTTTTTTTTGTATAAAATGTAGAAACAGAGTATTGGAATGTACTTCCAAAAGAGAATATCAACATGTGTGATAAAACCCAAATTAATCATCAGTTCCTAAAAGCAATTTATTTTTTTTATTTTTTTAAAGGTTTATTGATTAGACTCTAATCTTGTGAGATGGCGATGAATCAATCAAATGTCTACAATGTCTACAATGAACATCTATAAAAAATAATTCAACGACAGCAATTACATAATCTTTTGAAGCTCATATGGAACATTCACCATGATAGACCATACTATGGGCCATAAAATACACACATAAAACAAATTTGAAAGGAAGAATCATACATAATCACAAATGAAATTAAACTAGATATTATAGTCCTAGAATAGCTACAATTCCTTGGATATTAAACTTCACATGACTAATTAACACAAGTATAAAAGAAAAAAAATCTCAACAAAATCGTAAATATTTGCACTAACTGAAAATGAAAATCCAGCTTATCGAAACCTGTGGAATTCAGTGAAAGTAGTCCTTTGGGGAAATTTATGGCATTCAATGCACATATTGAGGAAAAAAAGAATGTAAGATCAATAATTTAAGTTTCCAATTATATAAGTAGTAAAGGAGGACAAATTATGTGCAAAACATTCAAAAAAAAATTAGAGCCAAAATCAATAAATGAAAAAAATAGTAATAAAACAACAGGAAATCAATAGGAAAAATTAAAAAAACTCAAAAGTTGATTCTTTGAAAAAAATCAATAAAGCAATTATGTCTCTATCCTGGTTAAATAATAAAAAAAAATGAAAACAAAGAACATAGATCAGTAATATCAGAAATGAAAGGGTAAAATCATAGATTCTATGTCCATTAAAAGAATATAAAAGAACTCTATGAGCAGCTCTCTGGCTACAAATTTGATAACCCCAAAATAAAGGAATAATTTATTGAAAGACATAATCTGCACAAAATTACAAGAATAGATAATATAATAATTCATATATCTATCAAAAACACATTCAGTAATTAAGTAATAATCTTTCAAAACAGGAAGTACTAGACTCAGACTCACTGGTGAATTATACCAAGCATTTAAGAAATTATGCCAGTTCCTTGTAATCTCTTTCAGAAGATATAATCAGAGGAAATATTTCTAACTCATTCTATATGATCAGCCCTAAGCTAACACCAAAACAAAAAAACATACAACAAGAAAAGAGAACTACAGACCAATTACTACAGACTCTTGTTGACATTCATGTAAAAATCTTCAATCTAATGTTAGTGAAGTGAATCAAATATTGTATAAAGATATTCTTCATCCCTACAATTTGGATTTACCCCAGGTATAAAAAGGCTTATCCAACATTTTGTTATCATCATTGCAAGCAGGCAAAAGAATAAAAATCGTATGATTTATCAATTAATGCAAGAAACGTTTTTGACAAAATCTAACACTCATGATAATAAAATTCTTTGTTAACTAAATTATTTACCTAAATATTAGGAACTTCCTCAATTTTATAAATAATATCTAACAAAATCTGTAAATAATATTCTCAATGTTGGGGAAATCAAACTTTCTCACTAAGATTATGAAGAAAGCAAAGAAATTGCCTCTCACCATTTTCAACATCATATTGGAATTCCTTGTTATTGCAATAAGACAAGAAAATAAAATAAAAAAATACTGGATTCAAATGAACAACAAAAATTTTTCCTGTATGAATTGATTGTCTATAATGATCTTCCAAAATATTCAACTACAAATCCCCTGAAATTAACAGCTATAGCACTGTTGCAGATAGAGGACTCATATATAAAAGTCAATTTGTTATACAACAAAGTAACAAGTGGAACTTGAAATTGAAAGCATAACTATAAATTCCATTAGGAGTCCCCAAAATAAAATGTTAAGTACTTATCTAAAAATATGTACAAAATCCATACATGGAAAACTATAAATTTATAATAAAGAAATCAAGGCAGAATTAAACAAATTGAGAGACGTTCTCTGCTCATGAATAGGCAAGTGCAATATTGTAAACATGTCAGTTTTCCCAAGTTGAGATACAAGTTCAATTCAATTCTACTTAAAATCTTAATGAATTATTTTGTGGATATTGTTCTAAGTTTTATATAGTGATAAAAAAGACTTGAAATAACTAATATATTAAAGGAAAAAATTTTTGAAGTACTGATTTTACCTAATTTCAAGATTTATTATAAAGCTACCATATTCAAGACAATGTGGCATTGACAAAAGCACAGACAAATGGCTTATCGCTCAGAATAGAGAGCCTGAAATAGGTCCACATAAAAATTATCAACTAATCTTAAACATGGTGCAAAAGCAATACAGCGTAACAAAATAATTATTCCAATAAATGATGCTGAAACAACTGACATCCATAGGCTCAAAATGAACCTAGACTGAGCTCTTTTACGCTTCAGATTCATCAATTCAAAATGTGTCTGAAGAGAAAGCAAATGACAAAAATATGAAACTACTTGAGACAGCATAGGAGAAAATCTAGATGACCTTGAGTTTGACAAAGGATTTTTTAGTATAAGAAAAAAGACATGCTCCATGTAAGTAAGAATTGATAAGCCTGAATTACTGAAATTAAAATTTGGGGCTCTATGAAATATACTCTCAAGATAATTAATAGAAAAGCCACACTAGAAGAAATACTTATTTAAGCTGTCTGATTAAAAATGTTATACGAAATATTTTTTTAAATACTTAAATCTCCACAATACGAAAAAAAAAATTCAAAAGTGGGCCAAGGATTTTGACAGTTAACACAGCAAAGAAGATATACAGAAATCAAATAGACATATTAAAATGTCCTTCCTGTCATATGTATAAAGGGAAAAGAAAATTTAACCAGAAAAATGAATAAAATTATTATCTATTAAAATGGCCAATATTCAGATCACTAACAATATCAAATGCAAGTGAGGATATAGAGCAAAAAGAACTCTCATTTATTGCTAAAGGGTATACAAAATCATCACTTTCGAAAACAGTTGAACAGTTTCCTAACAAACTAAACATTTTGTTTCCATACAATCAAGCAATTGCATTCTTCAGTTTTATACAAATGTGTTGAAAACTTGTGTCCATGCAAAAACTTGCACATGACTGTTTGCAACAGCTTTATTCATAATTGCCCAAACTTGTAGGCAATCAGAATGTCCTTCTGTCATGAATGGATAAATTGTGGTACATCCACACAATGGAATATTATGAAATGCTAAAAAGATGAGATATTAAGTCATGATAAGATAAGGAGCATACTCATATGTATATTACTAAGTGAAAATTCCAATCTAAAAACATGCACATATTAATTGTTTCCAAGTTTATGACATGGGAAAAGGTAAAACTATGAAGGTATTTAAAAGGTAGTGGCTGTGAGGGAATAGCAGAAAGGAAATAATGGATGTAATGAGTATAGAGGCTTTTTTGGACAGTAAAATTATTCTGTATAGTACTATATTGAGAGATATATGTCATTATACACTTGTCCAAACTCATAGAATGTGCCACACTGAGTGAACCCTAATATAAAGTATAGAGTCTGAGATATAATTACATATATATATATATACATATATATATATACTTATACATACACATATACACATAAAACTGAATGTGTAGGCTTATCAATTATACCAAATATGCCATTCTGATAAAGGATGTTGATTATGGGGATTATGTAGATTATGCATACATGTGTGGGCCAGATGGTATATTGGAACTCTCTGTACTCTGCACAATTTTGCAATGGTTCTAAACTGTTCTAAAAATAGTCTATAAAAATTAGAAAGTGAGAATGAAAAAAATTATGCAACTTGTTCTATTTCATCTATGCATTTATCAATCACTCAACATCCTGTATGTATGTATATAGATGTGTGCCCCTTCATAAGAAAATGTTCTATTCTATGGCATTTTTTTGTCATCTATGCTTTATAACTCTATATCTATGATATTTTTTACAGATTGGCATCTGAAATATTCAAAAATTCTTATTTCAGTTCCACATTTGATGTTTTCTGAGTGTTCTGTGATGAGATGAATGGCACAGAGGTATGATACACTGTTCCATAGAAGATGTCTCCTTACCTTGGAATCTTTGCTTCTGTTATCTGTAGACACCTTAGTAATCAATTAGTGACTGATGGACTAAATTAATCAACAGCACAAAAAAGTAGCCTTACCAAAAGATATGTTGAATCAGATACTATATTGCTAGTTAGAATGGTCTTTACTGTTTAACAAGCCAGAGATATTAGTAGAATGTGATCACAAAAGTTTTGATTTAGTAATTTAGAAGATATTTCAATAATGAAGATAATGAAAATAATTGAAAATATTTGTTAATGGTTAAAGCACACAAGTATATTGTTATGAAAGTACTATAGTATTTAAAATCAATGTAAAATATTAAATTAAGCAAATATGACATAATAAAATTGCTTGCAATATTGATATAAAATGTTTTCAAAATAAAAGCATCATTTCCTTTCTCCCTTCTTTCCTTTTTATATTCTTTATTTTGAACATCTACCCTATGATCTCTCAATGTATTTGAATGCTCTGTCATAAATATTTATGTTTATTTAACAAGTGGAAAATATTTTTAAAATGACATATATATGTTGCCAGCAATTATACCTGTAAATATAAAATATTATGATAAATACATGTAAACATGAAATGTATGCTACTTGCATATTTAAACTTAGTAATATTACATATAAAGCAGTGTGTTGTTCATTATTTAACATCTTTAAATAAGAATTATGTTAACAGCATATCTGACTATTTTCCTACCTGGTGATACTAGATAAATTCAATTCTTTAAAGCATTTTTTACTCTATGACTCCACTTAAATATCACTCAATAAACTAAATTAAAATTATTGTAATCTTCAATTATTTTAGTTTTCCCTAGGCATTGTAATTACCAATAAAATCAACATCTTTGATAGTTTTGAATACAAAATAAAACAATAGGCCTAGATATGACTATTAAACTACATAGGTCTTTATAAAGCACTGCAATTTGCTAAATTATTTAAACAATACAAAGGAATTTTCTTTTCAACTGACAAAAGATGAGATTAAAATACAGGTTACTTAGAAATTTGTTGGATTTTATCACTGTCACTACTATTGCTGGTTACTAAAGACCTTTTCTTCTTTCTTTAGATGTCACAAACCTCATGTAGCATATCAAACAGCACAAAAAGCAAAATGAATTTCTAAAGTTTTTATCATCTACAATACAGCTATAATATGGAAAGATTTATTTTATTACATGATTCAATTAAAGTTAAATAAGCAGACAGTATTAAAAGGATAATTTCTAATTATTTCCTATTAACTTCAAATCTATCATTTTTCTTTGTGATAGCTCAGTATAAGACTGATGAAGAGTTTGAAAAGATCCTTCCTCTAAGTAGATAATGAAATATAATAATGTAATCTTTATATAAAAATCTAGAAAGTGATTCTGGATATAAAAATTTTGAGACCAACAGTAAAGATTTGAAGTTTAATTTTAGGCGTTATGCATGAACCATATGTTTTCATTACCAGCATCTGTTAGTTATGGTGATCAGGTTAAATTTTTCTTTTGTTTTTTCCAATAAATAAAAATATTTTGAATGGCTGCTTTTTTTTTAAGTAGAGAGGCCATGAAATAAATAAAATATGTTTATGTGTTGCTTTGAAGATTTTGATTAGGGATACTTAAAATTTGTAATGTATAACTCTTGTTAAAAATAATTAAAGAATGTTGATGAACTTTGCACTCCTCATCATTTTCTAACACATTATAAAGATTTTAAAGAATGCTTATTCTTGAAACATGTATTTTCATTGTGAACACTCAGCTATCAAATTTATCATTTTCATACATGTTAATCCATGTGACTATAGTTTTTGAAAATCTATGATTCCAAAATTTGCACCAAAGAGGACCATGTGATATATATATATATGAAAACATCTATTAAACTACATTTTTGGGATAAAGAAAACTTTATTTCTATGTTGCTTTAAGAGTAGTTATCTATAAAATTAAATATTTATGATGGCAATTTCATATGAGCAAAACTACAGAAAATTGAGATAATACAGTATGATTATTTTAAGAACACTTTAAAAGAGATAGCAATAAAAACTCTAGGACTTAACTTTTTAGTGCATCTTTTGGAGGTAATCTGTTTCTCATAAATTCATTTGTCACTGAAGTGTCTGAGTTCTTGTAGAGAAACTCTATAACAAGCTGAATGGATTCCATTCAAAACCACCTACTTTAAAAGCTTTCCAGAAATATTGCGTAGTCCCAAATACTGTGATTGTATTTTAAAAGATTCTTTTTTTTTTTTTTCTTATAATGGAATATATGTTTATTGGAAAATAGTAAAATGGCACAGAAACTTTTTAATATATTTTAATTTACCACTTACAAGCAGATTGTATTCTAGCATTTATAGGATAGTAGGAGAAAAGAACATATCAAAACTATCACTCAAGTAAATTTAAATTATAAATTGTGAATTTATTAATGAGAGTACTTAATGATATGAAACAGACATACTGGTCCTTGTTCGATGTTTTCAGGGGGAAAATTGCTCAAGAAAATTAATGATTAGCTGAGATTTGAAAATGAGGGATTAATAGGGCAAGTTTCAGCATGCAAATTGACTCTGGAATGAGAAGGACCTGTTAGGAAAAATCCAGGACTGTAAAGAAAAGAAACTTCTGAGTTAGCCCAGGATCAGAGGGCTGGGCTTTCACCCGAAGACTTTTGAACCTCCAAGGAAAGAGGGAACACTTCATATTCTGTTCTGATGCAGTCATTTTGCACTCTGAGGTCTAAACCCAGTAAGTTTATACACTTCTGTTGCCGCCACGCTACAGTGCCCTTGCTTCAAAGCCAGTAAATATGTATAAAATCTAGATCTTGTCTCACTCAAATCTGGAATTTTTCCCAACTTCTACCAGCTTTTACTGGCTCACTGTGAGCTTTTCGCTTGTTTTTTAATTTCCCTTTCATATTTTATCTTTTTTCTTTTTTGTTTTTAAAGGTGCAGGTAAGAATGAAGAGGAGTAGACAGGCAGGTAGGAAGCAAGAGAAGAAAGAAGCATTTTATTTTATTTCATTTGTTAATTTATTTGTTTATACTGGTTGCTTTTCTCCAGACCCAGGACTCAAACCCAGTGGTATATGACCTGCATTCCTTGAGGTGATTGATCCAACTTCTACTCTATTGGGGTGCTCCATAGTTCATCATTTGTACTAAAAGAAAAGTAAATGCAACAATGGAGTAGATACACCCAACATGTATGTATATATATATATATATATGTATTATAATATCTATACATATTATAAATAGTATATTGACATATAAAGTATATAAGTAAAATATATTTAGATTACAATTATATATTTATATATACATTTATGTATAAACTTATACATAATATATATTTAGGTTTGCATATGTATTTTTAAGTGAAATTTTCTCTCTTCTTTTTGGTTTTCTATTCTAGGCTCTATAGATAACAAGAATCAATTTCAGATTGAAGAACACATGAGCGATACAAAATTTGTTTTTTAAATAATAAATTAGAACGATCTCATGCTATCTGAATCTCACAAATTAAATAATATATGGTCATACTTCTTCAATGAGATTGAAGATATTAATTGTGAAGGCATGTAGAAAGTATAAGGTATGGAATATGACACAGAAAAAAATATCTTTTCAACTGATTAATAAAGCACTCTTTTTATATTGTATTTACTATATTTTGAAATATCTATTTTCCTAATTCAAGTAAATACATAATTATTTAAAGGTGATTTACAAATGCGTGCATGACTGATTCCCCTTTACTGCTTCTAAAATTAAATGTACTTCTATGTATCTCATGCCTTTTGTATATACTCAAAAACCAAATTTGTGTTTATATTTAGTGATGTTCACACATTTCCAGAAGAAATTTAGAGTAACTATAGACCACCACACTGAAAAATCATGTTTACTTATGTTCCAGATTCTCATTTAATATGAGCATCTATTCCAATAGTTCAAATTCCCATAACAATTATTTATAAATATGTTTCTATTTTCTTCAAGTATTCAAAATGCTCCAAAGTGTTTCTGCTTTCATCAAAAATGCCCTTCTAATGGAATGTCCTCCTGATGATCCTCTGATGTGAATTTTTTTTTAAGTTTTTGATAATGATTTTAATGAAAGAGTTGCTTTTGTTATATTTTCTATATAAAAATTATCACTAATTTTGTGGCTTCAGAGAAGATCCAGATTTTGTAGTGTGGAAGCTTAGCCATGACTTGGCTGAATTTTCTGCTCAGGGTCTGGAAAAGATGATCTAATTCACAGAGACCTGTTCAAAATTCTTTGGTTACTGTCGTTTTCTTGAGTTTGTAGAGCTGAGGACCTCAGCTTCTGTAGGCCACCATTATTGCCTGCCATGTGGCCCTCTTCACAACATGGTAGTTTGTTGTTCCAAGGTCAAGAGAAATGTTTACTGCTGCTTCTTGTTTTTTACCTCTAGCGACAATCTGACAAGATTCAAGTGATTATGTCACAACCATAACCAGAAATATTCTCCTTGTTGATTCATTCAAACTAAATTTATGAACAATATTAACTATATCTGCAAAATAATTTAATTTAAGCAACATTGTGATATACCACTCTATTTACATATTCCAACAATATTCCATAGTGGTTAACTATGCACGGCGCACATACCAAAAGGACAGAAATATTGTGATCGTCTTATAATTCTGCCCCACTATGTGAATAATTTCCATCAGTATCCTAAAATAAATATAGCATTTGAACAAAAAAATAATAATTACTGTAAAAATAAATTTCTAAAACAAAGTCTAAAATAATTTTTTTAGAAAAGCAAATATATAACTCAAATGAACATGTTTATTTTTTAACGTGTTTCCAGAACCTAGTAGTCAATCAAATATTCAGTATTTTCCACATGAAAATGATGCATGAGCTCTCCAGTAGGTAAAATAAATGGCAACCTTAGAGAGAATGCAATTAAATTAATACACTGCTTTTTCACATGTTTCAATCTGTTAGCAATTTGCTAAGGGTTTTTAAGCTTCTACAGGAGGAAGAAGGTATTTACTGAATGCAGTTGGAATGAAATGAGATTAGATGAGCTCTGATTTATAATGTCACCGAATTCTTTTCCTATTATCTCATAAGGAAATGCCCTAAGGTGGAAGATGACTCCTGAATTAACTCTTCTGTTTCATGAAGCCCAATTACTTGTCTCCACCAATTTAAGCAATATGTAGGGCACACTAACATTTCTGCTTATGACTTCTTTGTTCTAAACTAATAAACTAGTAAAGTAACTAATATGCCCTATATTTTCTGATTTATAATTTCCATTTCCAAATTAAATATTCAGTTCTTAAAATTGTACTTGAATCTGTTGATGGATCTTTGGAATAGTTATGCTTCTTTTTAAAACAATGTCTTAGAAGAGATATTATGCTAAAGGTATTTATAAAAGCACTGTAGTATTTTTCGGTTTTAAAAATAATGTTCTTGACTTCCGTTCAAGATGACAATCTGGTAGGAGCAAGGACCTATCTTCTCCACAGAGAAAACATAAATTCACTAATTTTCCAGAAACAAACTGAGGAAAAGTAGACAAAGAGATTGCAGAGACACAGTAGCAATTGTGACAACAAAGGGTAGGCAAAAATGTCCAGGTTCAGAGCTACACAGTAGTCTCAAACTCAGGATTCCAGTCACAGCTGGGGGTGTGTGTGGGGGTCGGAACTGGCCCTCCCAGGAATCACAAAAGCAGCTGAAAGCCCACCCAGCAGAACCAGGACATGGAGCCAGGGGAGAGGTTCTAGGCACAAGGCAGAAGAAGCAACAATGCTCTGGTGGTTTGAATGGTAAGCTTGGAAAGAAAATTATACTGGGTGCCGCCATAATCAGAAGGCATCAAGGTGAATTGTCCAGCCCCACCCACTCCCACTATATTTCCCAGGAGTCACAGGACCCACTAACTGGGTCTCCTGCCCTCAGGCTTAAAGGAAGAAGAAAGTCACCCAGAGGGAGAAACAGTCAATGCTATCCACTACCACCATCTTGTGGTTATAGGTGAAACTGCAGCCTGATTGCCAATTGTGGGCCAACAGCAAGGTGGCTATTGGGGTTGGGAGCTGGGACACTGGAGAAAGGTTCTGCATCCCTCACACAAACTGTAATCACATAGACTAAACTTCGGCACAACTAGAGGGCTCACATTAGAACTTCAACAAATACAACCATTTTTGACATTACAGAACTCAAGAAATCCCATTGTTCAAACCAAGATACAGGCTTACTCAGTGTCAGTCAATACACTACACAAGGCCATCACTGCAGGAAAACCTAAGCCAAGAAATATAAACAGAATGTCAAACAGAGCAAAGACACACAGTAATATACATGAAATGATGAGTCCGATCAAAATCCCAGGGGAAAATTTGAATACAGCAGACTTCTGCAAACTACCTGAGGATGAATTTAGAGCAAAGGTATTCATGGAAATCAAGAAAACAATAGAGGAAGAGAAAGAGAACAACAAAAAAGAGAAGAAATGACACAGCTAAAAATAGATGTCAAAGAAATAAGGAACACAAAAGCTGAGTTAAAGACAAAATCAATAGAGGGACTCAGGATGAATGAAGTCTCCAATATTATCGGTGAGTTAGAAGATAGGGGAGAAGCATGCATTCAAGCAAGCTAATAAAGAGATAAAAGAATACAAAGTAATGAAGTCAGTGTTCGAAACTTATGGGATAAAATCAAAAGAACCAACATTCACAGTATAGGATTTGCAGAAGGAGAATAGAGGGGAAAAAGGGGCAGAAACTATATTTGAAGAAATAATAGCTGAAAACTTCCCTAACCTGAAGAATGAAGCAAGCCTCCAGACCCAGGAAGCTCAAAGAGTCCCTAATAAAAGAAACCCAGGTAGGCCTACCTTGTCATTAAAATGTCAAAAGTACAAGATACAAAAATCTTAAAAATATTCAGAGAAAAGCAAATCACATATAATGGAGTCTACCCAAGATAGAGAATTTCTCAACTGAATCTCTACAGGTCAGGAGGGAATGACATGATATATTCAAAACACTAAAAGAAAAAGATTTCCAACCTAGGATACTATACCCTGTGAGTTATCATTCAGAACTTAAGGACAGATAAAATGCTTTCCTAACAAACAAAATTTAAAGGATGTTACTGCCACAAAATCAGTTCTACAAAAATTGCCAAAAGATGCAATATAAAGTGTAAATAAACCCCACTTAAAAACAGTAAGATAGAAAATTTAAAAAGTGGGGAGGAGATGAGGGGGAAAATGTGGACGGTTGGAATGAATAGAAAACAAATCTGTTTTTAAACAAAAACAGGAAATAATCATAGAATTCATAATGCTAACTTCAGGGTAAACTCCAGCAAAAAAGCGAAGAAGACAACAAAAGGGAAACCAATCAATACAAAATCACACCCAACCCACCTAAGAAAAGAAAGGGAAGAAAAAAGACACTGTCTCAAACAGCACACAGAAGAGAAATTACAAAATGATACTAAGTAGCTACAAAGCAATGTCCACCTTAATCACTAATGGACTGAAGGCACCAGTCAAATGACACAATGGCCAAATTAACTAAAAACCATCACCTAACTTTCTGCTGCATTCAAGAAACTCAATTTCTTTCAAAAGATAAACAAAGACAAAGTTATGGTTGGAAGATCATCTTCACTCATATGGCAAACATAAAAAGCAGGAATGCCTATAATTATATGTGACAAAACAGACCTCCAACTAAAAAAAAAAAAAAAAGAAGAAAATGAACATTATATAATGATTAAGGGGTCAATACAGCAAGAAGACACAAAGCTTATAAACATATATGTAGTAAATGAAGAAGCATCAAAATATTATTATTCAAGTATTATTCAAACTGACAGACAACAGCACAAACATAGTCAGAGACTTCCACTCACCATTTACAACAATGGACAGATCAACCAGGCAAAAAACTAACAACTAACAGCAGCTTTAAATGACCATTTGGAGCAGCTATTGTCTATTAGACAATAGACATATACCAGTCACTTTATCAACCAACTACAGATTCAACTTCTCAAGTGCTCATGGAACATTCTCAAAAGTAGATCATATGTTGGAATACCAAACATATCTTAACAAATTTACAAAGATTGAAATTATACCGAGCATCTTCTCTGACGACAATGACTGAAAACTACATATCAACCACAAAAAGAAAACTGGAAGATCCCACGTTAATTGGAAATTAAACAATATGCTTCTGACTAACTCTTGGCTAAAAGAAGAATAGCAAGAGAAACAAAATATACTTAGAGACAAATGATAATGAAGATAGAAGTTACCAGAATCTATGGTCTGCAGCTAAAGCAGTACTAAGAGGGAAGTTCATTGCAATTCAGGCCTACTTCAAAAACCAGAAAAATCATACATAAGCATCTAACGCTACATTTAAAGCAACTAGAGAGAGAATGATGTTGAAAGCCAACATCAGAAGAAAGAAAATAATCAAAATTCGAGCAGAAAATAAATGAAAAAGAAAACAATAAAACAATCCAGAAGATCAATGAAGCTAAAAGTTTGTTCTTTGAAGAAATAAGCAAAATAGACAAACCACTGGCTAGATTCACAAAGGAAAAAAGAGAGAAAACTCTCACAGCTAGAATCAGAAATGAAAGGGAGAGAATTTGCAGTAGATATCACAGAAATACAAAACATCTTAAGAGACTACTATGAACAACTCTATGCCAACAAACCCACAGCCAACATCATAGACAATGGCAAAAAATTAAAAGCATTTACCTTAAGGTCAGAAAAAACAAAAACAAAAACAAGGCTGTTCACTCTCAACACTGATATTTAGCATCATACCATCATACTGGAGGTTTTAACCAGAGCAATTACACAAGAAAAAGAAATAAAAGGAATTTAGATAGGAAAAAAAGAAGTAAACTTCATTATTTGCAGATGACATGAATATATATATGCTGAAAATCCTAAAACTCTGTCAAAAAACTGCTAGATCTAATCAACAAATACAGTAAAGTCACAGGCTACAAAATCCAAGCACAAAAATCTTTCATATTCTTATATACAAGCAACACACTAAAAGAAAACTAAATCAACAAAACCATATTGTTAGAATGGAGGTGAAAAGAATAAAATATTTTGGAATATACTTAACTAAGGAAGTGAATATTGGTACAATGAAAACTACAAGTCCTTCTTAAAAGAAATAAAGGAGGATACAAAGAAATTGAAAGACATTTTCTATTCCTGGTTGGGAAGAATCTAAATTATTAAAAAGATCATCTTATCTAAAGCAGTATACCTATTTAATGCAATCCTCATTAAAACCCCCTGGGCTTATTTCCAGGAAATAGAAACAAAAATATTGAAATTGGTATGAAATAACAAAAGACCTTGAATAGCTAAATTATGAGAAAAAAGAATGTATCTGGTAGAATTACACTCCCAGACATCGAGCTATATTACAAAGTGATAGGGATCAAAACAGTATGATACTGGAATAACAACAGAGGCACAAACCAGAGCTGAATGAGAGAAAATGCCACATTCACTTACAGTCAGATGACCTACAACAAAGGAGCCAATAACATACCATGGAGAAAGGAAAGTCCTTTCAATAAATGGTTGGATGGCCACATACAACAGAATGAAGTTAGATCATTCTTTAATACCATACACAAAAATTAACTCAAAATGTCTAGAGACTTGGACATAAGACCAGAAACCATAAAGAGATATTCCATGACATTGTCCTTAGGGAGGCTTTTTGGGACTCAACTCCAGCATCAAGGGAACCAACAAGAAAAACAAACTGGTACTGCATCAGTCTAAAAGCTTCTTCACAGCAAAAGAAAACATAACCAAAACCAAAAGGTAATCCATTAACTGGGAGAATACATTAATATTTCCTATTTCTGTAAAGTACTTAATTTCTAAAATACTTGAAGAACTCATGAAACTCATTAACAGAAAAATAGACAATTAAATATAAAAAATTGGAGAGACAGTTTTCCCAAGAAGGTATACAGATGGCCAACAGACCCTTGAGAAGCTGTACCCATTAGCTGGCTATCAGGAAAATGCAAATCAAAGAACAGTGAGATATCACATTACACCTGAGAGACTGACCATTATCCAAAAGTCTGGAAACAACAGATGTTGGCAAGACTGAAGAAAAGGGAACACTTCTATAGTGTTGGTGGGAGTGCAAATTGATGCAACCCCAATGCAAAAGTGTGAAGAATCCTCAAAAATTTGAAGATGGAGGTTCCATATTATCCACTTTTGGGTATTTAACCAAAAGGTACAAAATCATTCTTTCACAGAGCTTTATACCCCACCCACTCCATGTTTACTGAAGCCCTATTCTCAATAGCTAAGAACTAGAAACTACCTGAGTGCCGAACTTCAGCTGAATGGATAAAGAAGATGTGGTACATATATATATATAGTACACAACCCTTAGAAGAGCTGAAATCTTGCTATTTGAATCAAAGTGGATGAATTTAGAAGGGATTATGCTACGTGAAATAAGTTAAAAGAAAATAGCCAGATACCAGATGATCTCACTCATAAGTGGAATATGAAGAGACAAAGCAATGAGCTAGATGAAACAAAACCAATCCTTGGACACTTGCAACAGAATTGAGGTCACCAATAGGGACTGGAATAAGTGGGGGTGGGGTGCAAATGGTGGCAGAGCCCACTAGACAATGATGAAGAACACTTGATGATTTGGGAGGGCAGGATATGTTGACATATGTACGAGGAATGGGGAACTTACATATGTCAGTTTATTTTAATGTGTAAAATAAATTGCTACCATAAAAAAAGAGACTGAGAAGAACCTTAAAATCTTAGAAGGATTAAAAAGATCAGTTCTGCCATTTTTGGTTATTTTTGTCAAAGATATAATGATAGGGGGAAGATAAAAGGAAAATCAAGATACAGAACTTATCTCTAAAATTATTCACTCTATTGTAGGAGTTTATATTGCTAAACAGATTCTAATTGAGTAAGTCAAGCATTTGGAGGCATCATTATAATTACATGTTTCTTAATGTTAAATTTATTCAATATCTATTTTTCAATTAGCTGGATGGAATTTTGTCTTCCAATTTTTAACATGCATATGGTGCACAATGCTGTGTGAAACTTAAATCTTTCAGTTTTGCTTTACATGATTAACATTTAACCCAGCTTAATCTGTATATTTGATTTTAAACTTCTGGGATGGTCTGTGATGCATGCTTTGAATGAAAAAACAACCACCTCAACTCTGAGAAGATGATTTTGTTATGGTCTTACTAGCAGAACTGATCCATCTGCTCTCAATTTCTTGCACTTTATAATTCACTTGTATATGTGTATATGTGTGTTTTATTCACATTTGGCTTCTGCAAAAAATCTTGGTTACCTTTCAAACACAGTAAGAAATTCTGTCAGTTTATCCATCTGTTTCTTCATGTACAGAATTAAGGAGACTGCAAATTTTTATTTCTTATAGTTCCTACAACTCTATTTAATAAAAAAATCAAAGTAATACTAAGGAGAACCTCAAGTGAGTATTTGGGGAAGGATTTAATGACCATACTACATGTTACCTAAGAATTTCACTACATTAAAATTACAGCAGGGTTCAAAGTCAATTTATCTTTGTATTTATCCTTTTTTTTTTTTTTCAAATACTATTTACTATTCCTTTCCATATATGTAGGATGTTCAAAGCAATTCTTGAGCAAGAATTTTTCTACATAATGATCATTTTAATTTAAATTATGATATTCTCATTGCAAAACCTACAAGACAATAGGGTCCATGCTCTCTATGGTAAAACCTGGGCTATTTGTAGAAGAAAAAAAGCATTTCCTCAATTCCTTTATCATTCATTCTCTCCCCAAAACAGTAACTAGTCCCTTTGAGAATATAATGTACACAATCAAACTATATACTTATAAGAAGTACATGCTAACTTCTCCCTACTTGAAAACATTATGTAGTCTTACAACTTCTGATGCTGATGATTAACTGTTATTTTTATGGCAACCATTACAAAGATTTTCAGTTTCTTCTGAGCTAAGATTATCTTCAGTTGTGCAGATACCATTACCATCTTGTGAGTACACAGTAATAGACTTTTTCATGGATTAGGGGATTTAACACTCATTTAATAGATATATTGACATGTGTGCTATGTAAGGCACTCTGCTGGTGTCAGGGGTTAAAAAATGTTCTATAAGATTATACTAAACATAACTAGCCATTATGAAATCGAGAATTAAAGCCACAATGAAATATTATTGCTTATTTATCAATATGTCTAAAATTTAAAACTGTATTATAATACCTTATACAGCTGATAACAGGGAGAAAGTTAATTACTCATTGAAATTAATAAATGTCAAAGCCTTTCTTAAAACTAGTCTATTTAAAAAAAAACCCTAAAACTTAGTCATATGATTCAGAAATTACACCATTGAGCATTTATCCCAGAGTTATGAAAATGAATTTATAGAAAATCTGAGTACAAATGTTCATGAGCTTTATTAATTATATCACCAAGTTGGAAACAACCCAGATACCCTCCAGATGCTAAAATGATAGACACAATCTGACATATATAGATTAAGGATTGTGACAGAGTAATAAAAATCTACTGCTGATACTACAACCTGAATGGAGCTCCAGAAAATTATCTGAAAGAAAAAAACAGCAAATCACAAAATATTGTACATGTTATGATACTATTTACATATCATTCTCCCAGAAAACAAATTATAGAGATGAGCTAAGATTATTGATTGCCACAAATTAGATATTGAGGAGTGAGGGAGGGTGAATTTGGACACAATCCAAGAGAAACTTTGTACCAATCCTTGTACTGATGGGACATCCAATATCTTCAATCGTTACAGTGGTTACATTAATTTAAACATGTAATAAGATTGCATTAAAACACATATAAAAAGTAGTGCAGGTAAAACTGATGAAATGCAAATAAGTTCTGTGGTGCAAATTGTTCCTTCTTGGTTTTTACATTGTTCATAATCATGCAAGATAGCACCATTGCAAAACATGAGGTAAAAGAGGCAGGTTATTTTCCTGTACATTTTTTTCAGTCTCATGGGAATAAATAATTATTTTAAATTACAAAGTAAATTAAACGTGTGTTTTTTTGGTTTTAAGTTCCAAAGATTTTAATAATGCAGGAGAGAAAATTAAAGGACTAAATATTACAATGAAATTTGCAAGTGTTAGTATAGGTACTACGGGTATTGTAGAACAATTTGGCAAACTTGATTAAATTAAGATTGAGTATTCCAAAGTTGAAATCAATGGAGAAAAAATAGGATAAAATTTAATAGAACTTTTTGCTGCATATCATCTTTATGTTTGAATAGGAAAAATGTTTTGAATATACTTCCAACTCCACAGTAAATGTCCCTTCTTGATAATTCATATTTTCCTGCCCCATTTTATCATAAAGCTTAACTAATGAGTCAGTCTCCAGGAAAAAGGAATAGGTACCAAAAAAAAACCCAAAAAACAAAACAATAGCATAGGAAAAGAAAGAGGTAATGTGTAGAGAAATAGTCACCTTTTGAAGAGGAAATACAATGATCTTAAGTTTACGTCGTAAGAGAAAAGAACCCGGGAGTGAAGAATAGAGGCAAAAGGTTGGTAAAGAATATGCTGACTTTTGTCACTAGATGATTACAACTGTGACTGAAGGGCACGTGAAGTACCCACTACATTAGAGACACCCTAGTGTAAGACAACTTGTCTTCACTCTCACAGAGCCAGGGATTCTTAGACTAGCAAGAGGAACAGTGATAAGCTTCCAGAGTGGATAAGTCCTTATAGGCCTGTAGTTAATATCAGAAAATAGTGCATGTAAACCATGAGAGAGGAAGCTGCGTATAGGCAAGGACCACCAACAAAAGGAATTCTGCTTGGAATCCCGAAGGACAGGTAGAGATCAGGCATGCCTCTGCAGTTAACAGCGCTCCATGGCAAAGGTGAGATGAATCAGTATCAACAGAGGTCAGTGACAGTTCAGAAGCCCATTTGTGGACAGAATTATGTACCATTAAAATTCATATATAGAAATTGTAAGCTTCAATATAAATGTATTTGGACATACGGTTCTAAGGAGGTATTTGAAACTAAATGAGGTCCTAAGGGTGGGGCTATAACCATACAGAATTGATGTTTTATTGAAAGAGAGAGAGAGAGAGAGAGAAAGAGAGAGAGAGAGAATGAGAGAGAGAAAGAGAGGGAGAGAGAGAGAGAGAGAAAGAATGAGAGAGAGAGAGAGAGAGAAAGAATGAGAGAAAGAGAGAGAGAGAGAGAGAGAGAGAGAGAGAGAGAGAGAGAGAGAGAGAGACCCAGAGCTCTTGCTCTACCCACCTTGCTCCAATTCCTATACATATGCAGAGGAGAGAAGATGTGAACACAGTGAAAGTCTGCTGTTCACAAATCAGGAAAAGAAAAAAACAACAACATACAACTCACCAGAAACCAACCTTAAGAGCAACTTGAACTTGGATTTCTAGCTTCCAAAACCATGAGAAAATACATTTCTATTGTTCTAACTCTCCATTCAGTGGTCTTTGGTTATGGTAGGTGTAGCAGACTAGTCCACTCCATCTAGAAGAAATTAACAATTCTTAAATTTTACTGCAACTTTGGTGAAATGGAAGGAAAGAGAAAAATGTGATGACCAAACTCAGAATTTGAATATTGAATTAATTTTTTTGCACAAATGAGTTCAATTTAATCCAAAAGGTATACCTTTAGAGAAAAGAAATGAGTTACTTTAAAGTGGAATATCAGTTTTCTTCCAGCCATAAGTATCTTTGGACTTACTAGCTCTATTAACATGAGTTACATATAATATTTAAATAAAATTTAGGTATATCATAATTTCTGTTAAATTTAAACATTACCATCCAGTTTTTTAATCATTTGCCAAAAAAAAAAGTTTTTCCCCAAAAAGTGAAAGTATTTTTATGACACAGATTTATCAAAATAATAGTACAATATCTGCAGTAGAAATTTGGCATGGAGTTTCTATATAGCGATAATGATTATTTTGGGATTGTTGTATAGTAAACTTCAATACAAGCTTATAACTACTATCTCTTATTCTCATTACATTATTAAACTTTACTTACTGGTAAACTTTAGTGTTCAATTCATAGAACAATATCAAATTAAAGGTCGATGTAACAGTTCTGAACCTTTTCATTCATTCTTACCAAAAATTATAACTATGATCACAAATAAATAGAATGGTGTTCTTTAGCACCATCTAGCTTGCTTTTTGAACAATTCACAGCAATAAATTTTTCTTTTTAAAATAATCAGATTATAATCTTAAATAGTGTAGCTAGTAAGGTCTATGAAGACAGGTCAAATGACTAAAAATATTAATATGTTATTTTTAAAAAATCACTGAATGTGCACAACTACTTTCTTATACCATTATGGGTTTGTCTTTTAGTGTTGTCATGTTTTAAGAAATCTTTTTCATTGTGCTAATTGCCAGAAATGCTTCACTGAAAACAGTGGAATCATGCCACTTAATTCCTCTTCAGTTGCTGATAATATTTAGAGCTAAAATCTAAAATATATGTTTGCAATAAATATTGAGAAATTTTATAAATATTTATTAATGCTCACCTTCTTTATATCTTAAAATACATGTTTTGATATGCCCCTGTTTATAGTTATACAGAAAGTAGGGAAACAAAAACTTACATGAAAACTACCATTGGTTGATGAACACAGTTAATCATATGAAAATAACATCTACTTTTTAACAAGATTATCTTCAGAAGAAAGTATTTGATCAATGTATGACAGTGACTCATTTATTCTGATGTTTTCTAGGATTTCACATTGCTTTGTCACTTTAAATCTGTCTATTCTGTTTGCGGTTGTTACTTTTCATTTTACTTTACAATAGCTGCATGTTTCGATCTAATTTATGCTTGTTTCCAGCCAAGGAAATCTATTTAGGAGAAAGCATAGATTCTGATAAATGCAAGATATGCACTAGCGTAATGTGTTGTTAAGGACACCCCATGAATTTTAGATAAGAAAAATATTAAAGCAATAGGGATTTTGAAACCAACTAAGGCTTTAAGAAGCTAATATCCAAGCAAATATTAAATATTTTCATATATATTGTAAAGGCTGAAACAGAACACCCCAAGACTCTTAGAATTGGT
The DNA here is from genome assembly GCA_004363575.1 of Solenodon paradoxus. Classification (NCBI taxonomy): domain Eukaryota; kingdom Metazoa; phylum Chordata; class Mammalia; order Eulipotyphla; family Solenodontidae; genus Solenodon; species Solenodon paradoxus. Next base: position 366,263 of record RJWH01000178.1, on the reverse strand, counting down.
CTCTTGTGGATGCACCATTGTGACAGAAACAAGTCAAGGACAACAGACAGCAGATCCACAGACATAGTAATTCTAACCCTTTAACCATTCCCTTAATCAAAGAAAATATTTTCCACCCCTTGTTGTTGATTTTTATTTTTCAGGTCAACAGATTTATAGTTGAACATTTATGTACACTTCATTATAATCACCAGCAAAAGTCTATAGTTTTCATCCAACACCATACAAATGGCTGTCTTTACCTGTTTTTCCCTACACTCTTCACCATAATCCACTGGTAACTACCATTGTGTTGTAAGAATTCTAAATTTTGTTTTTATTTTATTTTGCCTGTTCTTGTGTTTCCTTGCTTTACAGATGAAGAATGAATGAATCATATGAATGAAATCATAAGGTGTTCTTTCTCTGATTTAATCACTAGTGTAATACGAGGTCCATCCATGTCATCACAAATAGATTTCATCTTTTTTAAATATTTGAGTAGTATTCCATTTTGTATATATACCACATCTTCTTCACCCACTCATTTTTTGATGGACATTTAGCTTATTTCCAACTCGTGGTTAAAATGAATGAAGCTTCAATGAATATAGGATACATATGTGATTTTGAGTCAGTGTTTTTGTATTATTTGTTTTAAATGCCCAGAAGTGGAATTGCTGTATCACATAGTACTTCTGTCCTTAATTTTTAAGTTATTAATTTGTTTCCTATAGTGATTAAACAAATTTATATTCCCACCAACAATGCATAAAAGTTCCCTTTCTCCACATTTTCAGCCAATGCTGTTTCTTGTCCTTTTATACTAGATATTCTAACTTGTGAGGTGAAATCTCATTGCAGATTTTACTTGTATTTTTCTACTAATGAGTGATTATAAAAATCTTATATGTGTTGATAATCTGTATGTCTTCTTTGATTAAAAATCATGTTAGTGGTTACAAGAAAAAGGAGGGATGGGCAACTGAGTAAAGGGGATCATTTGTAAAGTGACAGAAGAGTTGAAATATTGGTGGTGAACTTAGTATCATATACAGATGGTGATTTACAGTGATGCACCCCTTGACCTCTGCATGTTGTGATGAAATGCTCCATGAAATTATTTAATTAAAATTGTTAAATTTATCATTTAATTAATTACGTGATTTTCATTTATATTATTAGTCTATGTAGATTCTTTGCTAATTTTTAATTGGATTGTTTTGTTGCTCTTGTTGTTGAACATGTTGTTGAAATGTCCTATTCTTATATTTTGTGTATTAATCCCTTGTTGGGTATATGATTGCAACTATCTTCCATAATTCAGAACTTCTTATCTTATTTTGATAATAGTTCAGATATTTAGATATCTTATTTAGATAATAGTTTCTTTCACTATGTAGAGCTTTTTAGTTTGATGCAATCCTATCTAAGTTTTTTTCATTTTCCTGTCCTTTAATATAAATCTACAAAGAAAACTCTAAAGCCAAAGAGCTTAGTCTCTTCCATGTACATTCCAAATTAAATTTTGTATAAAGTGTAATATAGTGATGAAGTTTTATTGTTTTACTTATAGTTGTCCAGATTTCTCTACATCTGTTACAGAAGATTTTCCTAGCCCCTTTGCATAAATTAGTTGTCTCTACATATGGATTTATTACTGGACTCTCAATTCTGCTCCATTGAGCCATATGTCTTTACTCTAGTGTCATGCAGTTTTGAGTTACTGTATTGTTGTAGTATTATTTGAAGTTAAGAAGTGTGATACTTTCATCTTTTTTTTTGTTTGTTTATCAGATGGATCTATTTAAGGTCTTTTGTGTTTCCGTAGAAGATTTCAAATTTTTGGTTCTATTTCTGTAAAAAATGACAGTATTTTGAACATGATTGCATTAGATATATAAATACTTTAGGAAAAATGGTCATTGTAACAATGCTAATTCTTCCAATTCATGAGCCTGGATGTATTTTCATTTATTAGCAGTAACAAACTCTTAGATTATGGAAATACAATGGAGGCAACCATGACGTAGCATACACAGATATTGAATTATAATGCCATATACCTGAAACCTGTATAATGTATAAACCAATTATGCGTCAATAAAAAATACTTTAAATGAGTAAATGTTTTTCTGATTTTAACTTTGAAAAAATATTACAGTTATATCTGGCTGTGTTGAACTTTAGAATGAAATATAACAGCAATATTCTGGGCATCAAATTCTGGGTGTAAAATTTCGATGTATTGTAATTATCAATTTCCAATTTTATTTATTCATTTACTCATTCAAAGAGTATTTACTGAATTTATTTGTCAGAATTCAGTGGTACTCAATTCTATTAAAGTCTTTCATCTTAAATAACATTTGCGCTAATAGATATGACAAATCACGATGCTTGTCATATGTGAAAGAGAGTGCTAAGTTCTTTGTAGGGAATGGAATATGTAATGCAGCAGTGACTTTTATTTCCTTTTACTGGATGAGAAAAAGATTACATTTAAGAAGAAATTTAAGGTTAAGGAACCAAGTATAGGAAGAAAAGAAAGAAAAAATAATATTATAAGAAATCAAAAGGTTTATTTCAAAGACTCTTAAGTGACTAAAGGCTTTGTCATCTTTGAAACATAAGACTGAATTGTGGGTTTAACATAGGTTAAGATGAAGAGAGATGAGATATATGACTGAATTTGGACATAAAGCTTTCATAAGCTGGGGAAAGTAGTTTTTATCTTCCCTGCATCCCTCCCTCTCTCCTCCCTCTTTTTCTTCTTTCTTTCCATCCCTTTCTCTTTATTATAATAACCAGTAAGAGTTGATAGAAGTGTAGTTAGGGAGATACTAAGACATATGTAAGGGCTTAAGGAAGTTCATATATGTTTGCAGATAATGTAAGTGGAACTATCTGATGTATTAAGTTTCAGAGAATGTGGTTGACAAGAGAAATATCAAGAAAGAACACAATCATTTTTGACTTCACAACTGCGTGAGTGTTTCCTTAAAAATTTAGTTGCTAGTATTGGCTTTAATATAACTGAAGAAGGTACAATTTAAGCGACAGTAAAAATGTTTTGGCTTTTTCAGGTTTGATATGTTGTCTTATGAGGTATCAACTGAATGATTATTGATATGTGCCTAGTATTCAAACCCAAAAATAGGGCAAGACATAGAGCTTTGAGAATCATACACAGGCATGGAATGTTTTTCCTTAGGAATAAAGCTATGTCTTCTTTGTTTCAATCCCTTATCTTATATAGATGAAAAAATTTTAGTATTTTCATTTAAAATAGCATAATAATAGGGAAATTTTAAAGTAAATAAAAACAATAGTGCTAACATAAATGAATAGAACAGTATTTTAGTTACAAATATTTCTATGAAAAAATAAATTGTAAAGCTGAGAATATTTCACTATATATCATTGAAGCTAAAATATCATCAATTTTTTGTTTAATTAGGAAGCTAATCTTTAGCACTAGTTCTACTAAAGAGCACAGAGCACTTCCTACACCATTCATCATTCTGAAAACCCCTGTTCCCAATGATATTTTCTTTACAGAACTTCAGTTTTTAAAGCCCAGGAGACGACAGAAACAAAAATGAAATATAGCTACAATGGATAATGTTTAGCTAGATAGAATGTTCAGGAAAGGTATCATACAGAGTAATCTGTTTCCAATCTGCTATCCCTACCCAAAAATTTAGCATCTTCTGTCCTTGACTCTATTTCAAGACACAGCTACTCTTCTGGACTTAACTTAATTTGCACTATTTTGCTGATGGCCTGGCTTTCATGGTTCCCCACACTGTCCTCTTAACATCTGCCGTTTTCATTCTATCATTGGCGATAAGATTAAAAATCCTTGATTCTGGAGCAGAACTTTGTTTTTTACCCCACATTTGCCAACCTGGAAAATAGCTCCAGAATCTTATCTCATATTTATACAGAATGCCAAATCCTGTTCCCTTAATTATCTCAGCTGGGGAGCCAAGAGTGTATAAATCAGCTGGCAGCAAGTGTGTGTATAGCAAAGAGGTAGGCAGACTCTCCTTCTGTGAAAGGCGATGCTATGCTGTATTAAGAATCTTTGCACTTAGGGGTTCTCCCCTCTGGAGGAAACTAATACAATCGGTTCTGTTAAAGCTCATTTACTATGCACAACCACCTTCCAGATGGTAGCCTCTGACACCTCAAAGCGACCGAGGCAGAGATGTGGCTGCAAAGATGTACACGTGAATGTGATAGGGTAAGGACTATTTTTTTTAATAAGCACTGATAACAGCATATAGGAAATGGAGACTGTAGCTCTGGTCTTCCACTTAGCTGCTGTGTTTTGCAGTGAGCAGAAAGACAGAGATGGTCTGTTGCTTATTTTTACATGTGCTGCAGATCTATTTCAAGTTTTCATTGTTTTTCTAAGAATGTGAAATATGCTTTGTAATACAAAAATGGTACAAAATTTTGCATAGTCTGTTCATAATGCACTCTTTTGCTTTGAAGAGGCTTCCTTTTTCTAAACCTATGAATTGAGAACACTGACTCTTAATGTGAGTCAAAAGTTGTTGTCGGTTTTATTGTCTTTATTTCCATATTTTAGCTTTAAAGAAAAAAAGCCATTATTTACTACACCCCAATTTTCTTCCTGTCTCTAAATTCTATCCACATATATTTTTGATTAATTTCAAATTTAGATACAAAGCTGGATGAGTCACATGGGCCATAAAACATGAGTTTTGAGATAAATAGCTTAGTGAACATTTCTTATTTGTTAAAAAAGATATTAATAATCATACTCAAAGTTTTTTTTCCTATATGTACTATTTTGCTAGTGTTATTTTAAAATAAATGCAAATGCCAGATTAAATAAGTGATTATTTCTATCTAAAACAGGACACAATCAACTTGCAATTTTTAAAAGCAACTTCCTCCTCAAAAAAGAATTGATTAAAACTAATAGGAGATGTAAATTTTTAATTATTTCAAAGTAACTGAAACGAATATGTCGGTAAAAAATTATCTTTTGTTGTATTTTATTTTTATGTGAACTTGATTTTATGTTTCTGGACTATCAGAGTTTTGAGATTAGACATTAATGATTTTTGATTGGAGATAGTTTATAATATGAGCAATTTAATAATTAGCCTTATGCATAACTATGTCGCTCATTCATGTGTTAAACATGACTTCGGTCTATCATGTGCTACGTGCACTGTCAATATTGAAAGGGTATGTTGTTAAACCAACAAATACACAAGTCAAAATAAAAATGTAACCCGCTGGCATCAATTAAAAGTTGAATGAAGTAGCTGAAATCTTAAAAAATGAAAAACGAAAAGATTGCCTAACCTCATTTTCACAAAATGTACATAGCAGAGTAACAAAAAGGACCAAATGTTATAATTTGCTAAGAAATCAAAGGAGAAATTCGGGAAAGAAAAAAGAGCCTTATCAATATAAAATAATATAAAGAGAAAAAAATGACTGGAGCCAAGATCTTCCAATTCTCAGAGACAAATGGGTTTGACTTCAATTTGCATGGAAAGTGTACATGCATCAATTTACTTTTATTCAGGAATTTCTGAAGGGAATTTTGCTAGTTTGTTGTTCTAGAAATTAGTTTTCAGAGTTTCATATGCCAGAATGATATTACTGTATTTTGTTTTTGAACAAATGCCTTTGAGATGATAAAGAATAAACAAAAAAAGTTATTTTCAAATCAAATAATTGTAGATTGTTCCTCCCATGTACTTTGTAGAGGAAACAGGTACATTTTTGGACATTTATTCATTTCTAGTTTATAAAATATATTCAGTCAAATAAAATGTCTATTTAAAAATAGATAGTGAGAGACATGAAATTTATCACAAATTAATAAAATACCAGAGATTTTGTAAATATGCATAAATAGTTTATATTATTTATGAAAAATCATACTGTATAAAAACTTAATGCTTTATATATGTATAAGTTTAAAATATTTATGAACACAAAATGTTATAATGAATATGCATTAACACAGTTTTAATTAAAATTGAGCTAGTAGGAACAATTTTAAAATAAATTTAAGACTAAAAGAGAGAAATTGTGAATGGGCTTGTTTGTCGACAGAAAAATTTCTGCTTCAAATAAAGACACGAGTAAATCTACAGCTTAAAATGTTCTTTATTCATGTATTAATATCTTTTTTTGGAAGTATTTGATTGTGTCAACATAGTAATGAAGTAATTCATAGATTGAGTTTAAATAAACTCAGATCTGGAGAACATTTATAACTTAAAAAATCTGATATTGGATAAGTTTTATTTTAAAATGTTTCCTGATCTTACAAATTACCTCACTTACTTCTATTTTGATATTATCCCTGTTAGGGAATTTTTTAAATAGTCTTTGCTAAGATAATACATGCAATAAGGTCAGGTATATTAATACATTGCAAGGTGAATACAAAAGTGAAAGAAATAAAATCAATGACATTTTGTGCACCATAAACAAGTTAATAGCATTGGTTTCCACATTTGAAATACTAATCATACAGATTTACCCATAGAACTTATGATGAAACTATCACTTTAAATTAAGAACATTGTACTAAATATAGCAATAATTTTCCTATGCAACTAAACCATTTTTTCCTGTACTGATCAGTGTTTCATAGGATAGAAGTCACAAATGCATTTACTGCACTTTGAATTCCTAAAGAAATATGCAGTAGAATTTATGACTCTATAAAAATCTATTTGATATATAGTGAGGACCTACAAATTTCCAACCCCTAAATTAACTGGTGGCCACACAAATACGGACAAAAGAATATTAGATGATGCTAACTTTGTCAATTTAGAAATCACTCAAATTGATATTTACCAATTCATAGGGAAATAAACCCAAATCCAGCACATTAGTGCCTTGGATAGTCTCAGAGTGCACAGAGTTTACAGATATATATATAGGTCCAGCACAAGGGACAGTAACAAAGGGAAGAGATGAAGAATTGAGGAAGAGCTGTGTCCATTATAAAGGCTGAAGGAGAAAGGAGAGGGTGTAGTCGAAGAAACACAAAAGAAAAAAACTGGAGAAGGTCATCTGGCAACAGTTATGACCTTCAGTCTGAGGAATCTGCCAGTACAAGGTGATCCAAGGCTTGAAAACTAGAACAATAAATGACACAGATTACCACTAATTCTCAGATTTTATTCACTAATCTCCTACTTGACTTCAGTGCTACATGTTGGCTTAAACAAATTGGAAACACAGAGGCAAAAGAACCAAATTACATGCAACAGACGGACCAAACTCTGGTCACTGAACAATAATTAGCAATCTGAGCATGGTGGTTATGAGCAGGCAGATGAATGTTAACACAGATAATTCACACTTTCGCCCTCCTCAGTTTCCTCCTTTTCTTTACTTAGCTGAAATGTGTTCCCAGAGCAGTTTTTCATTCTCTGTTGTCAATCATACTTGATGTTAATTTGATCATACTCCTATATGAAATCTAAAAAGAATAGCTTCTGAGGACTCATCATAGTGAGAAGTTGGTAAAATAAAAGATTATTAGCATAAAGCATATGGTCATTCTCCTTTCTTTTATAATTAGTCATAAACCCTAATATTGTAATTGCATCCACCTTCTTAGTCTTCCATGTCCCCTTTAATTTTTGCCAACATCTCAGCTGGACAGGGCTTTTATCCAGTGGAGCAACCCAAACCATTACTTCTACTCATCTGTGTCTTTGAGGGGTCTTATTATTGAACTGCTGAAGTATCCCATTGAGACCACTGGGGAAGAACAATTAAAAAGAACCCCAGTAGTCACATTGGTTAGGGGAGGAAAAAAATACCTTATTACCTCTGTTATGAGACAGTAAGTCATGATTTTCTATGTAAAATTAATATACCACCTCTCCTCTGCTGTAGACTCAGTGTTTGAGAACCCCAGTATGTCCAGATGATGGTCTTAGCTTCTATTTTACAGAAATGTAATTTAAGTCTTTTAAAGAAGGATGCCTCCTGAGGTACCAGGACCTCCAAATTGATCGTGATTGCCAGCAGCGAAACCAAAATTTCCTCCAAGGAGTTAATAGTTTGTATAGCATAAGGAAACATTCTCATACCCTTTCCTTTGTTTTCCACACATTCTGTTTATGGGATAAGTATCAATATAAAGAGTGTTTTGGTTTAAGAAATACCTATCATTTGGGACAACAACTCAGCATTGTGATTTCTTTAAATGAACTTTGACCTGACCATCCCCTATGACAGCTGTCTTTTGTCAATGAGGAGTAATAAGAGCAGTGGTTGTGTGGGAAGAACCCTCCTATTTCTTTCAAGGCAATGGCATTTGCATGACGACTTCTCTTTAGAACACAGTACTGATTATAGCTTTCCTGTTTAAAAGGTATTCAATAACTTCTCACTTCCTCTAACATAAAGCCCCAAATACGTATTTAAGATCAAACTTTATTTTGCTTATTTGTCCACTAACAGTTTTTAACTTCTTGCCTAACAAGATTAGACCACTCGCAACTTACTTTAGACTTTTGTCTGTAGTTTTAAATTTCTGAAAATGCCCTGACTCACCATTTCTACCTGTCACTCATTCCTAAAATTCAGCTCAGAAACAGAAGCTCCTCAAATTTGCTAGGCCCTCGGAACAATTACACATTTCTTTCTCTTCTGCACCATGTCTTTATCTTTTGGAGTCTGTGAGTAGTCAGTATGGATACTCTGTATCTCTTCTGAATTTAAACTCCTTAAAACCAATACTGACGTTATATGATTGTGTGAACCATGACACTAAGTTTAAGAGGCTTTGAACAGTAATTTGCTGAATTTGAATAAATATAAATATATGTATTAAGAAGAGCATGATAAAATGCTAACGATGATAAATCATGTTTTATTATTGAATATTAAAATTAATTTTTCATCATTTTTGAGCCGAGATGTATGTCATCAACAGAGAACTTGAGTGGCTCGATTTATATTCCTGATGTTTTATTAGGCTTATGTGATAGATTTGTACTCTCAATTGTCACAGAAGTGGCTGCTCCAAGTGAGGAGGCAAAACATCTTCAAGTTCCCTGCTGGCTCAGTGAGGACTGGATGTGCTTGTGAATGCTAGTGGGTACTTACAACTTATTTGTTATCAATGATGATTAAATCCATAAACATTTATTAAAATGTGAGTAAACCTACATTTAAGAGGATAATAGCATCTTGCTGTAAGAGTGTGGTATCATTGCTACTTTCAGTGACTAAAGTAACTGTTCAGTTCTACAATAAAGTCTGTTAATTATAAAATAAAGCCAAGTATTTAAGATACCCAAAAAGATTTAGGTAACTATACGAAAATTTCATTTAGATATTTTCCTATTATATTATATTGCAAAATGCTTTCCAAATAGGTATGTGAAGATGATTGCATAAATTTCAGTTTTCAAAGACATGATGAAAATTCCAATTATTTCCAATAGATAATAATAACAACGTATTTAGACATGATGCAAAATTATCCAGATGTTATAATTTTTATTAGCAATAACTGGGAGTTTAATGTCACCAAATATAATGCAAAACAAAAGTTTGTTATTAAAAATATCATTATTATTTCATGTGTAGTTCTTTCAATTTAATGGTTTGATTTTTGTATATGTTTATTTCCCTTATGATGCTTTCACAAATTATATTTGTAATTCTTATTGTATTTTGAACTTGAATAATGATGTTCTTTGAAACCGTGTCTTGTCAATAAAAATGGTGTGATGAGGAGTGTGCCAGATTTTTGCCGTTGACTCCATTTTTTAAAACTTAATGAACACAATTATTGGCAATTGTAAATGTGTTAGAAGTTAGGATATTTAGCAACTCATATAGATGTATATATAATGAATATGCTCATTCATTAATTTCATTCATCAGTACTTTATTCATTTTTTCATTCATTCAAAAGTAATGTTTGGTGACTAGCAGCATAGGAAGCCTCCTTCAGAGCACAATGATAAACAAAACAACACAGTCAAGCAGTCTGTCATGATACTTAAATTGAAAAAGAATACAAACAATTAAGTATAGATCCATCATAACTATCCTGCATGAATGAATGTATAGATAAATGATAGAATGGTGGAGATGGAGAGAGAGAGAAAGAGCTGACAGATCTAGTAAAACAAGTTTACTAATGACACTGATCATAATCTCCAAAGACAACTGAAAGTTGAAATGCTTAGAAGTCTAAATCCCCAAACCACCATTCCTATGAAGATTAAAAAGTAAGACCATCAGAGTTGTAAAGAGCTTAATTAATTAGTCACCAATGGTGCCTCTGGTATTTATAGAGCTTGCTTTTGCTCTGATACTGTCTTGAGGATTTTTCTCTTATTTTTCTCCTTCTTTCTGATCTGCCTCAGCACCAAAAGGGACACCTATGACCATGTCACCTGTCAGAGGACTGCAAGCAGTTCATTGTAAAGGTGATCTCACAGCAACAGAGAGAGTTGAGAGGCTCCTTAACATCAGTGCCTTGAATACTCACTCAACCTCTCACCAGACTGTTCAGTGCTCAGTGGCATTGATGTAGTTCAACATTCACAGATGCCAGTACTCTCTGAGCATGTCTAGTGAGTGTTCCTGTTCTCAGATGCCTGTCAGAGAACATCCCTATTTCAAAAGGTCAGGAAATGTGTCCAAAGATTTTTTTCTCCTCTCCAGCTTTCTATTTTCTGGATATTGATCTTTTGATCTTTCAAGATCTGGCCATTGGTGTTGTGTGTTTCAGGACTAAGACCCAGGCACATTAATTAATGTGAAGAAACACAGAAGATACATTTAATGGAATTTAACAGAAATACTTAGTTGAGATTTGAGAGTCAAATTAGACCTATCTGAAAAATGACATACTATGAGGTGAATAAGTGAAGAACAGGAAAAAGTTGTTCCATGAAGGGTAAGAATGCTTCCTTTGTGAGACAAATTCTTCATTTTGTTCAAGAAACTAAAAGATAAAATAAATCTATAATAAATGGTACATGAAAAGAAATGTGATAGCAAAAAAGACAAAATTGGTAAGTTAGGTATGAATAAGAAAATAGCACAGAAGCTAGGAGCCAAAATATAGGCTGCAAATTAACCTAATTTGGGAAAAAAATATGGATTGTTTGAATCATAAAAACATTGTCCTACTATGCTTATTAGAAAAATCATTCTATAAAAAATAATTTGTAGGTGGGTTTGGGATGTAGAGTATGAGAGATGTGCTAGAGACTTGATAGAATACAAGACGATGAGAGCTGTACCAGACAGAAATTATGGAGAACAGTGAACACATATACATTTTAGAGGTTAGATGTCAACAAATCAGTGTGATTTTAAAGACCAAAGTAGAGAAGAAATGGATGGATATGATTATATCATAAATAATCCCAATCTGTTAGGTAAAGTAAAATTTACTGAAATGAAGAACACAAGGTTACATTTGCTTCACTAAATTGAGAGTGCTGAATGTAAAGTGGGTCTGGGAAAGTAGAGAAGAGATAAATAGGCCATTCATTTATAAACATTTTTATTTTAATGTGACTAAGAAATATATGTACAACTAGAATTATCAAAAATATAATTGAATACATGAGTCTGTATTTTTATAGATTAAAATTTTTATTTTTGGAGATGATAATAGGTTCTAATGACATGAATTTACCTAGAAATAGAAAGGACATGAGAAAACAGAGTGTAAAACAAAGACTTTATGAATTCTAGTATCGACACAACAGATTGAATAGCTAGATTTATGAAAATAAATTGAGAAGCATGAAGTCTGATGGCGATTAAAAGGAATGCTTGTCAGCTGTGCTGAAATTTGCTAAGATGCCAAATTAACTGATTAAATGCAAAAAATTTTTCAGTGTTAAGATCTCTAATTTCTTTGTTTATATTTCAGGCAAAGACTTATATAATTTGCCTGCATGGTATCATGCCTAGAATTAAAACTAAGAAGGATTTGAAATATTAATGAGTTATACTGCATCAATAGATTTTAAGATAAAACCCTTAGAGAAGACTAAAATTGCATATGTGTTTTCTTATGAAATGAAATTGATCTATAGCATTAATTAAATTTAGGAATTGTTTATATTTAATCACTTTACAGAACATTACAACATTGCAACACTATATGAACTTATGAAGAGAAAATAATACATAAAGTTGTTATCAATTTTATTAAATAACTATCATAAAACTGGTTAGCTTTTGATCATTATATTTATCAATACCAAATATGGAAGCTCATACTTGCATTAAATGGCTTATGTTCGGTAAACTCCAGAAATTCTTAAATGTGCAGCATTTAAATTTAGATAAAATCTCAAATGACATTCAGAACAAAGGGAAATAGTATTTTGCCCATAATCATTCCATGTTTTGCTTCAAAGGTATTCATGTTTAACAGCAATTATTTGAATCAAAGCAAAATTAATCCTTGTTTCATCTCTAGTTAAAATACAAACAAACAAAGACCTATGTGATTTTCACAGAATTCAAAGAGAGAGATATATGGGATTCTGTTTCCTACCTACTCCATTATTGCAGGATTCCCTAGAAAAGCTTCAGTCTTACTAAAGCAGCTGCTTGTATTTAGTGATAATCCTCTGTGCTATTAGTTTTGTCTTTTGGGATAGGAAATTGATTACCTGACCTTAACATAGTGAAGACTTTGCTTCTGTCTTGCCTTCTGCCTCAGCCAGCAAATCAGCTATGTAAACAGTGAAAAATAATTAAGAACACACTGATGATCTACGTTGATTAGGAAAACAGAAAATAAAAAAAAAAATCAAGACGTTATTACTTAATTTTATTTTCTATAACAAGGTGCAAATTAAATTATTTCTGTCTTTAGTAATACAGTTTTTCATATTTCTAGTGCATTCGATTATAAACTTTTTAGCAGAGGGAGCTTATGAAAAAAGGATCGAGAGTGAATAGAGTTACATTATCAGCTGCCTTTCAGTTTGGATCCTCACAGAATATGGCTTATTCCATTCATAACCCGAACAAATCAAGTCAATTAGAAAATACAAATAACTGGATATTTTTTTCTTAATCATATTTGATTGAATTTTTTCACCAATCTGTTAGTAACAAAGAACTAAAAATTACTGTGAACATGTCTGTGAGTACGAAGTTGATGTATACCTAATTTCGATTTTGTTATTTGCAAAATAAATTTAACTGCTTTCAGTCTAGTACTTATTCAGTTATAATCCACAATCTCCTGTCCTTGCCCCATGTCCTTTACAGTAGCTTGCTGGTGTCTCATAAAATCTTATTCACAGTGTAACAGACACCCGAGAAAAGCTGAATCACTCTAGAAAACAGAGGTTTTTACTTCTGCAAAGTGCCCATATTCTACTGAACTGAACAATGACTAGATCACAACAGAAATATGATGACAAAGATGAAAAAAACTTCATGGTGCCAAAGTATAACTGTGAATGTATATTAAATATTGAGTTAAATACATATAAATAAGAGAATACTAAATAAATGCAAAAGTATAGATTTATAATATAATGTTAAAACATGTATTGCAATATATTACATGTCCTATATATACATTGCATACATATACATTGCATATATACATATATATTTGGTGTATATTAAGTACATGAACTGCTGCAATATCAGTTTGTTTCAGTTTTCCTTTGAAAACATATGACCCCTCCCCTAATTTAGTTTCTTTTTTCTTTTTTTTTAAATGTACCTGTCCACATTTCCTAGGTTGTTTTTTTAAGTCTCTGCTTTTTACCTGATGAGGTAAGAAGCTCTATCCTCCCATCATTTAGCCATTAGAAGCATATGTTCTACTTTGAACAATATAAATCATTACCCTTGAGCTAACTGACATTCTGTGTTCAACAATTGCCTTTTTTTAAAGCTATTTGCAGATTTCTCTTACTTTCTGATTTTCTTGGATATTAATGTTAAAGGACAATGACTTTGTCTAAAGTTTGTTTTGTCAGTATTTCTAGGCATGCATAGTAGAAGGGTTTCCAAACATATAGTTTATTATATTTTTAAAGCAAAATACAGGTCAAAAACTCATCAAGGTATCTTGTTATTATATAGGAAATTTGTTTGCATCATGTTTTTAAACATATATAGGATCTTGTTTCTCTTGAACTTTTATTTTCTCTACTTATTTTTAGAAATATTTTTTTCTAATTGTTGTGAAAAGAGTTTTGGGCTGTCTGTAGACAAATATATCATTTAGATACATTGAGTAGTTGATAATTCATTAACCATGAGTTAACATTCATTAATATTGAAAATCTCACAATTTAGTAACCTTCATTTTAAAATAATAGTTGTATTTTTCAATCAAGTTCTCCTAATTTGAACATTTTTGCAAATGTTTTAAATGTTATTGATGAGAAATCCATTCTACAGTATTTCCTAATTAATTTTTGCACTTTTATGAAATTAGTTATCAATTCACTTCCTACACTTGTTCTCTGTTTACTGCTTTTAAGAACTTTTTGATATAAAATTTAGGTGATCATGTTATCTATAAATGATATTTCTTGATATTTACATTTATTTCTTGCCAATGCTCATTATCCTGATTTTATTTTCTTATCTGTAGAATTATCTAAGACTTCCAGTGTGATGGAACAGATTAGTTTTTATTTCCACTAATATAACAATAATGGTTCTAAAGTTTGATTACTGTGAATGCTGTTCCAGATTTTTTTAGATTCCCTTTACAAAGCTAAGGAAGTTCTGTTCTACCTTTTTTGTTTTTTATATTCACTTATTAAAAAAACAAAAAAAAAACAAGTATTCTGTTGAATAATAGTGAATTTTTACCATGATCTTTATGTTTTATATTTATTCAGTTAATGTAGTAGATTTTATTGCTAGATATTCTAATGTCAAGTCTTGACTTTTAATAAAAACACTGATGAATTTTATATTGACTCGTTCTTAGTAGACTAATAAATAATACCCGCTATCCACCTACATGATTGGAAACATAATTTTTCTGACTAAGAATATAGATCATAGGAGATCAAATTATTGTCTATATTACTGTATAGGAAACTGTGGTTTATTTTTTCTTACCCAGTAGGACTTGCTACTTTTTCCAGACACAATTAGACAGACTTCCTCTTGGGGTTATACACACTGGTGGAAAATTCCAAGTCTTTTAATTTTCTGCTGAGGTAATCCTTATAACAAGGATATATAGTTGGATTTAGCTTTTTCCTATTCTTTTTTTAGACTTCTGATTTGTTTTCCTACTTGTACTATTGTTAAGTTCATTTATGTATTTATATATTTACATATACACAGATATATATAGATTTAAAATAAAAGTTTCTTATTTACCTCTAGTATAAATTTGCTGTTTCTAATAGGTTTTGATGTGTAGTACTTCATTAAAATTTATTTCTAGTATGTTGAAACTACTCTGTTATTATTTTTGACCAATATTATCTGTTTTAACCACGGATATTTTTAGATTACATTTTTTTCATCTTGTATCTGTTTGCATGCTGATCAGATTATTGTGTTCTAGTAGTTAGCTTCTGTTAAACATACATTCTATTTATTGTTCAGAAAAATGATTTTCATTTTATTTGTTGTTACAGTATTTACTCTTATTTAATATCAAGTATAATGTGCTAGGTAGTTTTTTATAAACTAAAAATACATCAGTAGATCGAACAGGTGCAAATTTAGCTTTAATGAATTGTACATTCTAGGAAGGAAATTTGGAAAAAAACAAGAAAAGAAACAAATTGTATTGCCTGTTAGATTATGATAAAATGTATAAGAAAAAAAATCAGCAAGATAGAGAAAAGGAATAGGTATATCAAATATATAAAAGGCTGAATTTTCACTCTACTTGGAGATCAACATATTAGCTTGCCACAGTATAGGAGATGATGATTGAAGAGATGAAACTTCCAATTCAGAGAAAAATGACAATAATACTGCTGACAAAGCAAGAATGAGAAGAATTAACTTATTTTCCTCAGTTGTGCTTTGTCCCACTCCCAGAGATCAGGCCCAAGTAGATGCCTGTATTAACAGAATAGGAATCTTGAACACAAGGAATCTGAATCTTTTATAAAGTGGGAAATCTTTCATTTTTCTGAAGAAGACACTCTATTTTTCTGTACTGACGATTATAGAAAAAAGCTAGAAAAGACAGTCCAAAACAAAGGAAAATTGCTGTCTTTGTTCTTAAGATATAAAGAAATGTAGGCAACTCAAGTGTCTCCCCAAACATTTACTCCTCGTTTCTGTGTTATTTGGCTTCAGTTAAATTTTCCTGTATTAATCTATTCTGGCAATTCTGAGTATATGACCAGTAGTGACTGAGATCAAATTTGTTCTGTTTGTCTTAATTAAAGACACTTAATTAGCACTTAATTAAAGGCTACTATCTATAGGACTCTAAGAAACGTAAGAATTTCCCAACAACAGTTTCACCAAGGAACAAACCTTAAGTTCATTATGGAGAAATGTCCATGACGATCTGATTTAATTGCAATGTGAACTACTGGAAATGTTTGCTTAAACACTGGTAAGTTTTTATGTCCACACTTAAGTTACATGTCACCATAGTTTTAGGAGGCAAATAAACTTAAGTCTAAGGGTCGAGTTCAGATAAAAAGCATACTTCTAGATGCCCACAGAAGGAAAATAATAATTACAATTGTTGATGTTCAATAAGTTGGACTTACATTTGCTAAGAGTTACAAGCTGATATTGCCTCCTATATGACTTCCCAGATGACTAGTAGGACTAGGTGTTCTCAATTCAATTGAATCATTGAATCTAGTTCTTGTTTTTTGAGGTGTTAGATGAGGATAGCTATTCCAACCTGCCCAATTTACCCACAACAACAGTTGAATGGATTCACTCAATCCACGAAAAGACTTAATAGTCAAGAAACTGGAAATAGAAAACACAATCTGAGGTGTCAACAGGTATTCTATATGGGAGGTGTACGCTCTCAGGCTATCCCTTCTGTTTCATAAAGTTAAGGAAAAAGGTGATTGGATTGTGGCAGTGTTCTCCACACTCTGAGGAGAATTGAAAATTGCAAATATGCACACATAATACTAAGAAACTTTGTTCAGTGAACACGCTTCTGAATTTTGTCAGAGATCATCCCCAATGTCTTCTGCTGGAAACTTGATAATGGTACAACCAGTACTGGAATTTTCCACCAACAGAATGACACTTACATATTGAAATCTTAAGACAACAGAGAGAGAGATAGAGAAAGAGAGAGAGAGAGAGAGAGAGAGAGAGAGAGAGAGAGAGAGAGAGAGAGAAACATTAATTCAAAGTCCTAACTCACAGCCTGAAGAAAAATATCCAAAGGCCAAAGGCGTTTGTCTCACTAATACTTTTTTACATGCTACTCTTCATTATCAAAAGAATACTAACTGGTGTTTATGGAAGAGTGAAATACAAACAGATAACTCAATTTTTAGTATACCACTCAGGTAAAAGCAAATATAACATGCTGATTTGGTCTAAAAGACTTCACACATAAAGTCATTGAATACCCTTTCCTTTCTGTGAAATTAGCCCAAATCTCATTTATTGACTTTGAGCTCCTCTACCCCATGGTAAAAAGCAGAATTGTCATTTTAGTGCCTGCATCTAATAAAGGCAAAAATTTCTGTTTCTTCACTCAAAATACACAGAAAGATATGTATGATCTTCAGTCTTCATTATCTATCATGATTCTTTCACCAACGTCTGATCATCTTTTTCTTCAAAACATGCTATATTAAGGTAGGGGACAAAAGAGAAACCAGGGGTTCAGAAGAGAGTGGCTCCTGACCAGTACACTAGGATTCTGACTTGCAAGGGCATTCTAGCATTCTATTAAAACCTCACAACAAAAAATTATTTATGGATTCAGCTTCAATATCACAAAACATGGCAAAATGATGAATTTTGAGCAAATAAAAATGAAGTCAATAACTACCATGTTCCACTGTTTGAGTACTCTACTTCCATATATGCTTTTCTTCAAATATAACAAATTGGAGCTATTTCTTGTTCAAGTATAGATAACTTCATCTTCCCTCCAAAACAGAGAAGAAAACAGGATCAATAATTATATCCATCTCCAGTTATATTGATTACCAATTTCTGTTAAATGACTTAACTCACCGAGTGGTCAGTAATGCCTTGACAGAAAATTAGGGGTTATAATTTAGTCTTCTAAATTATAAAGCTAACTTTCAACAAATTGTATATAAAATAAAAATCAAAAGAGAAGCATAAAATGTTACATATGCACACACAGATACATACCATAAAGAATGATAAAATATATAATGTTACCAAAGCCATCTTTGTGAGGTCATATTGATATCTCTGACATCTCTTCTACCTCCCACTCAGCATTTCCTTCTACTATAGTACAAACTTTATATAATCTAAATTGTGGAGTAACATAAATCTTCACTTTTCAATGATCTGTTTTCTTTTCTGCCTTTGGGGATGCTATAGTTTTCCATTCATCCTCACTATTAGGAAAAGAGAATTACTGAGAGTTGCCCTTATATAATCCCCAGGTCTCCAGACATATTGCTTCTTGCCTTCATTATTTAATAGCAGTCTAATTTCTCCTGAGTAAATGGTATCAATCATTCCAATGATTAATATAACCTCTCTTTGGATGTGTTATTAAAGTGTCATAAGTATCCCCAAATGACTTCATGTTAGTCTCATCATCCAATTCAATGCAATCATCGTTGAATCTAGTTCTTGTTTTCAGAGGGACTAAATGAGAGTAGACATTCCAACCTGCCCAATTAACCCACACCAACAGTACCCTGTTGAGCACTAAAACCTCCAAACTATCAGCGGTAACAGACATTTCTTTAGGGATACAAACCTTTGTGAGTGAGATAGTAGGAATCATAGAGGAGACCTATGCTCTTACATCCCTTGATTCCCAGGCCCACATATTCTTTCTTTGGGAGAGATTACTTCTTATTGCAAGCACATGATTTAACTAGAGGCAAAACCCCATCTACTTACCACTGTGCCTTTATAGGTGCCATGGCTGAGTCTTAATGAATATATTCCTCAGACAGTTCTGAAAACTGGATTTCTATTAAGACCCATGTGAGTTACTGTGACAACAAGACCTATGCTCCACACTTTAAAGTGGACTCGGTGGCTGCCCAACACTGAGCCTGGGCCTGAATGTAAAAGATGGACTTTCTGAGATGACAACTACTTCTGTCTGCACTGACTGTACTCAAGATGTTCTGCCCTGGAATTTTGCCATCTTTGACTACTTGACAGTTCTTGGTTCTTATCTACTTGGCTGTTCCTGCCTGTTCACTGCCTTCCCTCTGCTGACACTGCCTAAGTAAGAGGCCCTCTCTTGACTGACGGGGCAATAGCTTTCCGGAAGCATGTCTGACCGTTTGCCATCACAACTCCTTATTTGAGTACAATAAAGGCCAGACCATGTCCTTGTTGCTGCCTGTGTCTTCTTATAATTTCCTCAGACTATCTCCTCAGCAAGGCATTACTCTGCCAGAATATGAATACCTGAAAAACAACCCATAATTTCTTTTGCTATGAAAGTAATCTCTTAATTGGAAACTATGTTCTATGTAATAATATAATGATCAGCAATCTTTATGTCCTTGAATGGTGGTGATGGCAGAGGATTGCAGGCAAAGGTGAAATTACATCCAGAAGATGTGCCTATTCCAGGGAAAATAATCCTGCTTCTTAATACTAAAGAAGACTAAAATACAATATAATTTACCTGTTACTAGGTGACTGGCTATTTCTCTGTGTAGTGAGCCTATGCTATGGACTCAGTGTTTGTTCTGTGGATGAGTGGCTAAACATTATTATCATCTCAGCCACTTCATTTATGTGCCAGATGAACAAGTAGTAGGATGCCTGAGGAAAGAGTATGACTCATATCAATCGAGTATATTGCTTGTTTATCTATTTACTAGGACCCTCTGATTTAGTGGATACCCTTTAGCAGGCACCAAAATATCCTGAAGTCCACACCTATTTTGAGTCATTCATACATATACCCTTTCTCACATTCATGTGTTGTAGGTTGTCTTCAGTATCCAAAATGGCTTATCATGAATTGCACTACAAAGCACACGATGTTTCTTCAGCTCCAGGAGCTGTCTAGGCATGCTAAGACCATGAAGCCCTCAGATACTTCATTTGGATAGTGAGACTAGCATTTTTTAGTGTTTGTTTTCAACCCTTTATTTCAAGGATTAGGAAACTTTTCCTGTAAAAAACAATACAATAAATATCTTAAAATCTATGGTAAATATGATGTCTGTCAAAAGTGCCCTACCATTGTAATACGAAGAAAGCCACAGACACAATGTAAGCAAGTGAGTATGGCTTTGTTCCAATAAAATTTTATTTACAAAAGTGTTAGCCTGAAGGCTGTAGTTTGCAATATCTCCTGTAGTTGGCATATGTTACACTAAGATATTAAACACTTTGTACTTTCTACTCATTATTTCTAATCAAAATAATGCAATTGGTAATGAACAGTATGTGATGATTTATAGAATGTAAAAAGGATCAAAGTATTTCCAAACAATATTATGACAGAGAGCACAGCTGAAGTAGCCCTGAGGCAAAATTGTGAATTTGTTCTGTTGACCCAATTGTTGCACTGTTTCCCGAGGTAAGGGAAAATTATTTCTAATAATCTTTGCAAATTGATCTAGAGAAAACTGTATTAGTCAGTTAAATAACTGCATACCAATTGTCAGGAGCTGGAATGATTTTCTCAACAAAGATTCTACATCAAAACAGTAGCTGCAAATAGAGTCAACACCAAATTAAGTTTGAAGGAATTCAGTCATTGCTCAAGAATCAGTCTGACTTCTCTGCAGACTAATCAGGCGACGTAAATGTAGTTTAGTAGATGTAATCACCAATGTTATTTTTTTAATACAAAGTTTTAACACCTGCTGTTCCATCAAGGATATGACATTGCTTCTGTATGAATCTCAATGTAGTATAAGGTCATTGTGATGAGATTTGTGAAAAATGAGTCTCCTTTTATAAGGTATTTGCCACAGAAAGTCTTATTATAGGGTTTTCAACACAGAAAGGTTTGTCATTAGGAGAAAGAAGGTATGATACTCTTGCTAACACGGGATTCAATATCTTCAGTTTCATCTGAGTATAAATTTTCTATTCCATGGTTTAGGTTTCCTCCCTTTTTAAATCTACATCCTGTTTATTACCTAAGGAATTTGATGAGATTATGAATTTGACTGATGTATTTCTATTGCACACAGTTACAATTTTTATTTATTTTGATCAATATTTGTTCTAATGAAAGAAGAAATAACAGATCATTTCATGGAGGCTCTAAGGTTTTCAGACTATAATAATTAAAATTGAGAATTAAATACTGAGCTTGCCATTTTCTTTCTGCATGCCATTGAGTACATGCACAAAAATCCATGCAATGCCACAGTCAGGCAGTTACCCCAATACTTCAATAATCAGGTGAAGCAGGCTCTTGGGTTCTCAAGACCCATGTTTTCCTTAGGAATTTTATCACAGTCAACCACCTGTGATGACAGTATATTAGAAGCTGATGCGTGCTATGGATTTCTAGTGCTCCATGACCATTAGCAAAGAGTTCAGCACTACAGCTAAAGCTCAGTAAGATCCCTTCTTAGAGGGACTGTCTCCTGGGACATCACTTAATGTAAATTCCAGATGAGTCAGAGGGCCCAATCAAGAGACCGAAAATGTTCCTGATTTAAATTAAAATTTTAATACAAAGACTGTTTAACTAGACAATGTTGATTGACTGCTACAAGAAGAAAGGGAATATTTGAAGAGAGTCACAATGAACAAATTCAAGATTATAATTTGATCTATAGATTAACAGAGAATGATCAAAAACCACAAAAAATATCCAATACCACTGTTCAAAGACAGAGATTTGAATCTCTTTAAAGAGGATTTGATAAACCCAGAAACAAAAACACCTTACTGATAGAGGGGAAAAAACAAACAAACAAACAAACAAAAACCAAGTTGTTAAAGAGAGCAAGCTGTGGCTGTTCTGTAGGAGTGAAGGACTCACAGTTGCCACAAGATAGGCACACAGTTCTCTAGAAGTGGTCACTAAGTTGAGTGGAGAGAATGTAGAAGGCATAGCTCCAGCTACTACAAAAGTGATAGGGAAACAGGTGACTATCGTAGCTCAAGATGGTTTATAGAAGTTTGAATGGTGGTAGAATACTTCAGGGGGGTCCGTGGGGACCGGGTGGGTGGGGTGGCCTGAAGTTGGAGACAAAGATGATCTCCACACAAGGTCCTAGGGGAAAGGAGACAATGACTTAAGGGTTTGACTGGAAAGTATCCTAAACACATACTCTGCTTTGGAGAGCCTGTGAGGTCCTATGTTACTGTTCGGGAAATAGAATTAAGAACAAAACCATCTGGTACACTAGGAGCCTTGCCACAAAGGCATAAGAGAAATAAAACATTTTTAGTATTGAAAGAGCATTAAACCAGAAACGACTGTGCATTGCAGGCAATCCCTAAAGAGGCTGCAGACACTAAAATTTTTATCCTTTTATACAGCCAAATGATACATTGTACACATTTTTTTCCAAGACAAACAAATAGTAAAAGAACTCAACAGCACCATTTGTTATGCATAGTTCCTTCTAAATCCTTTGATAATTGGAACTGCTACTCATTTTGCTAATTGTTTTTAAAAGAAAAATAATAAATTTCCTGTATCTTTATGTCAGGTGATAGGTTTGCAATTTGGAACCAGGTACCAGCTGCAATTATGTTTCTATCTTCCCAGAAAACTTTAAGATAGTGACAGCATCTTGCTTGAATATCTACTCGCTGTCCTTGACCAGGTTCTCAGGCTCCTGGGTTACTTACTTACCTTTAAAAAGATTTGCAGACCTTTCAAAAAGGAAAAAAACAAAAACAAAAACAAAAAACCTTGCAAGTTTTCTCAAGTAAATGCTCTAAGAAAAGGGAAAGGAAGCTTTCTTTCCTCATTTTCAACAGGAAAAATTAAGCCCCTTATTCTAAATTTGTATTTGTCATTGTTACAATATGACCATCAGTAGACTTCAGTAACCATATTTAATGAAGAGAAAATTAGAAATGGAAGTAAGACCACATTTGGAAAAAGAATGACTTTCCTACATCTACCTCTTACAGTCACTCTAGCATTTACTCTTGATAAAATTGAACATTTTTGTCAGTTGAAAATAATTTTTTTTTTTTTTTTAGGTAATGATGACTAAATATTACAAAATAAGACAAAGAAAGGTTTGGTGCTGAGAGACAACAAATTGATACCCTGCACACATAACATATGTACATTGTACTCTACCTTTTATCTTGAAAATAATTGTACTAGATATTGCATCATTGAAGCAGATACATGTAGACCTTGCTCATTTTTACAGCAAATGAAGTCTCCTTTGTGGACCAATACCATAGCTTGAGGAATCTATTGATGGACAGCTAATTATATTCATAACAAGCTGCTTAAAATTGCCATCCAACACTGTGGCAACAAATATATTTGTATGTACGTATTTTTGAAATTTTGCCAGTGTATTCTAGGATTGATTTCTAGATATTAGATAGCAGTGTAGAAGAGTAATTGCATATGTGATTTGCCAAATTCCTTTTCATAAGGTTGTGTCTTTTTGCTTTCCCAACAAAAATGTGAGTTCTTATTTCCCATAGGCTGGGCAGCAAAGTATTTTTGCCAATGTTGAATGTTTTCCAACCTTATAGTATGATGTGGCATATAAGCAAAGTTTTAATTTGAATTGGTATTTGGTTTCATTGCTTTAGTCTGTCTTTTAGGAAGTTTCTTGTTTTTTGCTTGCATGAGAAAAGGAAGTAAACCTAAAATTTGAATTTTTAAGAGTGAAAGCAGCAGAAGAAGGCTGTAATGCAGATTATTGTGTCCAATGAGTAAAATTAGCACGATAGACACAACAGACAAAAGGTTAAGCAGGAAATTTTTTTTAGCAAGCAAGAGGGATAGTACACTTCTAGAGAGAGAAGCCATTTGAGTTCAAGTGAACATCAATGCCTGCCTTGCCCAGTCAGTACCTACTTATGAGTAATCTTTCTGATAATTCCTCCCATGCCCGCTCCAAAGGCAGCTAATGAGCAATCAGTAGAGCTGAATTGGGAATGTTTCCATTTGGGGTGTTTATTTCTGTTCTGACCATTGGACCACAAGAGGAATGTAATGGTTTTTTTTGTGGGTTTTTGTGCGCGCCGGGATGGAGGGGGAGGGGGCTTTGTTTGTTTGTTTGTTTCGATTGGTGATTTTGGGCTGCCATTTACATGGCTAGCCTTTGTTCCTTTGTCAGGCCTCTTGCCCCATCCCCCTAGGCCTTCCCACCTAGCAAATTTAGAAAACCCACCATAAGTAGGCTTGCTTTATTCTCTCAGACATAAATACCATTAAAAAAAATTGATCTAAGCACAAAGAATAATCTATTAAAGAACAAGATAAATTTAAGAAACATATTGTTCTCAGAAATATAAATGATTAGATTTTAAGGATTAATATCAAAGCATTAACCTGTATTAATAGATTTAACGAAGTTGGAAAGGTAAGTAAAGAACAGTACAAAATGAAACAATATGTACTAGGGAAGCTTATGAGTTACACAGAAAAAAATACATCTGTAATCTTGGGTGGAAAAAAGGAAAAAAATCTTAAATTCAGATGAAAAGTGAGAGAAGGCAGACTAGCATTCTGATTAGTTCACTCTTTTTTTTTTTTTTTCTTTTCTTTTAGAGAAAACTTTCACACAGGAATGAAGGCTAGTTATCAGGTATCAGGAAGAGAGAAGAGGAAAAAAGCATTTTATTTTATTTTTATTTAGTTGTTCACACTGGTGACCTCCTCTTGGCCTAGGATTCAAAATCAGGGGTATGTGACTTGCTCCTTTGGAGGTGAATGACCTAACTGTTGCTCCACTGGGGCACACCATATCAAGTCACTCATAATATAGGCTGCATTATCGGTCTTGGAAATATTAGTAGAGAACAAGATCTAAATTCTTAAAAATAATCTTTTCGAGTTTCAATGATTATATTTATATTTAGGAATATAAATTGAATACTCTTTTCATGAGGAGAAAACAAAACACAAAACAAAAAAGATGTCATGTTAAACATACCTATTTATGTCACTCCAATCATAGCTAAACATTTTTGGTTTGAATTTTTTTCATGTGGTTAATTCAGTGGTCTATTTCTTCTTTCACATTTTCCACTAATGGTTTTGGTTTTGAAACTTTTTTTTGCTAGGGCATGCATATTTTCCTTAATTTTCAGTAATCACTGATTTTGACTTCAAATATCGACTATATCATTGTGTAGTAATTTCATTCATATTAAATTTATTCATGTGAACTTAAATTTGTTCACTGAAATAGCAATCTGACATGAACTACTTTTGCTTGGAAAGGCTATTTAGTATGTGTATGAATGAAGCAATGAAGAGTTAAGTGACTAGTGGAAAGATGTTTATGGATGCAACAACAACAAAAAAAAAGGTAATAATTAATAGTGCTAATATTTCCCATCATTTTTATTTGGATTTATTTCCCATCACTTTTTATTTGGGTGTTAATCCCTGAATCTTTTCCAAATTAATTCACCTCAATCTCAGAAGAATTAAAATGACTCAATTACAAAACTAATTCACCTCATATTTATAATTAGATGAATTTTAAGTACAACTGCCTGCCTTAGGTCAGCACTTTTTCAACCAAGAGGAATTTTCTTTTAAGTGCAAAATTTTGCATTGAGTTTCATAAACATCAACTACGTATATACAGAAATGAAAATCTGGCCTGTTTTCTTTATGCAAAAAGAGTTGGGGTTTTATTTAAAACAAACAATATGAATCATCAGTGTAATTGAAAGGCTTTTTTAAAAAGCGGATGCAATCTTAGCTTAAGTTATGCAAGAATAGAATATAGATCTAAGGAGGAAATAGTCTCAATATATAATTTGATGGTTAGAATTTATCTAAAGATGATGCAGAAAAGCCCATAGGCAGCCTTGTTATATGCAAAGAGTTCATTGACAATGTTAGTTTGAGATAGTAAAGTCATAAAAAGAAAAATCATAAAAATACTTTTCATTGTGATATTCAAATAATGTAAATCAGATATGCGTAAGTATAGACAAAAGTGTCAAAGATTATCACCAGAATGTAAGAAGGTCAAAGAATTGCAAACACTAATGGAATAAATGAATTAATAGGGATTAGGCATTTGAAAACAAAAAATAACTGAGGTTTATTATCAACTTAAACAATGTTAGAAAAAAATGATCCTACCTAATATAATTTTTTTCCTTTTAACCAAAGGGTGTTTATTTGCTTGAGGTAGAAAGTTCAGAGATCTGCAAGATTCTGTTCCTGCCCCTAACTAAATCAATCTATTTTTATTAAAATAATTCAGCTTCCTGCTATGTTTAATTCTTATTTTTTTGATAAGTTGACTCGTGATGTTTATTGTTTCTTCTTCATAATATCTGTACACAAACTTACAGACATACACATACACATACACACGCATGTACACACATACACATATGCACACTCCTTGAAATTGTTAACATTTTTTATATCTAGTATATATTTTACCTGGAGAGCATAAATATAAATGAAATTCAGTTGTAGAGTTTACTTGGTTGTAAGCATTGTTTTCCCTTGTTTTTACCATATTTATTTCAAGAGTATACGAAGTTGTATATATACAGATTTGGCTCATGTTCAAACTCTACTGGCATGGCTTTAGACATAGTCACCTTCCTTTATCACTTTACAAACCCTGCTGTGTATTTGTTTTTCTATTTGTAGTTTATCTGGGGAGATACAGATAACATTTATGATCTTTACTTGCTCATATGAGAATTGCTGCTGTTAAAATACCCTGAAAACAGCATTTCAAATTAAACCAAAAATGATTTGCCCCATGCTGTTGTCATCTTGTGTGAGACTTAAACAAGAAACAACTGTGAAATAAAAGCTACTAGTAATGCTCAGAAAACTGAAGTGAAATGTAAAGAAACTCAACCATGACTTGATAGTACATTTTCTTTCCCCATGCTTCTACTAAATGAGAAGAAGATGATAATGTGTGACATAAAATTGCTAGAGATTACAAGACAGGCAGATTTTAATTCTAAATATAGTAAGAATTTTAAAAATGGCTCATTTGTCTAGTATTCTGTGCTTGTTTCTATCAAATTTGCTTTATTTGTTGCTGGATTAAGAACACAAAAATGCTTTTAGGATGTTATTAGGTTTTTAATGGTAATATGTATTATATCTTTTATTCACAATGTTGTATTCATTTTGGGATATTAAAATGACATCTCAGACTGCATTTCACACCACACTCACCACCAGAGTTCCAGAGGACACAAATTTTAAGAACAATATTTTATCAAATATTTGCTCTCTGGATCATTTTCTTGATATTTTTGCTCAATTTTGTAGGTTTTATCTTTTAAAATTCCAGCCCCTTGAATCACGTTAATGTAGCACCAGGTGGAATAGAAAAAAAAAAAAAAAACATTTCAAATCAACCACATTTCAGTTTTGGGTTCTTAAGTTACATGAAGCTCTATGAAAACTGCTAATTAGTGGGAAACCATTAGTGTTATTGCCAAAATTATTCTATTTCATAGAATCAAACAAAATTTGTAATTAAAATGATACTATCAATAAAAATGTCACTTAGAAGGGTGATTATTCTATTTCATAGAATCAAACAAAATTTGTAATTAAAATGATACTATCAATAAAAATGTCACTTAGAAGGGTGATTATTAGTCATTAAAAAGTACAAAGACCTATTTGTTCTCACATTTCATCTTCCATGTGGGCATTTTGGAGAATACAGTAGTATTTAAAGCCATGTTTCAACATAAAATTCATATATTAATAACTGTTCTATAAAAGCAATTCAGTGTAGTTCTATAAAAGTCAATTTACAACTAAATTTGTATTTAATATTCATTATGTGATTGTTTTCTGTGGAGTTCTTAGAAAATTCAAATCAAATTGTACTTTGCCTAAGGGGGAATGGGGCACATATATACCTCTCTTCCTATTATTAGCTTATTATTATGTGAACCATGAATGTTAAATAATAATCCCAATAGCTAATATTACTGCATATAACAGTCTAAAATAAATGAATATTTTATATTTTTGAACACTTGTAGCATAATACTGATTTAAAATTTTGCTTTTTTAGCAATTAATGTAATAGGAGAGAAAATGTAATTTCAAAGCATGTCAGAAGTCAATAAACTACTGTAGCAATTGCATTTTACATTCGTATGTATTATTGAGCTTGAGTCTCATAAATATTATTAAGTTAGTACTACATATTTAAAGAGAAGACACACTAAAGAAAACTTGCCTAAAATCTGACTGTTATTATGTAACAAAGTCAGGATTATAAGGTAAGCATGATTGACTCTAAATGCTTTATTCTTTTTACTAGTTTTATAAATTCCATATACTAACAAATATAATCTCTTATAATCTTTAAATAATTTTAAAGTTTTCTTCTTATGTATGTACTATGTTTCCCCTTTATTCTGACACTACAGCGGGTATAGATTGCCAGAAATCTCTTTCCAAATAGTATTTGCAAATTAACTAAAACAAATAAATTAATAATTGTAATACACATGGGTCCTAATGTATTTATAACCCATATATTCCTTTCTAAGACAAGTAGAAACATTTCTGTGTTTTCAAGGTTAGAAACATTCAGAGAAGAAAAGTTTTCTCTCTGTATTCGTTATGGTATCAGTTGATCTACATCTGATATATATAACAGATATCCACTGTAGAGGACAAATTTAGAAAGAGTTAAGGACACTGAAAATAAATAGAAGACACTGATAATCAATCATGATGTTCTTTCTCACTAAACCTGGACAAGACTTCAAAAATCCTTCTCAACAAGTGTTCCTGGGAGATATTGCCAATTGATCAGAGCTGGCATGTGAGTTGAAAACCTATTTACCATCCTTGCCCTCAATTCTGTTCTCAACACAGTTACCAAACTTGTCTTTGTAACATTCCATTCTTCCACTAAAATTCTTTGTTGACTTGACATTGCCTTGAGGATAAAGTACAAACCTTTGAATGTTATAGAATGCTAATATAGTTTCTGCCTATCTCTTCAGCCTCAATAGCAGTAACACATTTGCAGACAAACACACATACACACATCTACACTCAACTTAATAATAATAGTAATAATGAGTAAAATTCCTCATATCTTTCAGCAGTTGCAAAAATTGTCTATTTTACTCTCCAAACACCTTCGCAACCATTCATATTGTCTATTTCTTACATAGTCAAATCTCTTCCTTGACTACTTGGGCTGAGTTTCACACATAGTCGACTCTTTTATATTATTTCAAAAAAAATTAACATTTGGTGCATACTACTGCCATTATAATGACAAGCCTCATTTTTAAAATTGTCTTAATGGCCTCTTTGTCTATATAAATGAAGTATACCTGAGAGTAAATATGAGAAAATTGGTTTCTTAGTATTTAATGCAGAGTATGTGTGTAGACATAATAATACAATAGTTAGTTTTATTAAGTGAAACATTTTACATTCTTTTATTTGCATTTAATATGCTAATACACATTTATCATACAACATGTTCTAGTTAATAAGTGTTTTTCATGCAGCTTCTGACTTAACCCTCACAACAACCTTTGACATAGAGACTACATTCCAATTTTAGGAAAGAGAAATAAGCTCTCTTTATTCAATTTTCCCAAAAGGAGACTTGGGGTTGAAGATTATTAAACAGATAATCTACAAAGAAAGTGTTCCCAGGAGAAGTCAGTAAGAAATTAAAGAAGCAGGATGGGAAAAGTAAAAAGACCCTAAGCACAGTATAATTTCTAGCTAAGTGGGCCTTTAGCCCCAAGAGAACTTGTGGAATATAAATTAAGCCTGATATTTTGTCCTAGAGGCAAATGAGACAAACTTTCACCCTTTTATACCAGTTAGTTATTGGCTAACAGCACCCCAGGTAGTTGTCAGCTTCTAGACATTTTCTTTTCTGTACCTGTAGTCAACAGAGATTTAGTTGCAAATAAAAGTCCTCTAGAAAGAGTCCCTGAACCAACAATTCAAGCAAAAAACATAAAGATGTTGATAGAATGAACAATACTGGTTAAAGAGACTTAGATTCAAGAGGGTCTAGGAAAGGTAAAACCAATTTCAACAAAGGGAAGTTAAATAATTTGCCCATGTTCTCTTAGGTACATGATAGAATTGGTATAGGACCCGGGACAACTGGTTTTCAATCCTGCACTCCTAACTGTGCTACTCTTCCTTCTATTGATTTTGAGCTTTAGTTCCTCAGCCTGGTCTCTATCCAACTGACTACATTTCAACTAAGAAGTGTTTCACTTTTATATCTGACTAAATCTTTCTTTAGGTTCATATTTTGTAAGCGATTACATTGCGTGTTGGAAAGAGTTTGGATAGTGATGGGTTTGTGATCAGATAGTGATGCGTTATAGAACTTGACTCTATATTGATTAAATTTTACCAGAGAAAGAGAATCAATAGGATATGTATAGAGAGGGACATAATTTTAGTTTAAGGAATTGACTCAAGGCTATGGATTTTGCCAAGTTCCAGATCTGCAGGCTAGGCTGGCAAGCTAGAAATCTAGAGGAAATCTGATGCTATGATTTAGGTACAAATGTTATCCCCTGTAGTGACATTGTTGATTTTAACTAAGAATTAAATAATGTAGAATGAGGTAGAATAAAACACATAGCAAAGTGCAGAACATATATTCCAAAAGTGGAAGTATTTATAGAACCAGGTCTAATTATGTCATTTTCTTTGAAAGTTTGTGAATTTGAATGTTTAAAACTTGAAAAGGCAAAATGCTAGTGATTAGATTGTTTGAGTGTTTACAAGGGATCAGAGTGTACAATTGCTTTTCTGTTGTTTTTTTTTAAATGCCTATTTGCCTTTGTAGAAGGAGAAACATATATAAAATTAAGAATCTTAGATACAGCAGTGTAGTGAATAAAACACTTAATTTCCAGAAACTAAGACCATTTCCCTGTTGAAATGATTCATTTATAATCATCTAAGTTTCAAGAATATATTAACAGTCTTAGAACCCTAAGGAAGCATTGAAGGCAATATCTTATTCAATGTACTAAATTGTTTTTGTTTGTTTGCTTATTTGTTTTTGGTGGCTAATTCTACTGGAAAAGAAACTGCATTTGTTATGCTATTCTGTGTGCTAGTTTACACAGAAGGGACAATATAGAAATGTTTGCTGAAAAAGTAAATAAAAGAAAGGAGTGCCAGTCAATCTATATTTATATGTTTATTCATTGTTAGGCCCTAGTGGCAACATGAAATTGCCATGATGTCAATCAGATGTCTTTCAATTGGATTAAAAACACAGCAAATGACAATAAAAGCTCATAAAATTCAAAAGTTATTATAAAACACCAAAATCATTAGCTTGTTAGTTTCACTTAAATGAAATCTATGTTGGTAATATTCAGATATCTAAACTATTAATAAGATAAGACTGGGTTATTATCAGCCTTATAGGAGTCTCTAATTTCTTGTACTGCTATTTATCTGTCTGTTTGCTATCTAATGATAGCAAATGTTCTATGGCTCATGCCCTTACACCACCATCGATAGTTGGGATTAATAAAATTTTTAAGGACACTTAAATTTCAAAATAAACTCAACTTCTTTATTAATGAAGAGGAATTTTGATAATATTTGTCTGCCTTAACTTCTTTGAACTCAAAGCAGGATCCTAGAGAAAGTCTCACATCTAAGGATTAAACAGCTCCCAAATCGCATATCCTAGATGTGTTCAAGTAAGAACTTCATGTAATAAGACCGAGTTCATGCTTCCACAGCTCTTCCATCTCCCCATGAAAATGTGTCAAGAAGTCTTGCTTGTTCAAAGCAAGGCAGCATATTTTTGGGATGCTGCCTCCACTTCTAAATTTTCTAAGTCTATATAAATGTTAGCCATATTATGTCCAGTCATTCCAAAACTCCAGATTCATAGTTATCCCTAATCTACTACAAAATCATCCACATCTTGACTGACATGTCTTCTATGTCTGTAGTCTTCTACCTATTATTAAAACTGAAACTCCATAATTAGAGTCCATTATATAGAATCCTCCACAGACTTAATATCATCTCCAAATATTTCCATTACCTTCTTCATCTAAAAGAAATATGGATCTCCCCTCCAATCTGTGATTAGCCCGTTTCAGATTTCTCAGAGGATGCCTGTTTTTTCTCTATGATTCTCTATACTGATAGTATAAGTAGCCTACTGGTTTTAAAAAAAACATTTTTCTTCCACTCTCAAGCTTCCTAGCTTTGAGTATCATGATTATTAATGATAACTACAAAAGTCAACCGTAGCCTAAATACCATGCTCATCTCTGTTTACCACCTCCCTTTAATCCCTTTATTACCCTGATTGCTCATTTCTAACAACTTGCAGAAGTCATTAATCTGACTCCCTTTTTACTCTAATTCAACCTCTAACATAATATCTTCAATTCCTACCCAGCTTAAATTTTATTCTTAATCAAATTTTAGAACATCCTCATTCCCCTTAGACCACTCACACCTACCATTTTAAATGCTCTCTTCAAAAACACAAGACTGAATAAACTCTTCTCTCCTCTAATCTTCAAAAGTCCTACCTTTTTTCTTCCCTCTTTGATCTATATACTTTTCTTTCTACTTCATTAGGAAAAATTAAATAATCAGAAAAGAACAGCCACATATGCCTACCAATATCTACACAAAACCGAGTGCAAATATTCAGCCATGACTTTCATTATTATGATGAACTCAATTCCCCATTTTGTACTAGATGCCATATATTTTGATGGTAATAATGCTCCTCCCACAATTTTCCCGTTTGTCAGTGATGGTATTAGTTTTCCCCTCTCCACCATATCATTCATACCTTGTTTCAAATACACTATTTTCTTCTTAATCTGAAAAACTCTTTGATATGAATTGTCTCCAATATGTATCATTTGTTCATTAGTATACTTATAACTGTACTGCTTTCCTTTGCTCAGTTTTAGCTGGATTATTTCTTTGCTATTGAGTAGGGCCTTCTTATATATTTCTAGTATTATCTCCTCAGGTAATATTCTGAAAATATTTTTTTCCTATTCCATATATTGACTTATCACTCCTTTGAGTGTTTCCTTTGCTGTGCAGAAGCTTTTTAGTTTAATGTGATTGCATTTGTTTATTTTTGACTTCTGTTTGTTCTTTCTCTATCCTATTGAAGAAATCATAGCCTAGAACAAGGTCATAATGCTTTCTAGTAGTTTACAATTTCATGTCATGCATTATTCTAATCTGCTTTGAATTGTTCTTTTTAATATGTTATAAGATAAGAACGCAGTTTCATTCTTTTGAATTTTGACATAGAGTTGAGTTTAACCAATGCCAGTTGTTGAAGAAACTATCATTTTCCCCTTTGTATATCTTTGAGCCCTTGTCAAAGATCAGTTGACCATGTATGAATGAATTTATTTCTTTTCTCTCTATTCTGTTACATTGCTTTATAGGTCTGTTTTTATTCATTTTTTTTAATTAGTGAGGATGTGATATATTTTAAAGTAAGTACATGTGATGTCTGCAGATTTGTTCTTTCTTAAGAGTATTTAACTATTTGTGGTATGATGGTTCAAAAAAAACATTTTAATATTATTTCTTTTGTTCCTGTATAAATGCCACTGCTCCAAAGAAGATATGCAAACAACTAAAGGGCACATGAATGATATTCAATATGACTATCAGGGAAATAGGAACCAAGACCAAAATGAGATCACTTCACATTTATTAAAGTGAGATACCTGTATATGGAGAAAGAGAAGATGAAAACTTGGAATCCTTTGGATTTGTGGGAATATAGAATGGTACAGCTATAGAAAATAGTATGGAGATATCTCAAAAAAATTAGATAGAACTACATATGATCCACCAGTTCCACCTTGAGTAGTCGAAAGAATTGAGATTTGCAGCATTGTTTGCAAAGCAAAGAGTACAAAAAACTAAATGTTAATCACAGATTAATGGATAAAGAAAATGTAGATTAGGTATATGATGGGTTATTATTCAGCCTTAAAAAGCAAGGAGATCATGCCATATGCAACAATATGGATGAACTTAGAGTTAGTACTTCTGCTATGGAAAATAAGCTAGTCACAGGAAGACAAGCTGCATAATTTCACTTACATGATGTATCTTAAGTAGTCAAAACTCATAGAACTAGAGTGTAGAATGGTAGTTTCCAGGAGTTATGGAAAGGGGGAAATGAAGAGCTGATACATAACTGGTATAAATTTTCAATTACACAGGATTACACAATTATGCAGTTCTTATAGTCAACAATAATACATTGTGCACACACAGCTTTGTTAAGAGGTTAGATCATTCTTAAGTGTTCTTACTAAAATTAATAAAATATTTACTTGTCAAAATAGATGTACATACACCGCATATACACAGTTCCATTTTATATACATTGCTTATTTAGAACTATTGCTGAATTTCTTCTAAGTCAAAAATTTTCAACATATTGCTAATGTAAATATTATAAAATCATAGCAGCTTTTATTAGGAATTTTTATAATATAAAATTTTAAGCATAGACTATTTTGACGGCATAAATAATGGCAAAATTTTGTTAAAAATCTAAGCAATGTTTTTGTTTCATTTGATTCTTTCCAATTATTCTTACAGGGTTATTTTCTCAGAGGATATTTAGAGCAGTGTTGTCGATTGAATTTTGGTCTCCAAAAAAGGATGTATTGGAATCCTAAGACCTAATCCCTCAGAATGTGATCTTGTTTGAAATAGTATACTTAGATTCATTAATATAAAATGAAGTCTTTAAGGTGCAACCTAATCAAACTTGACTATGATCCTATGAAAAAGGGGCATTTGTCATAGTGTCGGGGGAAGACATTGTGAAAAGAAACAGGGAGAGATGACTTTCTACAAGTCAAGGAGAGAAGCCTGGGCCAGGTCCTTTCCCCACAGTAATCAGAAGACATCAAATCTACTGATACCTTGATTTTTGCCCCTATTCTCTGGAACCCTGAGACAATAAATGTCTTTTGTTTAAGTCATCCATTCTATGATATTTTGCTTTGGTAGCCTTAGCAAAGAAATACTAACAGCTATAAATTATAGGAGACATGAATATTTTATGACAGCTTAGTGTACCATGGTTTAAAAAATGTAAAAATCACTCAAACATATAAAATCAGATTTTTAGAATAATTCTATTTGTTAGCATTCGATCTAGCTAAATGTAATAAAACCCCTAAAATGTCTGTGATTTTTTTTTTCCCATAAAAGACCTGTGATTGGGCAAGTTAGTATAATACAACACAGTGACTATAAACCATATTGGTATTTTTGTTGTTGTTTCTAGTTTGTTTTATCTGCCATTTGTAGACTCAACAGAAACACTCAGGCCAAGTAATAATACACATCTCCCAGACATTAGGGAAAAAGAAAGAAAAAAAGAAGGACATATAAAACTCTTAAAGATAGTGTCAAATAATTACATACAGTGTCTTCTCCTGAATGTCATTTACCAAAACTTAGTTCATGGATTCAAAAAATTAGGCTCTATCAATCTTACTATTGTCATATGTGGATTCTATTTCCAAAATCCATGAAAGTTATGCCAACAAGTCAAAATATCCACATTCTAGTCAGAGAAAAAGGGAAAAGGAGTGTGCAAGCATAACCCTTCCCTTTAGGTATAAACTCAGAAAGTTGCCTATCATACTTTCTATTACATATCATTTCAGATCTTAATCACGTAACCATGTGCAACTGATGGCAGGTACTCAGGTATGACTTGGTTGCTATGGAAGAAGGAGACAAATGATGGATAGTTTTTGTGAGGAGCCTTTTCTTCCACCTCCTTTTGGTACAGTGAGCACTTTTCCACCCACGGAGCACTAGAGTGAATTGTACTCCAAACTCTAACTAGATATAGCTAATGCATTCTTGAAATCCAAGATTTTTGCACAATGAACTAACTTTTCCATAACCTGACCTGGCACTTTATTATTTGATGACTTACAAAATCAAAGGCTATTATCTCTCTACTCCATCAGTGTAAAGTTTGAATAAGAAACAGCATGCAATTAACTGAAATCTCATTCAAAAAAGAGGAAATTAAAACAATCATGTGTCTAAAGATTATAACATAGTGCTGAGTAGAAGTAATTCACGATTATTCACAATGTTCTTTTTCGGTAGAGTTCCTTGTTTCCCCCACCTGACCCTCCTGGACAGACTGGAAAGGACTGCATCACACATTGTTCTCCTGGAACTGGAAGGAGCTCCTTGAAGGTTTTCTCTTGTTATATAAAGCAAGCACATCTGAGGTGTTTATTGAGTATCAGATCTTCTTTGGTGGTGGGGAGTGATGCAGTTTGTCATCAAATTTTTGCTGGTATAGATCCCTTTAGAGATAAATGGCAAGACTTTTACAACAAATGCTGTCCTTTATTTGATAATATAATTATCGCCCCAACATAATAGTTTCTAGTCTATGAGCTTTTAGTTTTATGTGATTTAAAAAAAAAAAAATGATGGTGATTTTGCTTAGAAGTAGTTCCTTTTAAGCCTGAAGAATTAAAGCAAACTCTGATCTTGTACATTCAGATCTCTACTTTATGCCCCTCCCCTTTTCCTTCTTTTAATGAATGCTATGTTAACTTCTTGCTGCTTTTTTAAAAGGCTTAACAGGGTATGCAACACTTAAGTCTTTGCCTGAAGGTATTCAGCGTTTCCCTATTGAGTGGAACAAAAATTCTTAAGGGGGTTTCTTAAAAAACTGCAGGCTAAGTCTCCATTTGCTGATAATTGTTGATTTAGTCAGTAGTCAGTGGTAACAACTAATTCAATATAATAAACACACAACATTAGACTTTTTCAGTTCTCCAAGTTTACAAATAGCCAAATGCTGAGTCAACTTCTATTTTGATATTCATAAAAGAAAGAAATTTTCCTCCTCTGCTTATACAGTCTAGCTAGATATTGATATAATAATATACAATCTGGCTATTCCTAGAATACTGAAGCAGTTGCAGCACAGTTCTAAATATATTTATAGTATTAACATGGGTGACAGAATATTTCACACATATGAAGCCTTCTCTCATAAATAAGCAGTCTTTCCTTATTTCGTTAATTCTCTAGTCACCGTACTTCCATAGAAAAATCTGTGCTAAAATCAAGATTTACACACACAATTGTTAGACTTTTTCAATCACTCTAATCCATTTACTATGGGTTCACTATTTATGAAGACATCCTACCTTCACTTCTTTCCATAACTCACTTAAATTTTATAATCCATCATTAATAGTATTAAATCCTTTCACCCTAACATACTCCCTTCACATTCTTAATCACAATTGTTTTCTTAATTGTTTAACTTCTTTGACTATGATTCTTGAGCTCAGGGGCATTACTTGTACATTTGATGGTTCATATTTAGTCCTAAAAGGAACTACCTGTTTCTATTTTTTGTATGTTTCTATTAATGTTATATTGAGTCTGGGGATTTATTTATGTAACCAATTCACCCAGCCAAAAGTAAAAAAAAATATATATATATATACATATATATATATATATAAATTCAATAGGAAGCAGTATATTATAATAAGCAACAATTATTTAATATCATGTTCTAGAGGAAAAAAAATCAGTTATATATAACCTGATTTTGACTTACCAAAAAAAGTAGACATTGTGGAGAGACAAAGTATAAACTAGTAAATAGACAAATACATATTTTACTAATAATTCTGTCTTGCACTGCAACTATAAAAAGCTAAGAAGTACACCTAAGATTCAAATTATCAATATTAATTTTATTATATTTTTGCCAAACTACTAAAAGTATAAAGATTCAATTGGAATAAAAGTTAGCATATGAAATGACAACTTTTATATTAAGTTAATCAGATTGGAGTAAACATTTTATTTTCTTTTGGTTTGTAATCAAAGTTACACTAATTTTAAAATAGCATTGCTCTGATTCATCTATTGTTTATGTTCAAGTGATAATTAAACACGTGGGGGGAAAAGACCTGGTCATCTCTTCCAGCAGCCATGAAGCAAGAAACATCCGGTGACCTGAGCTTGCTGGAAGGTAGCCAGCAGACAAAGAACTTCCCGCTCTTGAAACCCCCTCCCCTAATTTAAATCCCTCTCTTCCTGCATTTGCTCTAACCTATATAAGTGTGCTCTAACCAGAAGCCTGTGCTCAGCTCTTTGAGGAGGAATCCCAGCTGAGAAGGCACATGTAATAAATCTGCCTGAAATACTTCCAAAGAGTGCCCACTTGGTTTATCCCGAAGAGCCATAACAAACAGTCTAGATTTCAAGACAGAATAATGAAATTCAGTCTCAGATGACTAATGAATTCAGAAAGAGAGTTTTGGTTATCTTATTATTTTGGTCTTCTAAAAATATATTTATATCTATGTATACACTCTATTATGTATGTTTGTATATGTATATATACCTTATATAGAGTATCACTTAGGGATTTATTTGTGCTTACATGATATCTTTTTTCTAAAATCTTCTCTGGGACAACTAAAGACCTGTTTTGTCAACTTTGAACAGATTCTTGGATGACACCTTTGAAACATCTTTTAGGGTTTACAAATAAAAATAGCACTTTGGTATGTGTTGCGTGGGTAGCAAAGATGCTGACATTCTATATGACAGCAAAAAAACAAGCACATCACAGTGAAGGAAAACCATAGCTTTTGGAACTATGAGGTATCATTTGCTCTCATCCTTTGTTATTTAAAAATATTTACAGAAAAGCCAGAACTGATGTTCAGTAAGACTTGTAACCCAGAACATTGCTTATTTAATGCTATATAATAAATCACCCTAAAGCTTAGGAGTTGAAAATACAGACTTTCTATTATCTCATAGTTTTTTAAAAACAAGAATATGGAAACAATTTAGTTTGGGTGGGTTTACTTAAGTGTCTTTCACAAAGATTCAATCAAGGTGCTATCTGATTCTACAGTCATTTCCAGGCTCTTGTGGAAGAGGAATTGTTTCCAGCATACTCTTATGACTGTTGTCAGTCCTCAGGTCTTCACTGGTTGTTGGCTAAACATGAGTTTCTTATCATGTGCTACATTCCACTGATAACAACCTTCATTTTCCCAAAGCAAGGCAAGAGATAGCAAGAGGGAGATAAGATTTCCAATATGGACTAAATTTTTTTTTTTTTTTTTGTGCAAGCAGAAATGAAGAAGAGTAATCAATCAGGCAGGAAGAGAGAGGAAGAATCATTTTAATATTTTTATTTCTTATTTAGTTGTTTATCTTGGTTGTTCTTTCCCAATCCCAGACAGGAACCCAGGAACTTGGGCTGTATGTGGACTGTGTTCAACTGTTACTCCACCAGGGTGAGTCAGAATTAAACTCTTTAAAACTAGACTGACCATACACACAGTTTCAAATGAGATAGTACAGGATTTTTTATTTTTCGTATTTCATAACTGTTCCATCATTTTTAACATAAATGTTGATTTTGTCCTGGTTTTAATAAACCAGGGTTGTCTTTATTGTGGGCAAAAAGGGATAGTTGAGTTGCCCTAGGCCCAAACTGCTGTGAGTTTCTAAAAACAGGTTTTTTTTTGTCTTGCCAGTGCTGACTGCAGAGGGTCACAGCTGCTTCTGCTGTTTCTGCCCACCTGTGAGGAAACAGGAGCTATGTGGGAAGAGGATTCCCTCCAACCCCGCATGCACCTGTTTCTTCAAAGGGAGCAGAACACTGCATGATGGTCGTGTTGCACAGGTAAGTACTATGGGATTTATCTATTGCATGGAGGGAGTTATTACACATTTCTGGCTCTGGCATGGTTAAAGCAATATGTATGTAGGCAGGATATTTAGAGTGGGGCTTACAGAGGCATCGAATTTGGTTTTCACCTAAGGTAAAAAAATTCCTTGCACTGGTCTCTCCATTTATATGAAGCTCCACCAGGCCACAATTTGTCATTATGTGTTGGCTGAAGGGCATCACATAGTACTTACTTGTTGCTAGCCTGGCTGCTTTCCTTCTACTCGAAGTGCTCTGCTTCCTTCACTCCCTTTAGTGACCAGTGCGTGCCCTGTCCAGTTTTTGCCACTCCATTGTCCCATTTTTGTCTCAAAGAAATATCATCAGCCTATTTAAAACCTAGTATTATATCTGACATCCTATCATTTCTGCCATATTGACTTATTAGAAGCAAATAAAAACAGTATAGCCCACACTCATCTGCAGTGAATTATAACATGAGAGTATGAATACCAGGAGGCTGAAGTCATTGGAGACTGAGAATCTTTTGACCAGTCTTCCTTCTGATGGCCAGTGAGCCATGTCTCTTTAGTACGAAAATATATTCTTTTCCACCAAAAGATGCTAAAGTCTCATCCCATTATAACATCTGTGCTAAGTCCACAATCTCATCATCTAAATCAAATTCAGGTATGACTAGAGCAACTCAGATATCGTTCTCTAAGTATAGATTTCAAACACACCTTCTCTAGATGTGTGGAGGTAATCTTCCTCAGTGCTTCAATCCCCCAATGTATGATATTTTGGATAAGCATGTGATGGGTAGTATAGGTATTCTTGCTCAAAAAGGGGCATTGGAAGAGCAATGGAAAAAAATAGTTTCTGAAATTCTGACATCCAATCAGGCAAATGTTAGTTCGTTCAGAAACTGAATAACTCTTGCAGTTGGATACTTGTTAGTAGAATTCTGGGCTCACAAGTTCTCTCCTGCTTCTGTATTTTCACTGACTCAGTCCAATAGGTGATGTTTTTGTGTCTCAAATCTTAAATCAATATCTTAAATCTCTTACTCTAGGAAACTGGAAAAAGAAGAGCAAACTAAACCTAAAGATAGCAGAAGAAAGAAAGAAAGAATCAAGAGTAGAGTAGAAATTGATGGAGGAGAGATTAGAAAAACCATAGATAAAATCAACAAAACAAAATAGTAGTCCTTTAAAAAGCTCAGCAAAGTTGTTGCATCTTTAGCTATGCTGACTAAAGGAAAATGAGACAGGATGGAAATTGCTAAAATCAGGAATTAAAGAAGTGGCATTGCTAATAATGACCTAACAGAAATAAAAATATTTAGGTTAGCATGCTCTATAGCACACCAACAACTAAGACAGCTAGATGAAACTAGCACATTTTAGAACTATACAAGGTACTCAAACTGACAAGAAAAATGAAGAGAAAATCTGAATAGACTTATAATAAGTAAATATATTAAATTAATAATTTCAAATTTCTCTAAAAAAAAACCCAGACCCCTAGGATTTCACTATTGAATTCTACAAAACATTTGAAAAAGAATACTAACTCTTCAGAAAATTTTTAAAAAATTAAAAATTAAAGCTGGTTTCCATTCTATGAGATTAATATTATCTTAATTATAAGAGTCATGAAACGATACTACAAAGGAAAAACAAAATGAAACCGTAAGCCAGTAACTTTTGTGAAAAGAAACAAAAATTAGCAGCAAAATACTGAAAAATGAGTATTGAAATACATACAAAATTATTAGACACAAACGCCAGATAAAATTGCTCTCAAGACTGCAAAATTAGCATCACAAGTCAATGTACGACACCCTATATAGAGAATAAAAGACACCATATGCAATCATTTCAACAGGTGTCAGGCATGAACTTCACGAATTTGATCTTCCAAATTCTTTTCATGTTACATTTTTACAGACACCTGGATTATGACCTTATGACTTGGCCATGTGGTCAGAAAAATAGCAAATAAACACATTGGACAAAGACATCCCATAATGGAAAAATAATTTATGACAAAAGCATCCAATGGGATGGCAAAACATCTGTCATTCATGTGGATAATATAACAAAGGTCCCCACCAAGGATAATGCAACTGAAATGAGCAGGCCAGTGTAGCCTGGCCTAGTTCTCTAGCCACTATAGTTGCTGGATTCACCAAAAAACAAGACGTAAAATTGCAGGGCACATACCTAACTGGACTTCCCCATGAAAGAATAGAAGTTTAGAGCACAATAGTTACCTGTGATGCTTGCCAAAAAGTTCAGACAGCCCAGGGGACAAACTAAAACACATCTGCTGCAGCCTTGCTTGCTCATCAGTTTAACCACTGGACTACATTGGACTTGTATCTGCAACTGGGGATTCAAATGATTTCTCACTGGTAGACATCAATCCAGGATTTAGTTTAGAGATAAATATCTCCTATGTGGATATGAAGAGCGCTTGTTAGTCATTAAGAAATACCTGTGCCTTATATTGGAATACCCCAATACACAAACAGAGCAGGAAAGGTCCTTCACAGCAGACTCCTAGATAATGGACAATGTCTCATGGTATTAAGTGAAGGATACATGCCCTACACCCCCTGAGTTGATAGATTTATGAAATGATACAATGGAAGGCTAATACGCCAGCTATTATGTTGGTCACCACAGTGAGGTTCTGACCAAACTTTAAATACAAGCGTGGAGTAAAAGAGAGCCATACCTATAAAGCACTTATTTAAA
This sequence comes from Solenodon paradoxus, assembly GCA_004363575.1. Classification (NCBI taxonomy): domain Eukaryota; kingdom Metazoa; phylum Chordata; class Mammalia; order Eulipotyphla; family Solenodontidae; genus Solenodon; species Solenodon paradoxus. Next base: position 323,482 of record RJWH01000178.1, on the reverse strand, counting down.
AATAACAAAAATGAAAGTAGAGGGTAGAAGCTGGACCCCATTCTCATGCAAGTCTTACTGTCTGACTCCTGTATCTCCAAATATACCTTTTCTTTTTTCCCCTCTGTAAAGGAAACTGATAGGTGGTGGATGTTCCCAAGCCACCTTTTATGAACACAGATACAGATTTGGGCACACAGGAACATGGGGCAGGAACCTGGCAAAATGTAAGCCCATGGGCAAGACCAGACAGACTCAAGTAGTGCAAACCAGATAGACAGCAATGTATTGTTTGGTAGAGAACATGAGACACTGGAAGACCAGTGGAGCAGAGAGCAGTTAAGAATATTGACTTTTCTTTTTATTCTACAGAATACCCTGCTGTGCCTGACGTAATAAAGCCTAATTAGAATTAGCCGAAATGTGGCAAAAGAAGGCTTCGTTTTGTCATTCCAGGATAAAGTCCCTCTTATCCCCACTTCAGCTGTCACAGTTTGACCAGTACACACAACTTGAACTTGAGATCAAGACTCTGAACTTGCCAGCCAGGTGATGATAGATAACAAAATAACCTTTGATTATCTGCTACTGGGGCAGAGGGCATTTGTATTAATACAAACATCCCATGGTATGTTTATGTGAATAATTCATGAAAGGTAAAAACTGAACTAGAAAGCATCCATTTTCATAGAGGATATTTTCATGTTCTGCCTATCTGTATCTCCCTTGAGACCTTTTTTTTCCCCTTTAACACTTTTGGTTTGTTTAATCCAGGCACTTGAAGTTTCTAGACCATCCTCCATAGAGAAAGCATTGTGCTGCTGGATCTGGCTCTCCTTGCAATCCTGTCAAAATGCTGCCTCAAAAAGGTAGGGAATTTTCTTGAACTGGTTGTTGAGGGTCCTTCAAACCCAGCTGTACCTCCAGGTTTGGGTAAGGGGATGTGATGGTCCTAACAGATTAGTTACACTCACCTACTCTTCCTGCAGCCCAAAGGATGGGGGTGTGCTCATTGCTGGGAAAGACTATGTCCTGTGTGCAGCATTTTTCACTCTTCATTGGTCATGTAATAATCAACCTGGGTCTATAGCACAGCTTCACCATGAGACAGGACCCCTACAAGCTCTGCTCTACTTATTGTCTTGTGTGGGAGTATCTTTCCTCATTTCAGACCAATTTGTCCTTTGTTCAACTTGAGTACATGCATTAGGGTGCCCTCAGCTTCATGTACTTCAGATCCCAGGGTAGGGGGAGTGTCTTCTATTGCAACATGAAGCAGGATATTTGTGGACACACTGCCTACATCTGTGTAGGCTGTGGAGGGGATACACTTCATGTGAGAACCCGTGCATTGCAAAGGGCTGGATCTTATACACATTCACACATTTTCAAGCTCTATCGCTTTAAGTGACACTGCACCACTCATGCTTAAAGTGCATGTTTTCTGTTTTTTGACTCCAATTACTCATTCCAATTATGTATATTCCTTGGATGACACTTATCTGCCTTCTAAATTAGACCTCGTTCATATTGTATTCTATTCTGTGTCATAGCCTGATCACCAAGTAAAAAGTAAAACAATTCTCAAGACAAAAACATATATCGATACAAAACTTACATAATAATGTTCATAGAAGCATTGCTCATAAGAAATAATAGTGTAAGTAAACAAATTCACATCAAGCCATTAATGGAAAGTAAATGATAAATATACATGCAATAGAAAAATATCATCAAGAAACCAAAATAAATGATGTATGATACATACTATAATATGGGTGGATTTTGACTACATTATGCTAAGTGAAATAGGTCGGTCACAAAAGACTTCATATTGCATGGGTTTCATTTGTACAGCTGCCTGGAATAGACAAATATCTAAGAAATCAATTAGTAAGTAGTTGGGAGAATAAGGATTGACTGCTACTGGCTATGGGGTTTCTCTTTAGGATAATGAAAATGTTTAAGTTTTTGTGGTAATGGTTGCAAAGCTCTAAATATATTTGAAAAAAAGCATTTAGTTGTTCACTTTAAATGGATGTTGCATAATATATGGATTGCATCCCAATAAAGCTGTTAATATAAACATTTTATGATTTATGATTTTTAAAGTAACCTTAGTTCATTAATGATCAGGAAAATTTTCACTTCAATCTTATTATTTAGAAAATGAACATTTGAAACTATTTAATAAGTCTTAATCAAGAGCAAGTAAAAGTCTGGTGATAAGAAGAAATGGGTAGTGAGAGCTTTCATTTTGACTAACACAAGACTGTGCCAAAGATTTGTCTTGATAATAAAATTCCTAGCTGTTTGAACACAAGAGCCATGCCTATGAGCCCAATACTTTTCTATCCTTCCCTCATATTCCTTTATGTCTTTTGTGTGATTTTACATCATGGGTTCCCTAATCAAACCACAAACCCTGCCCCGTGCTGAACAGCCCTCCTTCACGGAAAATATAGGATTATGTAATGACATTTTCTCCTCTGCCTCCTTACAAGAAAGGCAGCTTCACGAGAGTTCTAGATCTGGACACCAAGACTGAAAAGTGTTAGAATTAACCACTCATTTGCATCTAAGGAGGGAAGGGATTGAAGGGATTAAGGGCCTAGAGTGTGAGTCAAGAGCTTAAATTCTTAGAATATGACTTTAAATGTACACATAGAGAATGAAAATCAATAATTCTCTGCTACTTGAAAATGTAAAAATACTACTATGTATACCTCAAAACAAATCATTGTCAAAATGCAATATCCCTTCACTAATAATAAAAAATAAATTAAAAAAAATAATTCTGCCAAAAAAGTGGATTCATTTGTAAATGAGTATGTGTTGGTACTGAAAGGGGATAGTAGAAAGAAGAGATGATAATCATGTGTGGTGCCTAATTTTATGTGTCAACTTGATGGAGCTATGCAAATAGCAGCTAAAGTATCATTTCTGAGTGCCTCTGTAAGCTATCCCTGGAAGAGATCAGCATTTGAGTCAGTAGACAGAGAAAAAAAATCTGCCTTCACAATGTAGAGATAGAATATTCAATGCATAGAGGACTGAATAGAACCGAAAAGGGAGAAAAGTCCAAGTCTTTCTCTTCTTTCTTAAGCAGGAAAAATCCATCATCTCCTGCCCTGGGATATCAAAGTTACTGATTGTCAGGATTTGGGGCTCCAGTGCTTTATCTCTGAGGCCCCCCAATGATCATGTCTTTGATCTCAACCCTGATGGTTTTCATGTCTTCGGACTCAAACTGAATAACCCACTAGCTTTCTCGTCTCCACTTTGAGGATGACAGATTATCAGAACTCTGTATCTGAAGCCACATGAGCCAAATCCCATAATAAACCCTCAATTGTAAAAATATAAGTAGAGCCTCTTGGATCTGTTTCTCTGGAGAACCTGGCTATACACTATGTAGTTTCTGAGAAGCAATTAGCAATAATAATGGGCAGAATACTGGAAATTTGCTAAATGTGATACAGAAAACTGACAGTTTAGTTGTATAAAGGCAATTTATTATCATGTGTTTAAATGCTTATGTATCTTTTTCTAATTGCTTTGTAATTTATTTAGAGTTGTGAATATCTATCAATATATGTCAGATTCTACATTTATACATGCTTATACGCTTTACCAAGTTTGCTGCTCAAGGTATCATGATTTCCTATTCACAATTTAAAACTTAGAGAAAGCATTTTTTTTATCTGATTTTAACAAAGCGAAAACTGAATTAAAGAGCATATTTTTCCATTCATATTAGTTCAGTCCTCTCTTAATTCATAGTTTTCAATAAAATATCTTGTCTTTTAAAGTATGCTTTGTTTTATTGTACTGTTTTGCTTCAGATAACCTATTATTCAAGTATAGTTCTTTGTAATTTGGGTTGCCTTTCATGTGAAAGAGTTCATTCATCCTACAAGAAATGACTTAGTACTTAGTTCATGTTATGCATTGTGTTAGACTCACCCAGCTGCAGGCAAAGACAAAGGCACTGCCCTGAGGTGAAGACTTACAATGTAATAGGCTTCATCTGTAAACCTCCTTTCTTTGAAAGAGCTCAACTGTGCTTTATTCTAATTTTGTATCACAGTTAGGGTTTTGACTGACAGTTTAGAGAAGGTCCTAGAGACATAATTAATAATATAATAGTTTTGTCTTTATACAGTTTTTATCAGGTGCTAGTTACCAGGCTAAATCACTTTCATTTTTTATGACAAAAGCACTATGGTTATAATAGCCCTAAGAGTTAGATACTATTTTTTCATCACCATTTCAAAGATAAAATTACTAATGTTAATTGATAGTGATGTTGCATGTTCAAAATAAAGCCAGTTAATGACTTAGAACTCAAAAGCAACATCCATGTGGCTAGAAAATCCATACTTGCATTATTCTAAACAGCTGCTTGCAGTTATTTCTACTTCCTGTGCTCACCTGGTAGATGCCATCTGTTTATTTATTGTGTTTTAATAAATGGTCCATTCAATATACATATTGAATTATTTTTAAATGTATGCCTTTTTCATGTTTTGCAAAATTCAGTTTTTAAGTATGATAATACACATCCAATTAATTTATTGAATTAAGAACCAAGTGATTAAAAAGTCAACTAAAACTTCCAGATGTGAAAACATGAGCTGTGTGATAAATCCTTCCCCTTCTTTCTCATTTGTTTTATTTTTGTCTTGTTCTTTTAGATATTTTTTCCCAGTCATCCTGGTATATTTTTACCTGTAAAATCTATAATTAAAACTCAAGCGTTAATCACTATATTAGCACTTACTTGTCAAGTACAGAAATATTTGTAGGTAGCTTAACTTAATTTCTTAAATTCTGTATGTTTAGTTTTTGTTAGTGTCAGTGTATGTGTGTGCATATGTGTGCATACACTGTGTGTGCACACACATGCACACACATACACACACATTGTGGCAATGGGAGCAGGTATATTTACACTATTCTTTTGTTCTGGTTGCTGTTCTTCAGTCTCTAATAGTCATTGTGCTATTAGCACACCATGTGTAATTCTTTTGAAGACTTGTTCTTTTCAGGAATATTCATGTAGAATTTAAAACCTGCTTTCTACGGAAGAGAACCTTTTTGCAAAAGAACCAAACGTGTAGTTATAACATCGCATATAGAGACTATACATACATATGTATGAATATGGATGTATATGCATATACAAATGTATATACATATATATACAAATGTAAATTATTCTGTGACTTCCTTTAAGCAACAACTTTTCCATGAAAGTGGTAGACAGATATCCTCTTTTAAAAATGGAGAATAATAATGTCCTTGAAAAGTATGACACTAATTTTGCTATACTGGGATTTTTCTCTTCTTTAATTCTACTACACCATGCTGTATTCTGGGGAAAATATTTTTCCTCTGAGGTTCTTTTTCACCTTTCAATTTTGTGGTGAATTCTGAACTGGGTATTTAATACAGTATCTGAATAGCAGCTCTGGTTTTTAAAAGAACTAGATGAAGCCCCAAAATCATCCTGCATACTCTGCATAAATAATTAATTTTCAAGGGCTCAAAGAAGCAGAGAAAGATGCTGGTAAGTGTTTTGTACTAATTGTCAGAAGAACTGATGGTTGGGAAAAGCTTTCTAAAAATGTAGGACACCACAACCTAAATCTTTTCATGGAGGCAGAAGCTAGCAATGCAAATGAATAATTGCAAAGAAAAGTATGCTGTGAACAATGGAAAAAAATGGAAAAAACTATCTATGAAATACAACAAATAGGAAAGGATGTGTGATTTTTAGCTTAAAGAAAGGTGTGGAATAATAACAAAGCTAGAGGATATGGTGAGATATTGTTGTATCATGATTAAACAAAGTTATGAAGCATGGAAAAAAATGTGAGAAATGCTAGAGGATATGAGAAAAATTATAGTGATAATTAGATAAAAATGAAGGACCTAAAATTCAATGTGAATATGAATGATATTAAAACTGAGAGGACTATATTTGAAATCCTCAAGTAAGGAGTGTATGACTATAAAAATTTGCTAATATATTTCAGAAAAAGTAATACATGTGGAGGAGATAAATATTACTTATGAAACTCATTAAATCACTTCCAACATGGATTCTAATTTACTCTCGTAGTGGTCAGGTAAAATTTACCTTTGTTTTCTATCGTTATCATTATATGGTATCATTACATATATCATTTATATTGTTATCATTATTATTTAGGTGTAAGCACACCTAAATAAAGGTTGAAAAGTTTATTTTTCAGTATAATTTATGTATCTTAAATTACTCATTAGAAAAAAAGTCATTTTTTGGTGTAGTCTTAGATTAGAAGTTACTTGACTCTCAAAGAAAATTTGCCTGACCCTTCTAGAAATGTGAATACAACTGCCAGAAGGCATAACCAAATTGACAGAAAAAAAGAAAGAAAAGAATTTTTCTTTTTTGAATTTTCCCTGAAACCCCATTTGCTTAACAGTGCTAAATATATTTGTTTTATCCAAAGATCATCCCATTTGTGAAATATCATAGGCAAAGACATTGATAAGGTAATACCATACTAGCCGTGGGTAACTTGCTAATTTTTGGTATAAGCATATACACAATTAATGTAATATACAGATAAAGCCTAACCATGAGAAACAGAAATGTAAAGTTGTATGGTGAAATTATGGCTCATGAGTTTCTGAGGCAGTCAGCTGAAGGAGCTCATATACTTATGTATATATTTGAATTATCATACAGGTGAGAAAACATAATTAAATATCTACTTAGGGGATATATAAGTAAAAATAATTAAACATTTTTAAAAGTGATCTATCATTTACAATTCTATAGTATATAATGCTCAACACTCATTTTTATTTATTTTCATTCCCTTATTCTCAAGTATAAACATTTTGCTTTTTATTACTTGAAGTCTCAGATCTTTTCTTCATGTGCGATTTTAAAAGTGCCAGCGAAAATAAAAAATAGTTTTATTTTAAATAGTAAATAGTTCTTCTTTGGCATAACACTTACCCCAGCAAAGATCTTTTAATATTTAGTTGCATGATTGTGCAAAAGGAAGGCATGAAAGGGTCAAATTGGCTGACTACTTTTTATATGTTTGGTCACATTTTATTGAAAAAGCAAGCAAACATAGAAATTGCCTCATGGCTACCTATGTAGACAGTAAACATTTATCGAATAAGATAACTAAGGATTATATACATTAAATACTCAATATGACATAGCTTCCTTAGTTATTATCACCCTTTAATCAGAGTTAAAAGAAATATTTTGATCTGTAGTTTTCCAAAGCTCTCTTAAGAAAATCTAAGCTATTTGTCTTTGATATTGCTACATTAATTTCTATAAATATATACTTTAAAATCAAAAATAAAAACTTTGAAATTACCTTAGTAGATTTTATATACATACTGTAATATCAATACTTTTTGGACATCAGTCATGTATTAATATCCTCTAATTCTGACTTACAGTCGCTGCTAGTGTGGTTCTGTATATACAACTTGCTGGCATTATGTTATAGAGAGAAAGATTCCCAGGTTGAAAGTTAGTATTTGCAGTTTTGCTCATGATTTTTTTTTCTCCTCTCTTAAAAAGCCATCTGTGTGCGCTAATAATTATACCACAAGCAGTAACATCCTTTAAATTTTGATTACTCATGGTTTTGAAATATGCATAAAATGAAAGTAAAGAATATAAAGTGAAACTAGATAGAAAACATAAAGAGTAAAAATAACTAATTGAATTATGAACCTAAAATTTAGGCAAGAAATAGTAACAGGGACTGGAAATAAATGAAAGGTTACAATTGGAAGCAGTTATCAACTAATTTAAATTATGCAATGATAAATGGTTCATACACATCTGGAGCTATCTTTTATTTTCAAGATGGTATTGTAACTTCAATAAGAATCTTAAATGTATGTAGGGTGTTATTTTGTGACAAATATCCCTGAAATACTACATATGTGTTAGGCACTTACTATGCTGTCCGCTATATTCTATATTCCTAAAATATGATTATTCCTATTAGTGTGAGAGCATAACATGGCAGAGATACAGCTCGTAGTAGATTCTCTGGGTCCACTGATCCAATCAGCATCATTTCCCCAGTTCCCAAATGTATAAATATCTAGCAAAAATAATTGGGAGGTGGCAGAAATCTCACATTGATAACTTAAGGAGTAAGAATTCTTTCAATAGGAACTGCATCAGAGAAGATTATGATGCCTCTTTCACCTTGCTCAGGATATTAAATCAAAAATGATATTTCAATGTTATATAACAGTGATTATTGTCATCCTTATATACCTTTAGGATACAAACTTCATGTTCCCCATCATGACTGTATTTAATATCTGTCTGTGGGAAACTGAAGGATGACCATGGACCTCAGGAAACTCAACCATCAGTGATCCTAATTGCAATTGCAGTGACAAATTATTTTTGCTAGAACAGAATAACATGGCCACAGGTGCAGGTACGAAGCCATTTATCAAATAAACATGTCCTAAAATATTCCATAAGGAAGAACTACAAGAACCAGTTTCGTTAACAAATGACAGACAACAGTACTTATTGATAGTCTTACCCAAGGGCTATGGTATCTACCCATCTTCTGCAAATTATTGTTCAAAGAGATATGAGCCATCTGGATATTCTGATGCCACCATGTTAATTGGAAATGAGAAAAAGCGAAAAGCCGTTTTGGAAGACATTAAAAAAAAAAAAGCTATGTACTATTTGGGATGGCAAATAAAAAGAGATTCAGACCAATGTCAAATCCGTGAAGTTTTTAGAGGTAGTGTTTTGGGCCTTGCTCCAACTTCCACTGCTGATGAGAATGTAGAACTAGGAATATTATACATTGCTAGTGGCAATGCATATGGGCACAACTACACTGAAAGTGGTTAACATTTCTTACAAAGAAAAATACAATTGCCATGTGACCCAGAAATCTATTTACTCTAGAGAAATTAAACTATCTATTCACACAAAAACTTGTACATAAATGTTTATAGCAACTCTATTCATAACTGTAAAAATTAGCTGGAAACTGCCCAAATGTACTTCAGCTGTTGAATGAATAAACAAATAGTGATATATACATACGAAGGATATTTTCTTAGAAACTAAATAGAATCAGCCACTGATGAATGTGGCGGCTTCAATTAATTTCAAAGACATTAATCTTGAGTGAAAGAAATCAGTGTCAAAATCCATGTGATTCTAGTCATATGACACTCTCAAAAAGACAAACTATAGTGATAGAGAATAGATTAGTGGTTGCTAGGAATTAGAAATTAAGAAAGTTTTGATAAAGGCATAAATAGCATGAAGGCATTTTGGGTGATTGATAGAATTGTTCTATATCTTGACTTTGATGTTTATTACATAAATATGGAAAGACATATAAATTTAAACCAAAAAGTCAGAAAGATCATTTGAAATATTTTATTGTAATTAAAAGATTAAAAATTTCACGTTTCTCTCCATTTTATATAGAATGTAACTCAAACCTGGACATCCTTTCATTTCTGGAGGAACACATGTCACATACAGGATAGCTTTTAGGACACATCTACAAAAGACAATGTTACTGATTTTGAGTTTTACCTGTTACAGGGAAGGCACCAAAACACAATCATGTAATATGACCAACCGTCCCACTCAGGTTGTGTAACCTGGCGTACTTTAAGGTATTAGAAAATAACCTTCTAGTACATATCGCCAAATAACATAGAATTTAGTGCAAAATGCAATAGAAAAATCACAGGGCAAACTTCTAGACTTAAAGATGCCATATTATCTGAAATGTAAAATTAAAAATTGAGTAGGCCCCTCTCCAAATGTATACCATTGTTCTGACTCTTAGAATCTGTTCCTTTGTGTTATTTGGAAAAATGATCTTTACAGATATGATGCATTTAAGCAAATAGAGATAAGAGTATCTTGGTTATAAGGTGGGTCCTATATCCAATGGCATGTATTTGCAGTACAAAAACAAGTCTGATACCAAGAAAATATTATGTGAAGATGGAAGATCTGCAAGCAAACGAATGCCAAGAGTTGTAAATAGCCACCCCTACTCAGACACATGGGCAGACACATTCTCAGAGACTCCACAAGGAACTAGTCCTCCATACAACTTGATTTTCAGATTTTGACCTCCAGAAATGGGAGAGAATAAATTTCTGTTGTTAAAGTCATAAATTAATGAGTGAATGAATGAATGAATGAATGAAATCTATAAATAGCTCTAGTTGGTCTGATACTGGGGTTTTGGTAGACAGGAAGAAGTTGACTGGAGGACATTGTGCATTTGAACATCCAAACTGCTCTAATGAAGGGAGCTTTTCAGACCCTGGAGTTCCAAAGATAGACTAGCCCAGCAGTACTCTCTTGGAAAATAGAAGAAATGTGTTAGAATGTGTTTCCCCTAGCAGCAAAAGTAATGTGTAAACTGGAAAGACAAGTATTTCAGACATTTAAGTCATCCACCATTATTGCATCAGCAGTTCTTCAAACTGTTTATGAATGGATAACGTGTGTGTGTGTGTGTGTGTGTGTGTGTATGTGTGTGTGTGTGTGTTGATATCAGGATAATGCTGACCTAGTAAGAGTTAGGCAGTGCTTCCTCTTCTACTTTTTTGGAAGGGTTTCTGTCGAATGTTATCTTTTCTTTAATTTTTTGGTTGAATTTATAGTAAAACTATGTTAGCAAAAATTTTCGTTTTTAGAAAGCTATTTTCTAAAGCACAAACAATTCATTGAATAATTTTAGAATAATTCAGATTACTTAATTACTACTGAATTAGTTATTATATTATAATTTTCAAGGAATCAGTGTATTTATTCTATGTTGTAGCATTTATGAATACATTATTCATAATATTTCCTTATATTACTTTTAATATCTGTGGTGTCAATAATGAAGTTACATTTTATGTTTTGCTCTTGATATTGATAATTTTAGTCTCTTTTTTAATTAGCCTGGCAAAATATTTATAATGATTTATGTAGTGAAATTATAAGACTTTATGGGACTTTGTAGGCAATAATGTGACCTTTATTACATAGGTATCAAAAATTTGCTATTTTCTTTAGAGCATTAAAAATTGTTAATTAAATTGTATAGTTTTGTTTTTGCTTTATGATTATCTAAATACAAAATTAATGGAATACTTGGATATGATTTAATTGAGATGTACCAATTTACTATGTTTTGCTACTTGGCTATCACTCTTCTAGGCAAACAGATGCCTATTCCCCAGTAATGTATGAGAAATAGATGAATATAACTGAGAATAAGTAGCTCTTTGACAAATCATTATCACTGGCTAACTGTGGTGAAGATTTTTCTGTGGCTTTGGATATGAAATGTAATGTCAGCTGTTTGATACATTCAGATTAGATTTCTACAGTATATTACTTTTTCCTGCACAATGTGGTTTCTGCATCAATATTGTGAATTTGTCCTTCATTTGAATTCCTGAATATTTGGACTCTGAGATTTGTGTCTCCTTTTTAACATCTGTCTGTTCATATCCTTGTGGGCATGCCCTTATTCAAACCTCTTACTTTCAAATTGCATGCTAATGTAAAGCATATCAATCACCCTATATTGTTCCCTTGGTGATTCTGCTTACATTTTCAGGTCATACGTGTACAACCACACTTTAATTATCAATTTAGTTGACACTGGCCTGTCTCATAAGACCTGTTTGTTCTGTGTTTAGTGAAAGGATTGACTGGCAGCAAGATCAATGTGTAATACTAAATCAGTTCCGTCCTCTTTGCAAAATGCCCTTCTCAGTATTAAAAGAATATTTTCTAGTTACCCTCCCAAATAGCATGTCTTATTATTAGAAAACTGACATGAATTTTTTCTATTAGCTTGATTTTTATGTTTATGAATAAAATCATAATAGATGGAATCTGCTCTGCTCTGTCCTCACTCTCTTAATATGTCCCCTCCCTTCCCACCTCTTCCCCTCCCAACCCCTCCTAGCCTTTCACTCTCATATTGTCTTATTCTCTCTCTGAAGGACAAAATGAAAGATAAGTCTTCCTCTTTCAATAAATTGGGAAATAGATGATTACAGTAATTAGCACAGTGTATTTTTTTCTATTTCAAATGAAAACTGTTAATATTTTCACTAATTTGAGAGAAAATACAACTTTATGATAATTTAAACACACGGACAATAGAAAATAAAGATTGTGTATACATTCAATTTATACAGAAAAACTTCTAAAACAATAGATTATAGAATTTTTTGTCTGGTGAGTATTTGAATTCATATAGAATTTAATGAACAATTAAAAGCAATTTACTCTCAAAAACTAATTTTTAAAAGACATTTGTGACTTTCATGATATATATGCATATGTGTATGTACATATATATGTATATACATATATACATATACGTGTGTGTATATATATATGTTACTCGGCTGTATGTATAAAGTGTTTAGGTGGAAAGACAGTAAAATAGTTTTTTCTCATGGAAGAATAATATCTTGATTTTTTAAATTTTATGTAATTTATACACTTTTTAAGTCTGGCAAATAAAGAACAAAGTGTGCATCTCAAACGCGTAGAATGAATTTGATGATTTGAATGGGGATACTTGGATTGTGAAAGCCCCTCTTCACTTTGGTAATGGAGGCATTTCTGTCCTAAGGTTAAAGGGTGGCCAAGCACATGATATTCAGCACTGGAAAGAGGAGATGGTTACCATTTCATTAGTCACAGGTACTCCCAGCCTGGTGGGGAGGACACCTTTACAGCAAAGAGGCCACCAGGGAGTTGTACTCCGGGAGAGAGTAAACAAGAAGAAGCTGTGAGAGCAGGCTTTGTAGTCACAAGTAGGTTGCTTTCTGGTTCCCAGGGGAAGACCTGATTGACTGAATAATTCAGCTGGCTGGCAGGTAACTGAAGTCTGCTACTCAGTAATAAAGCAGGCACCATGCCTGGTCCCTATTACAAGCAGGGTGATTCGGCTAGGGGTCCTCGTGTCCGAGAATTCACTGGGATTGGGAGGTTTGTTCATTCATGGCTCTTCGTTGCGGATGTCAGGCAGCAGATGATAATGAATCTTAACTTGAGATCTTTCACCACAACTTTCGATATGGATAGTTAGATAAGGGAAGATTACTTTTTACTGTATGCTCTTTTCTTTAAAAAAATCATATCACTTGTCTACTTAATTTGAAATACAGGAAAAAGTAAGCATCACTTATTGTCATCCAGCTTTTCCAATATTGAATATTTGTTTACAATATTATTATTTATCTTTTGGAACTTTATAGCACACACATTCTGGGTTATTTGTCCATAATCCTATTTATTCTCAGTAATGCATTTAAATAAATGTAAAGATATCTAATCATAATTTTCGCAGTGCTGGTATGTCAGCCTTCATTTGAATTACTTTCTTGTCTGGAAAGTATCACTGAGCTGTGTTACATATTGTTTTCTTCAAGGAATATTTTCTAGATTCTATAACCCCTCAACTCATCTTCTTCAGTTTGTCTTACTTTGGCATCATATTTTAATGTGCACAATTTTCTGTATACATTAATTTTCACAACTCTTTTCTGTCAGTTTTGCAATCAAGTAACCATGTGAGTTTCTCTTCTCAGCAACAGTACATTGAGGTCCTTACCGGCACTCTAGACTAAACTGGCTGAACTCTAGACCTGCTATAAAGCTGTCATTACTCTTTCTTATTTTCTTTGCTTCTTTAGTTATTTTTTTCAAAACAAATAGTTTGTCTGGTTTTCAATTTTTATTTAACTACTCTCATCCATCTACTTTAGTTTTTTTTTTACCTACACTTCATGGATTGTCCATCTAAAAGCAATTCTATTTTTTCCTTAATCTACAAACACATGAAATTTTATTAGTACTGAAAAGTATGTTTTAATCATTAGAAGAGTAATGATTTTTTCTGCCCCAGGAATTAATGTTCACCCCTTTGAGATTTATATTGCCCCATTGAAAATGCTTTGTTGTTAAGTACAATGAATCCAGAACCATTCTGAGAAAGGAAGAAAAAGTACTTATACCAAATGGTTCCATATCTGTTAGGTTTAAAAATCTATATTTTCATCTCAGGGGGTGGGGACTATTATTTGATCATCATACAAATTAAGCAAAGCCTTTGAATAAATAAAAAGGAAAAAAAAACTCAAGGCTAATAGAAAGGGAAAGAAATATGAGATCAGAATTATTGGTAATGTTATTAATCTGAATCAGAGAATGGTGACACGGTGTTCATTTTATTGTTAATCTTGATCACATGAAATCTGTTAAGTTGTCAGAAAAAGTTCCACAATCACCCTATAACTGACTTCATTCTGTTTATTGTTTCATTCTCTCTGCTGTGCCTGTTACTCAGTTTTTCTAAACAACTATGTCCTGATAGTTTAGTACAGTGTTGAGACCTCTGTATTGGTGTTTGCTCCTGAGAACCCTCTCACAGTGGAGGCTGAGAGAGGCCCTCTCTCAAACTGGTAGACATCTTCCCAGGCTAGCATCCAATGAGTTAATATTTAACATCATAAAAGCTTTCCATGTTCCTGGGCTAGACTCTGTTGTGAGACTACAATAGTTTCTTTTCTCACTGGTGATTAGGCTAGTCTAACTGTTGAATATTATTTGACTTGTAACTTCATTCACTAGTTGCGACAGTATGTGAAACTTATTGGTCATTTTTCATTGTCTCTCTGACTTGCCCTTTCAACAGTATTTGTCTCAATGGACACACTCTGTCATGAGACTATCTTCTCAGCGTTTGCCATACTGTTCTGGGTCTCCTAATAAGGCCTACAGTAACTTCTCTTTTTTTGCTTCATTTTCAATTTTTGAGTTTCCTCATGTTATACATTAATATTATTAACTATTTATCTACCATTTATTATAGATGGAAAACGGCTACAATTCCTTTCATTTATTCATATATTATTCATGAAACAAGCATTTGCAAGCTGCACCGGGGGCTGAACCAAATAGCATTGTCACTGCCCCTTTTGATCTGAGTGTTATGAAGAAGGGCAAATAGCAATGAAACACAAATAAAAATTATAAACACAGCTATAAAGGAAAAATATTGGATTCTGTGAAGGTCACTAATGTAAAAAGACGTTTTAGATGGGACTCGATTTTAAAAATGCTATAATGCAGTATTTCCATTTATTCCTATATAAATGCATCCTATCATTTATAATTATGATGTAATGATACATTCAAGTTACAATGTCAAGTTTTTTTAAAAAAATATGCAGTCTTTTAATTCTTTTAGTTTTCATTTGGCTCTTACTGTTTTTCTCCTATACTCATCTCCAATTCGGTCATTGTCCACCCTCATCACAGATAAAGATCTACGACCTAGTGTATCCTTTGTCTTTGAGTTTTAACAGCATCCAAAAATAAACATGCATTTACACTTATAACTTTTAAAAGTGATTGATTATGTTTTCACATCAGAATCTCATTTTAAAGTACCTGGAAAACTCTCTCTACCTTAAATGGCATAATTCTAACCTGCTCATTTAATAAAAGCCAAATGGAATAAAAAGGTATCAATCATTTCCTCTTTGGTGGACATATACTTTCTTTCCAATGTTTGTTAAAAAATGGTGAATCAGATTCATTTATAATGAACTGCATATGTTTTGCTTTTGTGTATTCTTATGAGATCTATTTATGATGATTTCTGATAAACCAATATGTACATGAGTTTGTGGTTTAAGTAATATTCCCAGTGTTCATTACAAAATGACTGGGGCATGACATAGACTACCATTGGGAGAACTTACTCTGAACACCTCCAAGAAAAGTCTTTTCTGATCTTCACTAGGATATTTTGTCCAAAGCTGATAAGACACTTAATGCTGTCCAGCTACATTCTACAGGAATGAAATGTGGAAATCCTTCCTTTTTGTGTTTATGATATTTATCTACTATGTGTCACAGGATACATTTTTTCTCCAGATTAATTTATTTGTAATTTTTGTACCCATAGTTTTGAATGTAAAGTGCATTCAAACTTATTTGATATGTATATGTAAGAAGGTCATAGATGTTGCTGAACAAAATGTCATTTCAAATAGCCACAAGAACATGAAATGATAATGGAAACAAGATAGAAAAATCAAATTAATTTCCACACTTGTCTTTATTCGTGTCGTACTAAGTACCTTGAATCAGAGCAATAACATTTCCCAAAACATTGAAACTCATTATTCAAACTTTTGAGAGAAGGTCAGCTTCTTTTCTAGTGCAGATTCCATAGTAGCCAGAATTAAAGAAAATGTTTTTTTATGACCTAGACATATGGCACAGATTAGAAAATGGATAACAATAGGTTCTGATTGGCTGGCTAATATTCTAATGAGATAGATTAATCAATGTAAACCACATAGCTCAGTCGAAACTGCCTTCAAATTGCCAATTTCATTTTCTTCCAGCAGAGAAAATGCCAATCTTTTCCTAGGAAGTAAGATGTTCTTGTTATAACAACTAAGCAACTCCAGAGTTACTGTTATTGTGGAACATCTGGTAACTATAAGATGTGGCTCCTCAGAGAAAACCACATTGCTGAAAAATAAGAACTTACTCAACCTAGTCGTATTTCATGTTTTGTTATACTCTAGAGTATGGCTGCCTCATAATACAGTAATCACTTTCTTTTGGCATCATCAATGAAACCACAGATGCTACAATTTGCTATAACTGAAGCAGCTTACCATAAATAAATAATCCAAATAACAATATATTCATAAACGTTAATCATGAATTAAAGGTTGGACTGAAAAATAGTTACGAAATGATTACCTACAACAAGAAGACCGTGCCTATTATCTTTATTCTTCAAGAAGTAGGGGGATAAATGCAGTTCTTCTGACTTCATTATTTTTCCAAGCTGTATAGTATACTGAAAAATGGATGCAAAAATGAAATTAAAAATGATATGGATAGGTAGCATTCTGATTTACATAATTGTCAGTTAAATAATTTATAATTTAACTTCTTGATAATATAATGGTTTGCCATGTTTCTATTTCAAATAGCTGTTACATTATTCCTCTTTACAGTATTATCTTCTATTTCTACAAACATTTTGCTTTGTATTTCACATCAATGTTCTAAAATTTAATCAAATTTTATTTTGTTGAGTTCATCATAACAATAAATAAAATTATTCTGCAACTTTAAAAATAATTCTAGGACTTAAAATGTTTTGTGCATCCATTGACTTATATATCTCTGTCAGTTAATTTAGAAGCATAAGGGCATTGAGAGCAAGACAATAAACAGTTTGGATAACAAGGATTAATAATGAATAACCCATTCTATATGAGAAAAACAGCATGAGAGGTGGAGGCAATATTTGATTTATTTAAATAAAGTAGAATATTTTCAAATAATACTTTGCAAAATTCAAAAAGCTCAAATACTGTATGAGAATATTAAAAAAACGTAGTTAGTAATAATGTTGTTTCTCATTATGATCAGATTATATTTTTCCCTGACTAGACTTTAATACTTTCTTGAATTTCTTAAATACTATACATTGAGAAAAATTCCAAGAGTTTAAAATGCAATAATATGATACAAAATAATATTTTTTTGATTTTTTTTTGGATGACATTATCAGTAGGTTGTTGAAGTTCTTGTTTCCATTTGAGTATTTGACCAACAAGTGTATATGTGTAACTAGTGTGACTTGACTCTAGTACTGAAAAAGAATTATGTTTCTTTTACTTGGTACTTTTTTTTTAAGAGGAAGATAGTCAAGGAGGAATGAAGGTAGGTAGACAATTGGTGGAAAGGGAGAGAGGGCAGGAAGAAGCATTCCATTTATTTAGTTATTGATTTTAGTTGCCCCACCCTCCACCTCTGTAGTCCACATTGTCTGGCAGGGAGCCCAGTTCCCTGGGCAGTACGTGGATCACTCCTCAGGACCAGGTTTAACACCTGAGCCACCAGAAAGTGCCTGCTTGGGAATTCTGCACCTCATGCTATGTTGCTTGCCTTATTTTTCTTCTTTTTTTTTTTTTTTTTCCTAGGTAAATGATTTTAAGAATCTGAGACTCAGAGAGTTTAAGGTCAATCTTGAATGAGTTCACAAAGATCTAGAAGTAATTTGCACCATTGTAAATGCAATAGAATCTAGTTTCTGTTCCCTACTGGTTAATAACTCAGCAAATTGGTCATATGCTTATATTTATGATCTTTCATAGTTGAAAATAAATTTGGATAGCTCTAAATTTTGGATAAATACATATTGATGATTTTATAAAATATATACACACATTTAAAAAACAACTTTTCTCAATGTCTAATGTTTAGGTAAGGTACTGTGTCCAGAATTACTATATGTCTACTGCTTCCTAGTTTATTTTAAGTTGTCTGTACTCTAAATGACAAACGACCAATTGTCCTTTTGGTGCATTTTTAATTGTGTTTTTATCTCAATTGTGTTTTAAGACAGGAAGTAGGATTAGTTTCTAATACATTTTTTCTGTATTTTTGTCTATGCAGTAGTCAAATCACACAGACTTAATAACCTTTGAAATATTATGGAAATAAAGACGACTTAATCTTTGATTTTCTACTGCAAAATCTGGAACATATTAGCATACTTACTCATTTTGGTTTTCTAATAATTTGCCTTTTTTCATTTTTAGAGATGTGTGATCTTATTAAACCCAAATTAAATAAAATATTTGAGAATCTACAAAATCCAACATTGAGTCTAATTCAGTTCCAATTAAAATACTGTTATCTTTATGCATGGAAAGGAACAGTGTGTTCATCTTAGTTACTTATCTATTAAGATTTGGTCTGTGTCATTAAGAATCCAAAGCAAGGGTTGTAATTCTTTCAACTGATGAAGCAGATGTCACATTAAAAGAATGGGAAATTTGTGTCACCATTTTATTGACTCAGAGCTCATGAACATTCAGCAAGTCATTCTACTGTTCACAGATATCTTCTTCCTGCAATATGATAGACACAAATTACCAAGGTCAGGACAAAGTAGAGTGAGCCATGATTATTTTAAATTAAATATCCTAAATATTTCTGTACTCAAAAAATTGTAACTACAGCCTAGCAGAAAGATTTGGAACCTGAACAGTGACATCAGATTGTGGTGAGAATATGGATTATGTACTACTTAGTCTCTAAACTCCAGTCTGCCTTTCTTGCCATCTGATTAGTATAGACAGGTATTCAAGGAGGAGAAAAATGCAAAGTGAGATTTATTTAAGTTTTAATAAAATCATTTGCTCCTCCTAGCCATTTTCTATCGTATTAGCAATGTTTCTTCATAATATATTAATATTAAATTTGCCTAATACCGTGCAAAATTATCTTATTAAGAACTCACCTATTATAATAGTGGGAAAGAAAATTAACACAATATAGCACTAACTCAATTTGAAGAAAGTTACTGATATAGAAAAGTAGCTAATTTTCCTACAGGAATGTCAGAAATGCTTTTCATGCCTTACTTCAAAGCATTTCTCCTTTAAAACAATAAATATTCCCATCAATTGTAAGACTGACTAAGATACAGTCAAGAGACAAAAGCAGGTCCAACCTTAGCCGTAACTGAGAGCATAGCTGTTTATTTAGTAATCTGGGGGATATATAAAAGAGAGACAAATCTGGAATAAGAAGAGTAATATACAAATATTCAGTGGAAGAATCTCAATGGGAATGTGTTTGAAATAAAAAAGTTGCTACCTCAAGGATTAGGTGAAATGACACTTAAGAATTCCAGAGTTAAATGGGTTTTGTAATTTCACTGGAGATTGGCTGTGAAAGTAAAGGTCATAGAAATGCAAATGTCCTTATGACTACAAAGAGGCACATTTTAAAATTAGTCTAACATTTTAATTGCTCTATTTCTGTAATTAGTTGGATTGTGCCCTATAAAAAAATCTAAACATGCTGTTTGTCTCTGACTCCCTACTTTGTCTTAAACTGTTATGTTATTCTTGCTAAATTAAAATATTTTACTTATCTAATCATCCAAACTAAATGTCTTTAATTATCTGAAATCATGCTGAAAATTTTATCCCCTCCCCAAGACCAGTAGTTATAGTTTTTACACAAGAATGGAGTCACTAAATATTGACTAGGAAATAGGGTTTGGCACTGGGCTTTTAGAAAAGTAAAGGGGAGGGATTAATTACTCTGTTACAAAAATAATGAGTTAATTTAAAAAAATTATCTGTACATGAACTGAAGAGCTTCATAATCATATCAGACTGGTTATATATTTATATATGATAATTATTTATGTTATATTTCACCTGTCTCAACTACTATAGTTCGAGAGTGAGCAGGTATTTTTCTCAGTTTTCCATACTATATATTTAAAAGATTACCACCTTCAATTCCTTGGTCTTTCATCATACTTCAATGTCGTTTCATGCTTCTGTTCATATCTGACTCAATTTAAATTTTATCTTCTTAATATATATTGCAAAAATCCAAATTTCAATTGTAGTTTCAATTATAAATTACTCTATATTGATAAATGACTTTATTTATTTAAAAGTATCTTTAACTAGAACACAATTCTGGTAGGGAAGGCATTTTTCTCTACCTTTATTAATGAAAAATATCTGGCAGAGTGTCTGACACATAATATATATATTCATTATTGTTTTAACTTGATTTTATTTTTTCTTTTTCATTTTTTTGAGAATAAAATTGATTTAATGAAGAGAAAAATGTCAAAACATATGGTGGTAGCTAGCATTTATGTAGTACTGACTATATGCACAATATTATACAAAGCACCTGGCAACATATTACCTCACCACAGAACAATGCTTACCTAATTAATAACCCAATTTTGTAAGTAAGAAAAATTATCCTGATAATAGTTAAGTAGCTACTAAGAATTTATGCATATTTTAACTATTTTTTAAACACCATTTACTACTGCTTCAGAATAACTGAAAAAACTCATCACAATTTTATCTTTATAAAATGCTTATTTAGATTGTTTTAGAATAGTAGTTTGAAAACGTTGGATTTCACAAATTAAGAAAGTTCAGGGGTTAGGGGTTTGGAGATATGAACATTAAATTGTCAACTTTTTTCCAGTAGAAATAATGATTTTTCATATAAATTATCACAATCATTTTATATATAGCATTGAGAACATATGGCATCCATATCTCAGAATTAATTATTATTCTTTAAATTAAATTACTTTTCAAACCCGTTGCCTTGTCTTTATATTTCTCATTATATCAGGGACTCATGAATCTTTTCTATCAATCGGCATTTTAGAATACACTGTTGTCTACTGGAACTGAGGTTAGGGGATATCCCATGCATTTTTATGATGACAGTACAAACTTAATATCCTTTATTTTATTTATTTGCATATTTTTAAATTTATTTTATTGAAAGAATATTGAGCTATATATAACATTAAATAGGTTTATTGCATACATCATAGTAAATCAACATTCGTATGCATTACACTAAGTTCACCACTTCAACATGGATGGAGCAGGAGGGAATTATGCTTAGTAAGGTAAATCAGAAGAAGAAAGGATACATCATATGATATCACTCACATGTGGTGTACAGATATCTCAAACAAAACGGTGAACTAAGTAATAGACTTTTAAAAATGAACTAAATAAAGCGATAGATAATTAGCTAAAAAGGCAAAAACAAATCAGTGATTTAAGGAAGGGAAAAGGGAGGTAGGAGGCAAATGAGGTAAAGGGATTAATTGTATAATAAAGGGAAAAATGATTTTAAATGTCAGCAAGTTCCTATTCAGTCTTATCATCAGAAAATTCATTTCTAAAGCAATTTTCACTGTTTTAAATATTAGTATTTTGTGCTGAGATAAAACCGATGTTTTTTTTTCTAAATATCTTTCCCTTTACTCTTTCACTATCTGCTTATCCAGTATAATCCTTTTTTAACAATTAATAACTGCTTTATATAAAGTTGGACCTGAAAGTAAGCATACATAAACCACTATTCCTACTTGGTTTTAAATCTGCGCCATATACATGAGAGTTCTAATAAACATCTGTTCGTTGAATAAAGGATTATTTGATGTTTGCTTATAGAGATTGCATTTAACAAGGAATTTAAATCAAAATTAATGAAGAGCTTTCATTTCAGTTGTGTAGACTAACACTATTAAGGTTGAATTCATGGTTTAATCACTCTGGGTGAGTACAAATTTGAGTACATGTTAAATTAGAATAAAGGTAATTAAATTTTATTTAGTTTTGACTATAGATACTTTTTTTACAGTGATAGTCTTACAATTGACTACTAATCATTTGTACTATTTTGTTTTATAAGTTTCTTGCCCACTTCCCAACGATGCATTTTATCAACAGTGGATAAAGCAATTATTTCAAAGGAAGAAATTATTCCTTAAACAACAAAAGTATGATAAGGAGAAAAGAGAAATATTTCTTTAGATGCTAATTTAAAGAGTTAGGAAGGCAGATTAACAAATTTCTATTTCAGGAAAGAAAGATAACTCATCCACTTACTAGGGATTTTTATTTGAATTTTATTCTTCCCTAATTGAAAATCTGTATTCATGACCATTTGTTTAACTGGCATGTTAGTTCATGCTATCTATTTTTGGCCTCATTCTTACACTCATTTGTATATATTGCTTTTTAAATCATTCAGGTATTCCCATTACTCTTTTGAAAGTTATGTTCTTTACCTCAATATATTTAGTTTATTGCTTAATAATAACAGCTAATATAATTAACTTATTGCACCATAGTATTAATAATATCTTTATTTTCCTCATGAGCAATGTAAGTCTATATTAGAGTTCATCATTTTTCGGATGTGTACACTATTTTTAATAAGTCTGATGTTTTAAGTTCTTCAGCAGATTATGATGTTCGTATTGTTTTATACATATCATTACCACGTTTAGTTCCTCCTTTGCACTTGTACTTCATAACTTTGTTTTTCTGAAATAATTTTCCCTTTCCTAAAATATAGAGTTAAGCTTTAGTGAAAGCTTCCTCTCTTATTTGTTGATGTACAAAAAAAACAAAAAAACAAAAACTCACATTCATTCATAAAGCGACATTTCTCCACATAAAATTATAGATTGACAATATTTATATTTAGCATATTGAAAACTAATTTAACTGTAATCAGGTTTCCATTGTCACTAATGAAAAATCAGCTTGCAGTATAATTTTTGCTCCATTACAACGATTCTTTCTCCATCTTTTAGGACTCAGCTTTTAGGTGCTGTACTTTCTCTATGACAATTGCTTTCAAAGTGTCATCTTTCTATTAGCAACATCAGTATCACCTTATCAGAAATGGAATAATGAGATTTAGTGAGAATTTCTTTATACTTTTCCTTCTCCAGCTGTTAAAGTTCAAAGAATCTGTGGGTTGATGTTTTCATGAGTTTCCCACATATATCTTCAATTATGTTGCATTCTCTCTTCAGTGTGATTCTAATTACAACAATGCTATACTTTCACCTTCCTTACTCAATACGTCTTACTAATTTTGCATATTTTAATCTCCCTTTTTCTTCCTCTGACTGCATTCTGTGTTGTTCATATCCATTTTCCCACTAAATTTGGTATCTGTTTTATGTAATATTCTATATATTAATATAGTTTTAATATAAACCAATTTTTTTTCTATTTTCTTTGAATTTTTTCTCATATTTTTTTCACATTGTACCAATGATTTGTTTTTTCATTCCCTGTTAAGTGTGAGTCTTAGTTTTCTGAAGATATAACCTTCTCATTTTGTCATCAAAAGTAATTTTAGGTCTATATTCTCTGTCATTTATCCAGGTTTTGGATCATGATGCCTTGTTTCATTTTATATTTAATTTTTTTTAAACACAACTGACACTCTCATGAATTTTATACATAGATGCATGAAATAAATGTGACTTTTGAGAAAATATTGCTTTCAATTTCTTTTAATAGCCTTGTGAAGATAATATTTTTGTAATCATTTTAAATTAAATTCCTACCAGGTATATAACAAATCACAAAAGAAGTATGTAATCAATCAAGCTATTGGCTTAAAGTTAATTTCTCCATCTTTGTTCAATTTTAAACTTCATTGATATATGTGGATTTTCTTGTAATTCATTGAAATGATCCTCATTCTATTTCTATTCACCCTTGTTTAAAGTATAGACTACACTGGGGCGCCAGCATTACAAGAGAGGATTTTTTTAATTTCCTACTGTTATTGACATATGAAATTTCTATTTTCCATGCTTCATTAGGTCTCAGATACAAAGTTTAGTTTCACCATATTCAGCAAATATTTTTAGTGTGGAAGTAGGATGTTGGATTAGTCTTACATATTAAATTTAAGACTTAATCCTGTTCTGATTATTTTCCATTTTCTTTTAAATTCGTTGATTATTTTAATCTTGTAGAATGCATTATATGCGTTATGAACTTTTTAAACAAAAAAATCAATCCTGGTTCTTGTCTCTATGTTATTAAACAACAATATAGCCTCTTTAAAATATGTTAAATGTTGGATGTATATATTGGAAAATAGATATCAAAACATTTCTTTTGCCTCTTGCAAATTTGTAATTATCAAATTAGAATTAATTTTTGAAGGTATTTTGATTCTTATATATGTGTATGTCCTTTGTATGCCAGTTTCTGTTTGGGAATATTTAGTGATTAAAATGTAGGCTTATTTATTGCTCTCAGAAAGTTTAAACAATTGGGAAACGATAAGAATCAGACAACTAAATACTAGTCTGCTGACTGCTTTAATGATGCACATAGTGCATGTTCGCTTATGGTAATAGAAACATGAGGGTTATGGTGAGGGTTATAAAAAGACAATTGATATGGAAGAGAGGAAAGTGTGGTTCTTGATAGACATTAGAAGACTCGTCTGTCTCAAGCCTAAAGATGGAGTCTAATTCAAGTTTAGAAAACCAAAACCAGAACCAAGTAGAAAAGGGCTACATTAGGAGAATATTATAAACACAAAAAGTATTATTGTGCAATGCATATTATCAAAGGCAAATAAAAGAACAATCTTAAATTCTTTCCTACAGTATTATAGAAATAATAATAAGCACAATCTTAACTATTTTTTTTTAAATTTATAATGCATAAAGCTATTTAAACTATAACTTTGCTAATAAAATTTTTTATATCAGGCAGTTTGGAATGAGGAAAAGAATGAAGCAATTCCCAGTAATTGGAAAATGATGGAAATAGGATTAACTTTGAGGGGAAAACTAATTAAATCAAGAAAAACTAGGCGAGTTCTTATTTCTAGATCAAAGATAGGAAAATTGACCTTAATTATTTAACTGAGGGTTCAATGAATAAACAGTGTTCTTTTTCCATGGAATAGAGATTTATTCAAATATTAAAGGAAAAAAAGAAAACAAACTCTGAAAAGGCAGATTACAGGGAGTATTTTATTCCCAGAAATAGAAAAATAAATTAGAAACTGATAATTAGTTTCTTGAAAGTTCCAGCTGTTATCCAAAGCAATCCTGTTTCACGTAATCTGAAAATACTAAACCAGTGGCTCAAAAAATCTTCCCATTTAAAAGGCTGCCTCTCTTCAAGTGAACTTTCCAAAGCCAAAGATGCAATTTGAGTCCCTGTAGACAGACAACTTTGCTCTCTGGTTGCTTTCTGCATCTTACATTCGGTACACCTCCAGTTTCAGGTAAGAAGCATATATGTTCTGACAGAGGCAGAGTCCTGACTATCCACAATTAGGGCAAAATCTGCAGGCTGCTATATAGACACTGTGAGTAAGAAAGGGGTAGCAAGAGAAAAGTGATATAGCTCAAAAAAATTACCAGATTGGTCTACCAGGCATAGTCTATATGCATCCCAAGGCCCTGGTTCAAGACCTGGGATTGGGGTAAACAACCGGAGATGAACAACTAAATAAAATAAATCTTTCTTTCTCTTCTCTCTTCCTATCTGCTGCTTGTCTATTCAATTTCATTCCTGCCTGGACCTTTCCTTTTAAGGAAAAAAAAAAAAAAAAAAAAAAAACTACTTTGGAATCCGGCAGTTCTCATTTTTTCTTACACTGTTGTAACATAATAATGTGTTCTATTAAGTAAAAGTTTTAAGGAGAAATTACGCATTTCATTTTTAATTTAGTTCAAGCGTCATAAGTTTGTTCATAAACTTTTGAAAATGACCTATATTGCCTCTTTAATGAGTTGACACTTGCAATTTATGAATAAGCAAAAACGATTGAACTTAACTAACATGCATACAAAATGAAAATTCCCTTAGAGTCTGGGGTATTCTTATCAGAGAATAATAACAACTTGATCTGCATTTGCTCATATTACTATGGCTAGAAAAATGTCTATTATATATTTAAAGAAATTATTTTTAAATAAATGTTTTACAATGCTCTAGACTATTTTGCAATTTGCTTTTACATTAACATTGTACACAGAAGCTTTAGGTTTTATATATATATATATATATATATATATATATATATATATATAATTCCTTTACTTCTAAAGCAATTTTGTGAACTACTTTTTGGATTTACCCTATAGAATATTAATCTAGTTCCCTGTTGAAGGGTATCAAATGTTGTTTCAAATGTTGATTACTTTTGACAATAGCATTACTCTAGTCTTCTTCATACACATGTACAGTCTTAAAAAAACTATCTTGTGAGATTTTTCTTAAATGAAGAATTTGGTCAGAGAACAAAAAGTTGGTATATGTTCTGGGAATATCTCAGATATTATCTTGCAGAAATATAGTTTATAGTCTGAAATCTTCTCTTCATTTAATCTATCTGTCATGTTTCATTTAGAAACATTTTCAGCATTCCAGTATTGTTACAGTATTGAAGATTTCTCTTCATATGCAGTATCTTATTCTTTATATGGATGCTATTATTCTCTAAAATGTCAAGACTATGAATTGATTTTTTTCAAAACTTTGATGTTTTAGTTTCTTTATTTTGATGTCTTTTGGAGTAGTTTTTCATTATATGTTTTGCATATTTTTATTCTTATATTTATGATGATAAGTTTCTTCAAATATGACAATTTTCTATATCTACATGACTAAAAATTTTGTTTCAACCACAATTTGCAAGAAGATTCACACTTACAATTGTATGATGAAAGTGTACTATGAAGGAAAGTTTAGAAAAATCAGAATTCCTACATTTACAAAATTAGAGGGAGTTTCTCATTGCATTTCTGATAAATATTTTTGTCATTTCCTCTGGTTCCACTGTGAAGGCCTAAAATTGCCTGTTTTTGTTTTTTTTTTCTATGCCCAAATACATTAGTTTTATTTTGGAAATTGACTTACTGTATTTAAAAGCATATCTTGGGAGTTCAGGCATAAATTTAACTTTATCTCTCCTAGTCACTCTTACAGGCAGAGAGAGTCTAAGTTAACTATGACCTCACTTTTCCACAGGGCATTGCTTAATTACTTCCCCTTTTCTTTTATACTTGATGACAATATGTTAAATCTTTCTGTGGCTATTATCTCCCTGTATTGTTTTAGATGGTTATTTTCTCAACACTATTTTTTATCAATCCAATTTTACCACTGATTTATTAATAATACACTGTGATAAAAATATATACATGTTTTATTTTTGAAAAGTAAGCATGAATACATGAGAGAGAGACTGAAAGAGGAAGAGCTACAGAAAGACAGAGATTTTCAAATTAATAATTGGTCAATCATCATTTTGCCACTCTTCAAGGATGACTATATTTGTATTTTAGAAAAGGAAACAGAATTCTTTCAAGGTTTTTAGAGTTTATGTCAGAAGAGGCAAGGGGGCACATTAAAAGGCTATTATCATAATCATGACTTTTATCAGTATTATTCATAATAATAAATTTATAGTATTAATTAACTAGGTAATAAATCGAGTTTTTGAATTATTTTGTTTTAGAAACAAACGCAAGTACAAAAAGAAAATCTACTGACTGAGAGAAAACATTTGCACATCATTTGTCAGATAAAGGGTTAATCTCCAAAATATATAAGAAACTCATGCATCTTAACAAGAAAAAAAACAACCCAATAAAACAATGGACAAGGATCTGAATAGACACTTCTAGAAAGAATACATACAGATGACCAACAGGCACGTGAAAAAATATAACGTCACTTATCACTAAGGAAATACATATGCAAACCACAATGAGATATCACCTCATGTCTGTGTGAATGGCCTGTATCAAGAAAATTAGAAACAACATGTATTGGTGAGGGTATGGGGGAGAAAAGGAATCTCAGTTGATGGGAGTGCAAATTAAAGCAGCCTGTATAGAAAACAGTATGGAGATTCCTCAAAAAAAGTTAAAATGGAACTACTATTTGATACATCAATTCTACTTCTATGTATATATTTTAAGGATATAAAAACAATCTAAAAATATGTATGAACCTCTATGTTCACAGCAACACAACTCACAATAGCCAAAACATGAGACAAATTTCAATGCCTTTTGGTGCATGATTGGATGAAGATGCAAGACATGTATACATATATTCCATTAAATCCTCTTCAGCTATTAAAAAAAGTAAAATCTAGTCTTATGCAACAACTTGGTTGGAATGAACTGATGATACTAAGTAATATTAAAAAGAAAGTTATCAGATGGTTCACTCATATGGGGGGGGTTTAAGGAACAAAACAAATGACCTTATAAAACACACAAAGAAACCATTCTTAGACTCTAAAATCAAGACTGTGACTACCAGAGGTAGGAGAGAAAAGAGTGGGGAGAACTAGAGCAGAGAAAGTAGTGATGAATAGCACTCGAACTCTGGTGACGGGTGTGGTTTGATATAGAGATTGATGGAGATGTCAATCTATTCTCCTGTAACATATGGTGCTAAAAACACATAAAATATATGTATATACATATACATATTACAAAAAAATTATATCCATACATATATATGTGTGTATTTATATATATAACATAATGTGATATCTCAGATTGGATCCTTGAAGAAGCAGAAAAAGGATATTTATGGAAAAGCTTGTGAAATCTGAATAAAGTCTGAAGGTTAGTTAATATAGTAATGTACCAATACTAATATCTTAGCATGATCATTGTACCAAGGTCATGAAAAATATTTATAGTAGGGGAACCTGGGTATAAGGATACATGTATGAGAACTCTCTATGTTAATATTGCACGCCTTCTACAAAAAATAATGATTTTAAAATAAAATATGACTTTTCCAGGAAAATGTTTAGATTACAAGGCAGTCACTTAAAAAAATACATAAATTCATAGAGACAAAAAATATAAAAATGTATTTACTTTATAAGAGTTAAATGGATCAATTTATTTTAAATATTTTAAGAATTCTGAATGATAAACTATGCTTGACTATTGTGTTTCTTTTGTGAATGTCATATCATATATCTCTGAGACAGCTAGCAGAAAAAGGAGCAAGATAAGTAGTCTAAAACAACAATAAAGAATTTAGACAAAGCAGTCACCACTAAATAATCAGGAGAAGTACTAAGTACTCATACGGTCCAAGATACCTTGAAAGATGATACCTTATTGGAGTCATTAAATATAACAAACATATGAATTATTAATAATATTAAAAACAGTTGAGTGAATCTTAATGATGTAATGTTAGGCAAGCATTTTTTAAGTTGCAATATTTTAGAAGCCAAGATTAAAACAGCAACAAAGAAATGAATTAGGGAAAATAATCATGTACCAAGTGAAAAGCATGAAAATGAAAGAAACTTTAAACAGCCCTTATGGAGATTATCGTCATGGAGGATAAAATATTCTGAATTATTTAGTATAATTCATTGGAGTCCAAGAAAATATAAATTTTAGCCATTTTTCAGGTTTCCTTTTCATATTCACTAATTAAATATATATTTAGTCCAAATAAAGCATATTTTCTTTTTAAAATCTTTTTATCTTTATCAGGATTTATTAAATCATGTATGCATATTGTACTTATATACACAGTTATAGCTTTATATGCAACGATATGCAATATTATCAATCCTAATGTTAACTAACAATGACATTATATAAAGCTAATAATTTTATGAACAGTTTTAGATTTGTTTATAACAATGTAAAATTATTGTTGAAAGTGGAAATGAAATATACAAAGTAGCTAAATATATTAAAATATCTCATGACTTTTTAAGGTTTATACAATGCTATTTTTATTTTAATAGATGCAATTATGATTTTATATACCTTATATTTTCTGCATATTTCACATATATTTTATTCCTGTATTTTTCCCTAAAATTAAAAGGAAGAATCCTTTTATTTTGTGCTATTTTACTAATATTTATTCTTGGATATACAAGAAGAAAATTTATTTAATGAAAAAATTTTCAGAAAAATACATTAGTTTGTTCATTCACATTTAAATTTCTTAGAAACATGCTTATATTTTTGCTAGCTAGTTTTCTAGGAGTATTTTTTCAGACTGTATTCTTCATCCAATGATATTTTTTTCTGCTTCTTAACTGGAATTATCGCATGTGAATCTCCACTTGGTAGAGAAAGTTACTCACCAACATATCATAGCCCTACAGTCTCCAATAACTTTGGACATTTAAGTATAAGTTAAAACTTGCTCAAAGGGCCAAATATCAAAGATTTGTCATTGTAGTTGAATCTATAAGTATTTTTGTTTTGAATTTTATTCTATCTTGCATTCATTTTCAAAACTGAGATACATAACTGTGGAATTACTTAAGCTGCTTAGTAGTTTATTTAGTCAGCTAAGAAAGTCATACATTTTCCTACCCTGTGGACATAACTATTTTATAGCTTAGATTTTTATTTTTCTCTCTGGTCTTTCGGTCAAGTTTCTCAATAATAAATAAAGAAGGTCTAGCTTTATACATGGTGAGATAATTGACCTTAGATGGAAATCTTTCTAATATATCCATAGGTTTTCCCACTTATTCCTAATTTTGCCAGCATAAATATTATTACTAGATATCTATAATATTCTCTTTCTGTCTCTTAATCTCTGTCTCTCTCTCTCTGTTTTTTCATTTGAACCCAGCTCAGAGATATTCAAAACAATAAAAATAAAAGTAAACCTCGAGAAATGCTTTTAAAGACGATTATGATAAAATATATAAGAATATTGAAAGAACTAATGCATAAACAAAATGGGCAAATAGGTTTTGTATGTTATTTAGTAGTTTCAAAGCTGAAAAGCAAAAACATTAGGCCATATTTTTATATGTACTTCGTTCTTTACTTTCAGTCTAATTATAGCAATGGTTTTGAAATTCATCTAATTCTCTAGGCAGTGATTTCTTTCTCACCAATAAAAAAATTCTAATGCAAATTTTAACACCATTATTATATATAAAGAAGTATTATAATTGACAATTGTAATTTATTTAATTCATCAATAAAAGATTGAATGTACTTTATAAACATTATATGAGGTCAGAGATTTTAAAAAGTGGCTAATACTTTTTACTATCAATCACTGCATAATATAATGTTTTTATTCTATGTATGTTATTTGTTAGTTTGTTTAGCCTCTAAGAGAATTCCGGATAGACTATAAAACTGAAATTTTTCTCCACAAAGCTGGTAATCTTATTTTGAAATACAGCCATAAGTATGAAGGGCATTAAGAAGTCAGATGCATTTCCTAGGTGCTGTCAGTAGCTTTCCTCTCTCTAGGGTCTAAAATATAGATTAAACCCTCTACCTTAAATTTCTCTTCTCTTAGTTCCTTATATACTTGTACATCTAATACCTGCATACTATTGCATTGATACTATTATAGATAGGAAGGAAAGGGATTTTAGATTTACTAGAAGAGACAAGCACTGTTATTTTCATTCTATTGCTTTTTCTTTTGCATTTACCTTCCATCTGTTTGTCTCTCGTCTTCTTAGGTCACCCTCACTTGAACTTACTTTTCTGGTAACATTTTCCATAATTTCCTTATGTTCAATCAAATATTATTAATAGAGAAGGGTGTTTGAGTCTTCACTTTGGCAATGCATGGTTGAAACTTTCAGGTTCAGGTAATTTTATTCCAAAGCTTGGTATTCTCCAGTTAAGTATTACCTTTATCTGATAAAACATTAGGCCAACAAATATTATCATAGAGATACAAATCCATAAACATCAATATCTTTCAAAACTACATGATATAGGAAATGTGTATATGTGTATATATATTAATTTATTCCATTTTTTTCACAGTCCTACATTACATGATTTTCTTCTTTGATTTATGTTATAGAGTACAAAATAATTTCTTAATACCTGCTTATTTGGACTATTTTAAAATTTTATTGACACAAATTTTTGTTAAAACCTACTCTAGGTCATGTGCTGATATTAAAATCCTGAATAAACATAGTTTTTAGAATAGCATATACCTTTTACCCAAAAAATTCTTTTTATTTCATTCTACTAAGCCAATGCACACTTTTAGATGATGAATTTTCGGTGCAGTTCAAGTCTGTTAACTTTAACAGGGGCTTATTGGAACAGTCATAGTGAACGATATAAGAATTGTGCCACTGAGACTCAATTATAAGGTAGAATACTGCTCAATCTTGATGGTTACAGTGCAGCTGGGATTATTTTTTCATTTCTCTTTTTAAGTTCTGTCTCAAGTTGGTATTTTTATCTGGTCACATAGATAAATTCACTTATCTTTAACACTTGTGATTCTAATACATATTTCTATTTTATTTCATTCTTTCTTATTCCTAAAATATTACATAGAAATGTATGTTCTTTATTTTATTCAAACATGTCTAAAAATGCAATGAATATTCAAAACATTTCTTTATAACACTAGTAGGGCAATTTCAAACGTGATTGTGAATATCTATTGACCTTTCTGTTGTAATACTAAAAAGAAAGACAAAATGTCTCTCCCTATCTTTTTAAGAACTTCGTTGCTTTTTAAAAATATTTCAATCAGTAAGGTGTTGATTCTGTTGTTTTTGTACTATTCAGACAATTAAGTCTAAAAGCAGATGAAAATGTAAGACTAGATTGAGACTCAGTGACAGCATAAAAATGCACTTTGGTGGAGCATCACAGAATAGAATGCTGGATAAATAAATATAAGAATAATGACTTTATATTTTGTATTTTTCCTTGTTTATATGGAAAAGATAAAATAATTTGACTATCGAAATTATAAAAGTGAATGAAATATCAAAAAGAGAAGATAGAGCAAAGCGACAGGGAACTCTGACATCTGAAACCTAAAATTAATAACTAACAAATGATATGCTAAGAAATGGTTGTGAAATAATGAAGGAAATTTGTTCATTGCTTAAATTTGTTCTTACTTTTCTGTTTTGTAATAATATCACAGTTATATTAAAAATAGTTCTGTTAGCGATAACTAACAAAGCAAATTAGGTAAAAATAATGTGACATCTTGGATTTGCTTTAAAATAACCTGAATTGGAGGATTGGGTTAAAGGGAAAATTTAAACAAGTCTTTTAATATGTTGATAATTTTTAATAGTGATGATAATTAAATAGGGGTTCATTAAATTAATTCAGACTTTTTACTTAAAATATACCTGGTCTAAAGTGTTCTAATGTGTGTTGATGTGTCCGTTCTTGTATTTGCCGGTCTAAAATAGGAGATTGGAAAGATCATAAATGTTGCAATCAAAGAGGCAAATTTAAGATTGGACTTCTGCAGTTACAATTTTGTTTTGTTGAGGACATCAGTAAACATATAAGAATTTAAAATTGTGACCTATAAAAACAGGAAAAATAACAGATTGATGTAATTTTTTTTAAGAGTGACAGTCACAACATACCCATTATAATGACCAAAATCTGAAACCACTAATAACACTAAACGCTGGTGAGAATGTGGAACAACAGAAAATCTCATTTATTGCTGGTGCAAATGCAGAATGGTACAGCCACTTTGGACAACAACTTGACAGGCTTCTATAAAACTAAATGTATTATAAATGCATGATCCATTAACTAATGTCCTTAGTATTATCTCAAAAGTATTAAAAAGCGTATCCACACAAAAACCTACACGTGAATGTGCATGGAAACTTTACTCATAATTTCCTAAACAGGAAGCAACTAAGATTTCCTTCAGCAAGGAAATAGACAAACTATAGTATTTCAGATAATGGAATACTATTCAGTGCTAACAATAAATGAACTGTCAAGCAATGACAGACATCGAGGACACTTAAATGTATAGTACAAAGTTAAAGAATCCAATCTGGAAAAAGAACTGTAGGATAACAAATACATGATATTCTAGAAAAGCAAAACTGTTATCACAGTAAGAAGATCAGCAGTTTCCGGGAATGGGATATGGGGGAGGATAAGCAGCAATGATTTGGAGATTTTTAGGGCAGTGAAAATACTCTGTACGATATTATAATGATGGATATATGTCATCAGGCATTTTTTCCAAATCCAAAGAATATATAACAGCAAAAGTGAATTCCAAAGTAAAACTGTAAATGTTGAGCGATTGTGATGTGTCAGTGTAGGTTTATCGGTGATGACAAATGTAATTAATGTTGGTAATAAGAGACATTATACATGCATCCGAAAGGGTCATTTGGGAAATCTCTGTATAGTCACCTTAATTTGTCATGAACTTGAAACTTATCAAAAATAGTTTTTAAACTAAAAAATGAAAGTATGACAATATTATAGTTCCAAAGTGTAGTTCACACTCTACTCTGTCATTCACACTGAATGCATCTATAAATCTTGAATAGAGTACATGAGATAGCTATTTAAAGACTAACAGGCAAACAGGTAACTGTCATTCAAAGTACCACTGAACAATTGTTCAGTTTACTAATTTTCCCCTCTGGCATTCCCATGATGAACTCATTACATTCACAAATTTCAGAGGTGACTTTAGCATCAACAAAAAAGGAATCTAGGAGAATTCCAATGATTCTGCCTTAAGAAGCAAGAATATGGTCACAGACAAAGTGTGGAACTTGATTAATAGTTTTATATTAAAATATGAGGACATCCAATGGCTCACATTTTATTATTGAACTAACTTACCAACATATTTTGCAAATTTTTGATAGATTATACTGAACTGTGAGGTTTAAAAAATTGGATGGGAAATTGAAAGATGTGTAGTTTTGACTGTAGTCACATAATGATTTTGGACAAAAATGTTATTTTCATATTATTCTTACCAATGTTGGAAATATTTCCACTGGTCCTAGAGGTGGTTTTATGAAGAAACACAAAGAAGTAGTAGATGATAATGAGAGGATTCCCTCCTGAATACATGTAAAATATTATCTAATGGACTGCTGGATTCTTCTAAGGAAGATCATCACATTACTGGATGGCCATGTGTAAAACATTTTAATTCAGCAGATTTAAGTTAGAAAAAGTTTTGCAACATTTGAAGGGAAAAAGATCCCTGAAATATTTTCCATGCAGAAATAATTTTATTAGAATAAAGTATCTAAGGAAAAAAAGTGTATTGTTATATTTGGTGTCACAATTAGCAATATCCCAACATTACATAAGTGGAGCTCATAATTTAACTTCTTGCTCAGGTTAAGTCAAAGATGCCTCCTAGGGCTTTGTTCCATGCGGTCATTCTGGGACCAGAATTCTTCTGTCTGTGGAAGATAACTATATTATATGTAATTTTCTGAATCCATAAGATATTTGCCTGAAATGATTTTTTATAATTTAAGATTTGACAATTAAATCCACCAATATGAACTTTTATGAACTTACCATATATAATATATGTTATTCAAGCAAAAATTGATTATTTTATAGCTATTCGTTATGTTTTATAGTGTTTGAGTACTTATTTTCTTGAAATTTGTGATTTAGTCAATGTTGAAGAAAGAATATTTCCCTTCGAACTTTCAATATGTTCTCTAATTTTGAGGCATCCTCTGAAATGTTTATCAAGTGTCCTTTAAAGTGTGTAAAGACTCACGCCTTTTTTGTTGTTGTTGTTCATCCTCTAGGACTTGAGGAAAGTAAATTAACAAGTTTTTCTTTAACAGCTCAGAATACAGATTTACTTAAAACTATAAAATGCTAAAGAATATCAACTCTGTTAATAATATATCAAGTTCTGTTTATTGTCTTTTCAGATTTTTTTCTTCAATCAATAATTGCCAACTTTTTTATGTGCAAAGCAATCTAATTGACTAGAAATACGATAATGAGAAAAACATTATAAACATAATATTTGCTTTCATGATAATCAATACCTCTTTGATCAATTTAATAATAAAATATGCATTATAATAAAATATAATAGGTGATATAACCAAAATTTATGAGCATAATGGGAACAGTCAACAGAGAGACTTAATCTCATAAGGGGAAGTTTCAAGGAACACTCAACTAATGTGCTTAGCTGACATCTTTATGTTGAATACGAATTTTTTAAAAAGATCTATTTTAAAGGAATAGGTGGGAAAATATAATGTTAGGAGTTTATGCACCATTTTTGATATCTGAAGTATGCTGATAGAGCCTAAATATAGAGAGCTACAAGAAGAATAAGATGAGATCTACACTATTCAAGGCTTCACAAGTCATAGTAACATTTATATTACTCTGTAACAAATGGAACCTGCAGTAGTCATAAATTATCTATCAATTATTCCTTCTTGTATTGTATCTTGGTAATAAAACATTAAAGACATCACTCAGTTTTTCTTTCAGCATGAAGTGAACATGTAAGTAAATTCTAACCAATGAAAATATTACAAAGTATTTGTGCAAAATGCAGAAAATCTATTTAAAAGCAACTGATTTGGTTCTCAAGACCACATTTTCTTGTACCAACTGTGTGAAATACTGAAGCGATTGCTATGCAATGCCAGACATTTTGTGCTATGAGATGGTTTTGTAGAAGGTAGTCAGTACTGAGATGGTAGTGTAGAAAAACAATAATACCCATGGAATTACCAAATAAGCCTTAATATTTCACTCCAAGTTTTTATCAGTAAATTATATTATATTCATTTTAGACACTGCTATTCCTATTGTTATGTTTATATCTTCTTAAACCTGATTTTGAATAATGCGTAGGCCAGTTAAAATGAAATTTTGGAAGTGAAAGCAATGAGCTAGAAGTATAATTATCAAGAATCACAGTTTGTAGAGAAAGACTGGAAGAGAGTAAAAACAAAACTCTGTGAAAATGGTTACCAAAGCAATACAATGGGCTATGCAAGAAATCACTATTTAGACTCAGTAGGCATACTTAGAGAGGGATTGAAGACAATGGATTAAAGACAATGGATTTGAAGATAAATTTAATATGAGCATCCTTCCAGCTGTAAAACAATTCTTATGAGCAAATTTTATCACCTAAACACATTAATTTCCTTAAAGACATGACATTTCAAATAGTTTCCAATGTTATAAAATCTTATAAAACTTAGATGAAATGAACTTCTATGTCATTTTCTACTGTATTTAGAGTTGCAAAGTAATTTTAGATTCTTATGGTGAAATTACAGAGAGCTAACAGCATTATTATAGTTGCATAAAATAATAAAAATTTTTAGTTTGGTGTCCATTAGTAAAAGATGCATTCTCTACTGGAGCTTTGATAGGCATATTTGAAAATCAAATAATGTCTCATCCATTTTCAAATATACTGGGGTGATATTTGACCTACAGAAATAACCAAACTCTTTGCACATGTGGAGAATGTATTTTAGCTTTTTATATTTCAATTTCCTGTCATCTTATCTTTAATAGTAATGTATATTATGCACAGAAATGCAAAAACAGGTACTATTTACAAAATGGAAAAGAGTTTAAACTACAAAGGCCTCATCAATTAACTAAAATTTTCTTTTAAGTGTATTTCCCAAAAATATGAATCAAACCATTACTGAAAATATTCTTAGTCTGATATTTAAAATGTAGACTAAAATAAAGAGAAATAAAAATTAAGTTTTTTTATTATTTTGATTGCCTTCCATAAGAAACTGTAAGATTTGCAAACATGCTATAATTTACCATGGACTGGTTACAGTGCAGAAATAGTAAGTGGACTAGAGCTACAGAAGAAGCTGATATAAATAGCATTAGAGTTGATAAATAAATTATATTAAAAAATTACATTTAGATACATTTTAAATATTTCAAAGATGATTCCAAATTGTTCTGAATATTACTGAAAAATATTGCTATAAAGGTATACTTCATGCTGTATTCCCTGGGAAAAATTGAGAATTTAGAAACAGATAAACTTCACTGATACTTGAAGTATTTGACTAAGAAAATGGGAAGAAGCTCTTTCTTCTATATGATTTGCTTCTGCCAAACGCAAACTGTCAATAGTAGTATAATCAGAGACCTGAAATCAGAGACATCCTAATGGATGCATTCCACATGTCATTGTGTTTCATTGCTATATCCACAAGAAAACATCCAGAAAAACTGTTTGAAGCATATAACAGATGTGTGAAGAAGATCTACAACTTTGTTTCAAGGTCTTAAATGTTTCAAACACTAGAAAAAATTTAGAAAAATAAAGTTTTATATGTACCATTTTACATTACATTAAGGTATATCAAACATGTAAAAAATATAACTAAAAATGCAAGTGATCTTCCACAGAAATTTATGAATTATTGAAAGAACTCTAAGAAGATCTAAAAATGAATAGATGATGCCGTGCTCATGGTTTGGAGCACTCAAGAACTTCAACTTGCCCTAGACAGATTTACAAAATCAAGAAATACAGTAACATTCATGGTAGTCTTTTATGTGTTTGTGTGAGTTAAAGTGGATAAATGACTCTACAAATTGTCTGTAAATGCATCTCTAATGGTGGATATTGTGTGATATACACATTGACTGAGGTGTGAATCTATTCTTTTGAAACTCATATAATATTAAAAACTAATCAAATGCTAATAAATGCAATAGAATTGAAGTTACCAATTGGTTTTGAAACGGGGGAAGGCAGAAAGTGGTGGTGGGCCCACTGAACAATGGTGAAAAACACTTAGTGATTTGGTGGAGGGCAGGATGTGTTAACATACATCTGAGGAATAGGGAAAATTCACATATGAGTCTTTTGAATTTGTAAAAAAAAAAAAGGTGCTGCAATAGCGTACTACAAAAATAAAGAAAAAAAAGAAATACAACTGTTTTATATTTTGTCTTGTATTCTATAACTCTCCAGAACTCACTTATTAGCTTTAAATAGTTTGTGTGTGTATGTGGATACTACTTATGTACATGTAAATATACATATGATTATGTCATCTGCAAAGTGTTTATTCTTCCTTTCTTTTTCATCTTTCTTACTTAAAAAATTTTAAAAATTAAAGTGTCAGCAACTGACACAGTATAGTACAGTACAGGCAGAAAGATTATTAGGATACACCACAGTCCAATCATCTAATTGATGATTGCATATGTGATTTTAAACAAAAAAACACAAATATGTATTAGAGAGTAGTTCTTGATAACTTTGTCTTCAAAAAACAATGTAGGTATGTCCTGGTGGTTTAGAAGTAAAATGCCGGACACAGTGACCTACAGTCCTGGTTGAGGGGAAACAGCCAATATAAACAACAAAATAAAAGAAATAAAATGCTTCTCCTCCTTCTTTCTGACTGCCTGTCTCTGCTCACCTTCATTACTGCCTGTACCTTTTCTTAAAAAAAAAAGAAAATGTTGATCATTTGGATATTCACATGCAAAGTCAATAAATCTGGTTTCTACTTCATACTATATACATAAATCAAATCCTGTCAAATTTTAAACCTAAATGTAAAAGACAAAATAGTTTCATTTTATGATATAGCTCAATATTTTTATTATCTCTCAGAAGATGAGCTTCTCAAAATACTAATTACAAATGAGATTGAGTGTATTAAACACAGCTTCATGCCACCACAACCCAGCATCAACCAGTGAAAAAAAAAACAACAATGTAAATATATTTGCAACCCAATCATAAAAGCTAATGTCTTGAAGATATATGTTTAAAAATCAGTAGGAAAATGAATTACAGTCAAATAAAATACTGAAAAAATAACTTGAATAGACATTCAACTAAAGAAGATAATAAGATCAGTAAGCAACAAAAATATTTTAATTCCTCAAAGTGAACAAGGAAACCTAACCAAAACATGTGCTCTTTTCCTGTTTGTTTTATTATACATATATATGTATATATATATATATATAATATTTTTTGGTTTATATTCTTATGAGTTTAGTATATTGATTTTGCACCTCATTATGCATGCATTTCACACCACATCCACCAGTAGAGTTCTTTACCACCACTTTTTTTATTATCTCCCTTCCTTTGTTTCTCACCACCACTGGCCACCTGTGAGCAGTCTTGAGTTCTGTGAATTTTGTTGAGATGTGTCTGCTCATTTATTTTATTTCTTTATATTTCACATATGAGTAAAGCTATCTTGTATTTCTCTTCCTTTATGTCTTATTTTGCTTGGTATAATTACTTCTAGTTCCATGCAGGTTGTTAAAAAAGGTACAATTTCATCTTTTTAACAGTTGCATAGAATTCCATTGAATATATATTATTATCATATATAATATACCACATATATTATATGCTATTGTATATAATATATATTGTATGTATTATCACAGCTTCTTTACCCAGTCATCTGTTGACAGATATTTCTTGATTATTATCATCATGCCGCTATTAACACAAGGAGTACTGGTATATTTTTTCTGATTTGAGTGTTTGTATTCTCTGGGTATATGGTTAGAAGTGAGATTGTTGGGTCGACGATAGCTCCATTTTTTTGTTTTTTTTGAGGCATCTCCATACTTTTTTCCAAAGAAGTTGCACTAATTCACATTCCACCCACAGTTTAGGAGAATCAATTTTACTCCACACCATCTCCAATACTCATTGTTTCTTGTCTTTTTTATATAGACCATTATTATTGATGTGAGATGATAGCTCATTTTGGTTTGGATTTGCATTTCTGATGGTGAGTGACAAAATCATTTTTTTCATGTGTATGTAGGCCATCTGTGTATCTTATCCACTGTGCTGTCTATTCAGCATTTCTTCCCGTTATTCGAGTGGGTCATTTACTTTTTTGTTTTGAGGAGTACCTATACAGTTTGAAAATTAAACTTTTGCTTGATGTATGCTGGCTGTAGCTTTTCTT
Source organism: Solenodon paradoxus (assembly GCA_004363575.1). Taxonomy (NCBI): domain Eukaryota; kingdom Metazoa; phylum Chordata; class Mammalia; order Eulipotyphla; family Solenodontidae; genus Solenodon; species Solenodon paradoxus. The sequence goes on along the minus strand of RJWH01000178.1, from coordinate 282,261 downwards.
TTTGTTTTAGGTATGTTTTATTTCACTGTACACAAACATTTTTTCTTTGATTCAGTCCAAACTGTTTAGTTTTAATTTAGTTTTCTTTGCCATTGGTGTCACTTACACTTATCTATGGTTGGTGTCATGGAAAATCTTCCTTCTATGCAATTTATGGAATCACAAGGTCTTTGGTTCATTTTGAGTTAAATTTTGTGTATGGTGCTAGTGGGCAATGTAGGTTTTTTTATTTCGTTTTGTTTTGGTGGGGGGGGTGGGGGCAGGGACAGGTGCCTGTCCAATTTCCCCAGCACCATTTATTGAATAGACTTTTCTTTCTCCATTGTTTGTCTCCATCTTTTATCATCAATTACCTAACCATATAGTTGTGATTTTATTGCTGAGTTTTCAATGATTTTCCACTCGTTTGTTTGAAAGTTTTTTTTCTAATACCATACTGTTTTGAGGACAATCACTCTTTAGTATAGTTTGAAGTCAAGGAATGCAATTCCTCCTCTGTTCTTTTTTTCTGAGGATTTCTTTTACTGTTAGAGTTGTTTTGTGATTTCATACAAACTTTATTGTTGTTTGCTTGGAAAATGTATCTGGAATTTTGATAGGAAATAATAGGAATGTCATTAAACCTGTATATTGTCAAATATATATTCTATAACACTGTATTCCACAATTATAATACTTTGAGTTGAGGACATAAAGAAATTAGAAATATCATAATTAAAAGAGGTGTATGAAATTGAGCAACCATTGAAAAATTATTTGCTATTATTTTTAAATGAAGAAAAGTATTCTGTCAAACAAATCATATTATTATGTATATGACTGATGCATATCCATGCACATGCATATTAAAATAAATATATGTAAAGGACAAAAGCACCATTTACATTATCCAAAACTAAAAATAATCCAAATAAAAGTCATTAAAATGAATGAATGAATTTCACATTTCAAACTAAGTAGCAAGATACATTTAAAAAGCTAAACAAACACACAAAAACAGAGGTGACATTCAATATAATATTAAACAAAATAATCCATATAATTATTGCATTTATAAAAATTCCAAAGAAAATAACATATTATTTCTCTAGCTGTTTATGTAGATGGCCTGTTTTATTATATATCATTGAGCAGTGATATCAAAAAATATCAAGAATCTAGAAATAAACCTGGAAATGCTCAAATAAGTCTATTAACATTATTGTGTTATTCCCTCTCAGAAAACTTATGACCATTATTGAACCATATCTTTAGTATTAATTAAATTACTAATGTGGAAATAGCAGTTCACATCGATCTATGGAATCGATTTATTTTTAATTAATTTTGGTAGAAATTATAAAACTTTTTCTAATAATTTTGTGAATGCTAATACCAAGAATAGTCAAGACACATTTCCAGAAAGACAAAAGAATTAGCAAGAATTATAAAAAGTCAAATTAATTAAGACAGTGTTACATTAGTACAAGGACAGATGAATAAATCAGTGGACTAGAGAGCCCAGAAACAGATTGTGCATACACGTGTACTTTTATCTGTAAGAAAAAGCTGCTATACAGACAAGTGCCTTTAATAAATGTTCCTGTAAAAACTGGAGAGCTTTGTGAAAAAATTGATCCATACATCACACTATTTACAAAAATAACTTTTTAGCAGATATATAAATTGCAAGGAGAAATAGCTACCGGAATGCAATATTGGAGAGAAAATACTTTTATTGTGCTTAAGTGTACAGTAACTATAACACAACCTTCTTATTTAATTAATTTTGATTAAAAAATATAGCCAAAAAATATGAAGAATCTTGATTATTTGGACTCCATATTAGCAAACAACAGCATTGCTGGAAGTTGAACTGTGAAGTTCAGAAAAGGCTGCTTCAGAACGATATTCAGAATGTGACAGACAAAAGGCAATGTGACAAAACAGAAATGACTAAATATCTACCTTTTAGGAGGAACCAACATGATAGCTCTACTTCTATTCTCATGTTTTAAAGATAAAATTTATGAAATCTTCCAATCAGTCACTCTCAATCACCTTCATTTCTTGACAGCCATTTATCTGTAAAATTCCTTAAAACAACCCTAAATCTTAGAGGAGGTCTCGCTGCTCTAACTTTATTGAGACATTCTCAACTATTTTTGGATATGTTTTCTGGCCACAGAAAATGCAATAAATCTAATTTTACTTAACCATTCGTGTATCCCTGGTGATCTTTACTTCTTGACTTTAACAATCAAAGAGGAAACTGTGATAGAGTATATTGTGCCATTTTAATGTAATAACGTGAAAGACTGATAGTAAGAGTAGTTTTTATACTTCTGACACATACACACACATACACAGATGTTATGTATAAGTAACAATGTTGTCATTAGTTTGATTATCAAAATATCAGGCTGTATTTAAGCTACATTTCCCCACATAAGCTATGTTTTTAAAAAGCACATTTCTGTGACTTAAAATGTTTGAATTCATAAGAAAACTCATGGCTACAAAATTATAGATACATATTTAGAATACAATTTGTTGTAATTATATGTCTCCTTTGGAAGAACATGTGTATGCTGCAAGAGTATGTCGGCAATCATTTTCAGTGTTCTGATTATACCCTTTATATTGTGCCTTCCTAATTCAGAGGGCAAGCACATTTTTCTTACTATGTTAATTTCTCTTCAATAATCCAGATGTTTTATTTATATAATTTATTACTTCCTGTTGTTGACTTTTTAGTAATGAAATTAATCTGTCTGATTTCCCTCTTAGCTCAATATTATGATCCTCTTTAAAATGGACTTGAACATTTCATTTTAACAAATTCTATATTCTTCAAATATAGAAAGTTTTTTTTTTCTTCAAGGGAAAATATGTTAATGTTATTTTGGCTGGCATGTATCCTTCAAAAGTTTCAAGAATGTGTAACTCGATATTGATATAACAAGCAAACTTTGATCCATAATTCATTGACAATAAATCTTCTATATTTAGCTTGTTTTATAGAAATTATTTAATTTTCCCCAGTTTAAAACAAATTAAAGGGGAAAGTTAAAGCAAGGAGAGAAAAAATTAGAAGCTCATTAAACACAGCTTATATGTGACTTCTTAAACATGCTATAATTAAAATTCATTCCTGGTCTTAATAATTCTTTTCCTACACAATATTTTCATTCTATCACATCAATCAACACCATTTTGAATGATTATTGTTTTAAAATGCATTTAGACAGTTAACAGGAAATTAATCAGTGACAATTCTGTTTATTTCTTTGATCTTTAGATGTAACATTTGTAAATCTTTTCAGAGAAAATTTATTTACCTAGTTTTCAAAGCATTTCTTTGTGATTTTGACAAAAAACATAGAAGTCATTATTTGTTGGAGATATAAAGTAATGTCTAAAGTGAAAGTGGTTGATATGTATTATACTATATTACATGTACCATTTTACTAATTATTTATTATGTTATAGATTGTGTCATACATATGCTAAATTAAATATATATTGCTCCCAATTAGGAAAATATTACAGGTATCAGGTAATCTATGATTTCATGTATATGCCTACTTCTCTCTCTCTCAACACACCAATTACAATTAGATATAATGTGTGTATATATAGATATATATATATATACACACAGATATGTGATAGGAGATGGTATATGAAATTACATGTGTGAGTGAATAGATTAAAAACAAAGATGATACATAGCGAGGTTGACCATATATACTATATTAAATGGGACAGTATCATTTTTGCATATTTCCAAGAAGTCTCATTGTTTTAATATTAATGTCAATTTTTCCATTTTAAATAGAACAGAGCTGTCTTTAACAAAGGGAAAAAGGGGCAGTTAAGATTCCCTGGGGCCCAGTCTATTGAAGGCGCCCCAAAGCAGTTGCCCTCGTTCCCTCATGTTAAAGACAGACCTTGTTCATGGTGGATAATACTGGCTGTGGTTGCTACTATTCTTTCTGCCCCTGTGAAGACACAGATGCCAAGGAGTGAGATGACCCCTTACTCTAGGAGCCTGCTCCTCGAAGGGAGGAGAATACTGCATTATGGTTGCTGCGGGTAAGTACTTTGGGGATTATCTCCAGTACTAAGGGGGCTAGTGAGCATTTCTGGCACTGAGATGGTTAAAACAGCAGGTGTTTGAGGCAGGACATTTGGAGCAGGGCTAATGGGGGCCTCATTTGGTTTTCACTTAAGGTGACAAAATTCCTTGCACAGGCCCTGGACATTTATGTGAACTCCTGCCAGCCCACATGACATTACCATGCGATGGCTGACTGGCATCACATAGTAGTTACATGTTGCTGGTCTGGTTGTTCTGCTCCTGCTTGGTTTGTTCTACCTCTTCCCCTTCTCTAAGTCACCAGTGCATAACTCTGTCCCATTTTTTGCGAGAACAAATAAGAAAAAGGAAACTGAGATAAAGATATAAGGGGAGATGAAAAAGTCTTTTAGTATTTTTCATCAATGTCCCAAAAGAGGAGAAAAAAGGAGAGCTAGCGAATAATACTGAAGCAGTGTTTGAGAAAGTAGTGGCTGAGAGCTTTCCAAAATTCACAAATGGGCTCAAGATAGAAGCTGTGCAAATGTCAGTCAGAATAAATAGAGAAAAAAATACAAAGGAAAATACATTTTCAAGCTGACAAAAGCCAATATTATGCTACATCGAAAGGGACAAACAAAATGGAAATTGAATTTAATAAATGTTGCAAATCTGATGTTCATGCACATCATATTCAAAGTAAACACTATAAATTATTGTATACCCCCCAAAATTATTTCAAATTTTAAGCTAAAGCTGAAAGCAAGTAGATTCTCACGACAATAAAATCTGGAGTGATCGTCAGGAAAAAACAAAACAGTCCCAGACTAATTTATGCAGAAAAAATGAATAAAGAGTACAAAAAGGTAAACATGAATGGAAATATAGTAAATACTGACTTTAAGGACTATTAAAAGTAGTAGTCTTATGCTATATTTGATATAAAAATAGAACTAAACAATGCAGTAATTTTGGATAGAGAAATAGTAAAAATGATCATTAGTATTAATTTGCAAGTAACAAAAGAAAACATCTTTAGAATAAATGAATAAGTAAAAAAATAAAACTTGTCAGAAAATAATTTAAATAACAATAAGGACATCAACTCTGTATGAGTATCAATTCTAGTGATTTTAATGTAGTTAAAGTATATGCCTGACTTCTGTAAGTCTAATATGAATATCTGTAGAAACCTCTATAGGGATTGAATTTTTATCCAAGTTTAATGAAAGTTTTCTGTTAATATGTTTGTATTAGATGGTTTGAACCTGCATGTATGACAGTTACTTACATTTTCTCATATATAGCATCGATTAAGGATTTTCTGTTCCTGAGGTCCGTAATTATGAGAATTATTTTTTTTGATCCAATAGATTCACTTTTTACATCTTTTAAACTACATTGTTATCTTTATTAGAATGAATAGCTAAAACTGATCCTATTATCACAAGTTTTCAGAAAATCTGACAGTAGATAAGTAGAGGGAGATTATATTAATTTACTTGCCATCCATTTTTGACATAACTATTTCTTCAGCATTTTACCTCCTATTAAAGTAAGGAAAGGCAAAGTTGGATAATGAGACTCTCATTAGTTTTTTTTTTTTTTTTCCTCCAAGGCCAGTGATAAAGACATCTGAGATCATTCTTCCAGGCTTTAAAAACTTGAATGCTTGTTTCCCCATCCCACCAAATCACATCTTTGAAACTTTAGCACTACCAATATTTTCTATAATGCTGTATATTGTTTATCAGATGTCTTTTTCAGAGAAAAAGGTCAATATTTTTAAGTGCTTCTGAATATTTCTTGGTTGAAAATGTTGAATTAAATATTATACAGATCTAAGGTGTGCATCATTGTAAATCAGCAGCTATATATACTACATTAAGGTCTCCACTAGCAGATCAGTTCTGTCCTTCACCATGTAATTGACCCTCAACCCCTGAAAACACTCCCACATTTTCATCCAGTAAATATTAATTTAGTCTTATAGTCCAAATGTTTATTTTTGATTAGTTTCTTCAGTTTGTTTAGTTTCTCTATATAACACACATGAGTGAATTATGTGGTGTTTGTATTTCTTCTTTCTCTAATTATAAACCCTCTAGGTTCATCCATTCTGTTGAAAATGACAAGGTTTCATCTTGTTTTTATAGCTCAGTATTTGATTGTATATATATATATATATGCTGTCTTCTTTATCCACGTATCTGTTGATAGGTACTTACGTTGCTTCTAGTTTTTGGCTGTTATAAATAATGCTGCAATAAATGCAGGGTGCATAGATTTTCATATTAGTGCTTTTGAGGTAAATACCCAGAAGTCATGAGATCATATGGATTTTTAATTTTTTGAGAATCTCTACTGCTTTCCATAATGGATGTACCAATGAACACTCACACCAAGATGCATAAAGTTTCCCTTTTCTCCATATCCTTGTTGCACTTTGTTTCCAGACTACGGATGATAGAAATTTTCATAGATGTGGGATGATACTTAGTCATTTTGACTTGTACTTCCCTAATGATAAAAGAAAAAACAAACATCATGTGATTTTGACCAACTGTGTTTTCTTTAGGAAAGTATTCAGGTAACTGTCAACATCTAAATGATTTATTATGTTTTTGCTTTTGAGTTTTATGAGATCTTTATATATTTTGAGTATTAACCTCTTGCTAGATGTCTGATGTGCAAACATCTTTATTCATTAGAATGTCTTGTCATTTTGATGATAGTTTCTTTCCATGTTCAGATGCTTTTAAGATTGATGTAGTTTCCTTAGCTTATTTTGTTTTTTGTTTCTCCTGCTATTGAGTCAATTTTCCAAAGACTACCAAGTTCTCAAATAAGGCAAATGTCAAGTTTATCACCAGCTTTCATCTATGATTTTTATGGTTTCAGGTATTTATTAAAATGTTTTGATTCATTTTAATCAATTTTATGTATGTTGTCAGATAATGACCTAGTTTCACTCTTTTGCATATGGCTGTCCCATTATCCTAACATTATTTATTGAAGAGTCTGTTTTTGCTCAGTTGTATGCCCTTGGTTCCTTTGTCATAAATTTGTTTTCTATCAATGTAAGTTTATTTCTGGGCCCATAATTCTGTTCTATTGATTGATGTGGTTATGTTTTATAAAAATACCACACTGATTTGATTACTGTTTATTTGCAGTTTAGCTTGAAATCAGAGATTATGATATCTACAGTTTTTTACAAAAATTTTTTTTTTTTTTGCTATTTAGGGCCTTGTGTAGTTCCAAATAGATTCCATACATTTTGTTGTTGTTGTTGTTGTATCTGTAAAGAATATTGTTGAGATTTTAGGGATTTTATTGCATCTGAACATTGCTTTCGATTATATAGATATCTTAAGTTAATTTTTCCATGGGCATGGAATATCTTTCCATCTTTGCATCTTTGATTTCTTTTAACAATACCTAATTTTCAGTGCATAGGTTTTCTTTCCTTTGTTTAATTTCCCAGTAGTATTCCTTTGTTTTTGATGCAATTGTAAATGGGATTATTTTCCCAATTTCTCTTTCTGCTTGTTTGTTATCTGTATATAGAAATCATATAAATGTTTGCATAGAAATTATGTAGTCTCCTACTTTGCTGTTCATTTATTATTTCCAACAGCTATTTACTAGAGTCTTTGGGATTCATTCTATACATTATCATATCACCTGCAAATAGAAGAATGTTACTTCTTCTTCTTGAATTTGTATATCATTATATCACTATTTCCTTCTCTTGTTTAATTATATTGCACAGGACTTCCAATAATATATTGAATAACAGTGATGTGAATAGATATTCTTAACTTGTTCCTGTTCTTAACTTTACTTTTTTCCATTGATTATGATGTTGTCTGTTGGTTTGCCATATTTAGTCTTCATTATGTTAAGAAATAGTCTAAAGTAACTTTTGGGGCTTTTAACATAAAAATTGTTGACAGCATTTTTCTCTATCTTTTGAGATGATCATACGGTTTTTCTCTTTCCTTTTGTTGATGTGGTATATCGTACTTATCAGTTTATGCATGCTGAATAAATTTTGCTACCCTGGAATAATTTCTCTTAATTATGGTGTATAATTTTTAATTATTAAATTTGGTTTATTAGTATTTTGTTGAGGATTTTTGAATCCATATTAAAAGACTTTAGTATATAATTTTCTATTTTTGTGATATCCTTATCTGGTTTTGAAATCTGGGTAAATTAGCCTTCACAAAAAGTATTTTTATGCATATATTTATGCATCTGTCATATTTACAACAACCTTATTCACAGTAACTAAGAACTGGAAACTACGTATCCATTGTCAGATGAGTAGATAAGAAAACGTGGTATATATACACAATAATATACTATATAACCTTTAGAAGAGATGATATCCTGTCATTTGAACCAACATAGATGAGTCTAGAGGGAATGATGTGAAGTTAAATAAGTCAGAGGAAGAAAGATGGTTACCAAATATTCTCACTCATAGGTGAAATGCGAATAGAAAAAATAAAGGAACAAGTGAAACAAAACTAACCCTTGGACACTTGCAATAGAACTCTCAATAGGGGGCGAAATGGGGCAGAGAGGCAAGTGGTAGCAGGGCCTATTGAATAATTATTAATAACACTTGGTGATTTGGTGAATGGCAGGTTGGGTTGACATATATGTAAGAAATGGTAAAACTGAACATATGGGAAACTTACAGATGAGTTTATTTTAATTCGTATAACAAAGTTACTGGAATAAAATATTAAAAAGTCAAAAAATGTAAGATTTGTAAAATATAATATAATAAGTAGGTGCAATTCAAAATATAGGAAATGCCATTGTTAGATTATTTCGATACACATTTTCAGTCATTGGGACTGTCTTGACTGTTGTTTTCAAAATATTAGCCCAGAATTATTAATTCTTCTGGGTAGGAATTTCATTTGAACAAAGTAGATCAATGTGCCTATTATAAAAACTATAAAGATGTACATGAAATTATGGGTGTGTATAAAATACATGTAACATTAATAAGATTATTAATCTTGACATAGAAGTAAATGAACTTATTTTTCATATATATAAAAGGTATTTATGCATATTTTAATTGTGGTTAAATACTCCACAGATCAGAGGAAGTGAAGATTGTAGATCATTTGATATTCTAAGAAACAAGAGCACTTCTGAGAACTGAAGGTTAAAATCCATTCTAATTCACAAATCTGGGGACACTACACAAGAAACACAAATGGGTCAGATATGCTATGAATAAGATCAAATAATCAAGCCCAATGCAATTCATTACTGGACTTAGGTTATGAGGCTCTTAACAGAATTCAAATAAGATAAAATATAATCAAGTATGTGATGATAATAAAAGGAAGAAAACCATATTCAAAGAAAAGATCTTGAAATAAAATCATCTAGAAAATATATCATTACATTAGGAAGCAACATTAACACTGATAGTTGATATTAAAAATTTGTAGAGTCAAAGGAATTTTTTCAATACTTTTAAAGTAAGAAAATAAAACAAAATTAACAATGCAGATTTAGGGAAAATTCGCTTGGTCTTTTTTTCAAAATAACCCCCAAACAAGTAAGATTTAGAACAAACGAATTTGATTAACTTATTGTTAGTAAACTTGCACTAAGAGAAATACTATAGAGATTTCTTCAAGGTAAAGGAAAAAAGTTCTATACTGACAATAAATAATGATTATTACTCAAAAGTATAAAATGTGAATAATTATACTGATAAATATATTAATATAATGTTAACAGCAACCATAATCTAGTATGCATTTGCAAATATAACTAAATTAAATTTCCTATTAATCAATTACAAAAAATTTAGGGAGAAATTTTTATAATACGATTATTATGTAGCCAACTGATAACTCTATGGTCAACTCTAGAGTATAAGAGAAAATGATTAATTATTATGCAGCTAAAATGCTAATGAGAAAAAATCACTATTTTAATAAACACAAATTCAATAAAGAAAAGATTAAGCAGTATTAAGTATCAATTGGCAGAGAATTAGGAGAAACTTTATAGCATTATACAACAAATTTCAAGTTGATTGCATTATCAATATCTCACCACTCTTTGAAAGAGAATCAATGAATATCTAAAAGTAAAATATAAGAATTAATGTGTCAAGGCAAATATTTGAACCAAGACTCTTATTCCACTCACTTGGGAGTTTGCCAGCCTCCCAATAGTTTTACAAAAACAGCGTGCAATGGTGGACCCTGAGAGAGAATGAACAAACCCCTTCTATTTGATAGCATGTAATGCAAGAGAAATAGCTTTGTAATCACTGTTACAAAAAATCCATTTCCACAATCTAGGTAAAATTTCCTCAGCAGGAGATTGGCTAAGGAGCCTTACAAAGTGACAACCATTGGCTCCCTGTACACGTAAACCACATGGTCTTTGTATTGATTACCAATAATCAGATTAGAATCACATTCTGATCAAAAGAAATCTCTAACTTTTTAAGATCACATTAATCCCTTTTTCATATGAATAACCAACCAGTAAGATGACTCTTGAATCCTGGAGTTTTTTTTATTTTACTTTTCATTTCACCAAAAGGGAAGAAAGCAGTCAACATGAATTATTAATGGATTACTTTCTTCATTTCTGATTTTTTATATAAATATCTGACAAGTTCAAATTTAAGGTTTAGTATTAAATGAAATGCAGCAAGTATAGCTTGCAAGGATGATTCGATCTCATATATGTTTAAGTCAAATGTATAATATGAATATAATTCATGAAAATCTGCAGAAAGTGTACAAATAAGTTAGAGAACTTAGTGTAAGTACATACTTATGATAACCCCTATCAAATGTAATTTTAGTAGGAAAATATCACTAGATTAATGATATAATGATATATTGTTATTAAACCAGTTATCAATATAAGCACAATAAATAAATTTTGAATTTTACTTTATGTCAAATAAATCTTTTGAGGGGACACAGAAAGATTGAACTAATAGAGCCATATGTTACATGATCATATATTATGCAAAAATTAGATACATTTTACAATGTGGGTCATAATAAAGAGCTTTTTCTCAAAATAATAAATGGAAATGGGGGAAAAACATTAGAATCAGTTAAAAACAGATGAACATTAAAATGACCTGGAAATTAAAAACAATAACAAAGTTTCAAACAACTTTAGGGTAAAAGATAAAATAAAATTTGATAATTCAGAATATGTTGAAATTATTAATGATAAAATTATGTGAGCAAACACAAAATACTAGTTATCATTACATGCCAAGCACAATATAATAATTTTTATATATGGAATGACTCAATATACTAGATTCAGAGATAAGTTTTTCTGCATTTTCTCTTCAAGATATATAAAACTTTCCTTCAATCTATTTGTTCATTTTTTCCTTCATTTTTTAACAAATATTTATGTATCATGTATAATTCTTTGTATTGTGAAGAAAATGGTTAATGAAAAGAAATAGGGATTATATCCTGGGGAGTAGGGATAGAAGTGGAGGAATTGTCTGCAATAGAAATGAATAAGCTGGTTCAATAGGGAGAGGTGGGAGAGAGAGAAGGAGGAATGGAGAGGGAGGGAGGAAAGTAGGGAGGGAGGAACAGAAGCCTGCCAACCTAGACTGATGGGGTGAACAATGGGTAAGAGAAGTGCAAAAGTATGATTTTGATTTGGTAGAAATGGGAGAAAATACTTTGAAGTTTGGACTGAAAAGTCAAGATTAAAGACTTAAAGATAGAGACCAAAGTGCAAAGTAGCATAAGGAAAATGACCTTGAAGACTAGAAAACTATGTTGTTTGGTGAAAGCATATGAATGGAGTCAGAGTGATCCACACTAGTGAAGAAATATCTTTGATAAAGCAAGGCTTGGAAACATAAATCCCTTTCACCCTTTTTAAACTATCTTCTTTCTCTTTCATATTTGGTGAAAAAAATTCCTTTCCAAAGAAACTTCCGGAGCAAATTTTCATGCAAACTACTTTTCCAAAACTGCACAACTTTAAGAAATAGTAAAAATATAATGGCAAATCATAATATAGTATAGTAAATATAAAATATGATAAATATACAATAAATCCAGATATTATTAATAATATAAAACCAAATATATTTAAATCCTGGTATATTCTACTTAGTTTTTATATTCTTTGATGTAATTTAATTTCCAGGTGTCGAGGTTCCTTTAAGTGCAATGGTATTTACTGAAGGACCCTCCATGAAAAATCATAAAATCTTTGTTGTGTAACATGGCTCTTTTTTTTTAATATTAACTCTCAGCTTCTTCTAATTAAAAAACTGAAGTGACCATAATGAGTCCCTTAGGAGGCTAATGTCTTTTCCACAAGCCATCTCATGCCCAAGGAAATAGCACTTGGGGAGTGGTCAAACAATAGCAGCTACTACCTAGACTGGGAAATCGCTTTAAGAAAGTCTCATGCCTGTGGTTGTATTTGATGGAGTATCTATGCAGCATTTCAGAACTCTCTCCATCCATAATGGACCAAGAAAGCAATGAGCGACAGATGGTCCAGGGTTTGTTTTTTTTTTTTTTTTTAACGGTACAGAGACAGATGCAACAGTTTATTTGCTTTTGTACATGAAGCACTTAAGTTTCACAAGTAAAGTGCAAAAATAACTTCTGTGCGTAGATAACAGTTCATCTGTTAAAATGTGGGAAAAACCTACCTAAAAAGCCTTTGGTTGAACAAAGAAGGGATTATAATGGATAATGCTGCTGCATGATAACAGATGTAGGACAATGACAGTCTGGCTGATAGATGAGCATAAAAACTTATTCCGGAAGCCACAGGGCACACTCAGCTTCTCATTATTTATTTAAAGAGAAGTTAGAGTAAAATTAAGTTAGTGATATTTGAGAATCAAGACTCTGCTGTGTTTGTGTTTGGTGTTTTATATCTTTCATTACTTGTATAATTTTGGATTTAAAATTAGTCTTCTTTAAAAGTAAACTTTTGTCTTCTGAATTATAAACATATATTTATTCTAGGGTGTCAAAGAAAAGAAAACAAAGCGATTTGTTAAACATATCATTCAAAACATTTTCCAAAATGAGGGGACTAGTTCATGAAAATAATATTAATAACTTGTCTTTTGTTTTTCAATAATATTTTATGTCTAAGCATTCAGGAAATACTTTCATTGTAATATATGGAATAGCATTGCATGTATGGAATATTACATAACTATTCAAAAGGTAGCAATAAAACTTTGTTTATATTATGATGTAGAAAGACAGGATATAAAAGTGTTGATCCACATATTTATTATGTAACATGTACTGTATAATATATATTACACTCCCCGGTAAAAAAGTATTGCACATAGACAAAAATGAGAAAGCAAAAATTCTAAAAATTAAAATTGCTTCCCAGAGAGTTAAAAATGTTATTTAATCTTCTGTATTATTATCTTGAACTTTGTATTTCTAAGAATATCTATATTTAATTGCATATACTATTTTCCAATCCAGGAATATATTTAGTCTATTCATGGAACTCACAAGAGGAAAAATATGTTAGGGCTTACTAAAAGGTTTTAGTAATTTCCTAAGCAAAATGTTTTAATTTAATTTTATATAGCTTGCATAAAATATATTCACTTTGGGAAAATGTACGAATGCATTAAATGTTGTGATACAACATATGCTAGTAAGAAAATAAGAAAATGACTAGAAAAACAGTTATCATAAGTTAATTGAACATGGTTATTCAAGTATTATTTACATCCTTTTGTCAAATAAAAATGGGTTTTAGTTTCTAGTTACTTTTATTGTTACATTCTATTTAATTGTGTATATATAAACATATATATCACATTTTTTTGGCAAGAGCATTTAGAATTTTAAAATACAAGCACTTTTTTCTCCTTTCAATACTCTAGGCATTATTATTCACACTTTCTTACAAAAATACCTTTTGGTTAGTTGTGTTTTGCTTATCTATCCTGCTCTCTCACAGAATTTCTCTTACTGGCTCAAGCATGAATTTCTAAATATGATTGTTGTGCATGAAGAACTAGTCAGTAGTGACACCTTTAAAAACACAATCCCTTGACTTCATGGGTTCTTTATTCATTGATTCATCTAATGAACAAACATTTATTAAGATCTTATTATGTGTGGTATACTCTGCAGATGGTAAAAGCCCCCACAGGAAATGAACCTGTACACATGGTTTCCTAAGTGCATTGCTTTAATTAGCTGAACTGCTCCAGACAAATTCATGAATATAATCAACAGACATACTTACATTGAGATCACAAAAAGAGGCACCTTCCATTCATAATTCATAGATTCGAATACAAAGCAACTACTAGCAAACATATATCAGCTATGTAAATACATCTCATGACTGAGATGTTTCTCAGACATCATTCAGCCAACCCCCACAGTAAGCAACATCTGGGCCTCTCATTACTTCATGTAATGACTTTGGGAGATGGCAAGTCCAGCCAATTCACTATTCAGGACTTCAATCCTTTTACTTGTAATCGAGGAAGGATATTGAAATTAAATTCTTCATGAAACTAAATTCCTCATGAATCATTTTATTTCTGTCAGTGCTGAAATGGGAACCTAACACTCTACCATACACTCACGCTTACCCTCATCATGTCTTGCATTTTTATGTGTGCACTTCCTTAGCTTTGACTTAACCTTCTCTTTCTCTCCATAACTCAAACCCATCAATTTTATCCTCAGGTTCTCCTTTCCCAAAATTCACATTTGCATCCTCCTCAAGCTTTCTAAAAAAGTTCTCTTTGTCTTTTGTCTTGACTGAAATCTGGCTACCTTTTAGAAGTCCCACCCATAGATCACTAATGACTACTTCTAACTTCTTTTAAGACATACTATTCCATTGTTCCATTAAGTTTAAATGACTGTGACTATTCTGTCTAACTCCTCATTGTTCTGTTTTAATCAGTGATACCAACTGACCTTTGGCTATGATCCATATTTTTTTAAGAATCTGGTTGTTCTTATCTGTAACACATATGCTCAATTTTTGTGATGTCTGTACAATAACTATAACACCTTTACCTAGTCTTATTTATGTAATATATATATATATGAAATCAACTATGTATACGTATACATTTATATATCTGCTTGTGTGTGTTCACCTTCTAAGGAAGTAGTGTTCAAGTCTGAGACTAAGGGAATTGAGAACAGTTGTTTCATGGGATTTGACAAGAAGTTTTTAATATGTGTTCCACTAAGTACTTTGAATACAATGAAGTAAAAAAAAGTCTAAAGTGCATTAAGGAAAGAATAGGGAGTAAGAAAACATAGACAGAGCATATATATTCTCTCATGAAGTACAGCTATAGAAGAGAGTAATAAATTGCAACTGACATGGAGACTTGACTGACTTTGTTCAACAAGCTACAATTTGAATACATGTGCAGGCTGATTTGAATGATACAGTCAATAGTAAAAATTGATATAATGAAGCAAAGAAGAGATGGAAATATAAATGATGTCCTGAAGAACTCATGGGAGTATGGTATTTAGCATGCAGAAAATGTTTTAACCATTGATTAGAGTTAGAAATATTCATTTGCTACAGACCTGAAGGAATAAATGACAGTGAGGCAGAATTGACCTGGAGAATATAAAAGGGCTCATTTTTAATAAAAAATAAGTCATTAAGTGAGAGTGATTAGGGCCTAAAGGTTGAGGAAAGGTGGTTAGTAGTTCTACTGGAAGATATTTGTCAAGGTATTAGCTAATCTGCTATGCCCAAAACCCTAAGACACAATCAGTATCATAAGATAAAATTGGGGGTCCTATGTATCAGAACAGGTGAGTAGGCTCTCCTGTCTAAATTCATTCAGACACATGGGCTAAAAGTGCAGTTCCACTACCCTCAGCATACAACTTCCACTATTATTTCAGCTCTATTTTCAGCCTTCCAGGAAGGATAGAATGAAAGTCTGGATGGGGATATGCTCACATTTCACAATTCATGTGGCTGTCTCTGGCACATGGATACCTAAGAAATGCAATGTAAGATAACATGTTCCAATTAAGATTCCAGGGAGGGGCTTACAATACTAAAAGGAAAATGGCAGGAATCGATTCTGTGAGAGTTAGTTGTCTATGCCACAGGGAGCATAGGAAAGAAAAAATATAAAGGAAGGCATTAATAATATAAAGCCATATTGTGGTTCCTTTTGAGCATTATGAAAAAAGAGTTAAGAGCCAGTTTAAGTTATGTTATTTAGCTACTCTGCTAATAATTTACTGGAGAACAACTATAGGCCAGGGAATTTTTAGTACACTAAAAACAGTAGAGTAAGCAATTCATAAAATCTTTTGTCTCATGGATCTTTAATTCTACTTGGTAGAACATACCATTGGTTAATATAAAATCAATCACACATAAAATAGATAATAAAAGGCACAGTTAAAGAAATTAAACAGATAGGAATGCTAGAGAACAAAGTTTTTTTACTGAGCTAGCTAAAGTAAGAGTGAAAGGAAATAAAAAGAGACCTGTCATGTAACCATAGGATTAAGTGCTTTCCTTAATGTGGATCATTTGATACAAGGGCCCTAAGCAAGAAATAACTGTTAGAGGAACACAAGTTAAGGGTAATGACATTAAAATTTAGTGGGTAAGGAAGGGCTATAGAGCTTACGTGTAGTTTGAGGTAAAACATGCAGGGCTTTAAAGAGTGAATAAAAAGCTTGGATTTCATTGTAAGTGATAAAAATATTTTGTCAATTATAGAACTGGAATAATATAATCCAATTTGATTTTAAAAACATAGCCAAGGTTAGACTTATACAAAAGTAGGTTCACATAAAGAGAAGGGTTCAGGTGTTCCACTGTGTGGTATTCACTTTTTTAAGATCAAAATTATTTTCATAAACATACCTGTACCCAGATATTTATAGCAGATCTATTCATGATTTCACTCAATGGGAAATATCCCATGTCTGTTCAGTAGATAGATGAAGAGGCAAATCTGTAGCGTATTCACACAGTAAAATAGTATTCAGGAATAAAAGAGTTTTGGATTACTGATATGAAATAACTATTTCAAACATGCTGAATACAAGATGTTAATTTAAAAGATTACATACTGCAATATTCAATTTTATGAAGCAAAATATGAAGTATAAGTTAAAGCAAGCCAGATGTTGATTGAGTCTGGAGTATGATGAAGGTTCACTAAAAAAGGAATGAAATAAACGTTAGGAGCTGGTAAATATATTCTCTGTCTTGACTACGATAATGTTCCATAGGTGTTCTATTAGTCAAAAATCTTCCAACATTATACTTCATTGCAGATAGGTTATTGCTTATTAAAGTAGACTATATTTTTCACATTGTTTTTGTTTAAATGAGAAGGATCAAGGGAGTTAATGGTGTTTAGCAGTTCTTAAGTCCTTAGAGAATACAGAGCAAAAGTTAATCTCTTTCACTGATGTTGGGAAAGCAAACTTGTATAGCCACTTTGGAAGACATGTTGGAATATTCTTATTCCACTCAACCTTCTCATACCATATGATCTAAAAATCATATACTCTGTATTTACACAAAGAGGTTGAAAGCACATATCCACACAAAAAACCTACTTAGTGATATTTATAGTAACTTTTTTCAAAATAGTCCAGATTGTTGTTTATAATGAAGTTGTCCTTTATTAGGTGAATTAATAAGCTGTATTTTATTCAATACTAAAAATTAAGTAAGTCATTGAGCAATGAAAAGACATAGAGGAAACAAATGCATATCACTATTATGGACATTCAATCTGAAAGGCTATGTTCTATGATTCCAACTATATGACATTCTGCAAGAGGCAAAACTACAGTTATAAAATAATCAATGACAGGTTATAAGGGTTATTAATGGATGTGCATATGAATCACAGAGACTATTTAGAGCAACGAAAATATTCTGTATGATCTCTAGTGGTAGAGACATGTCATTATACATTTGTCCTAAACCAAAGAATGTATATTACTAGTAGTGAGACTTATTATAGACTATGGACTTTGAGTAATAATAATGTGTCAATGTAGATTCATCATTTGAAATAAGCATACTATTCTGGTAGAGATGTTCAATGATAGAGAGTGTATGTCTAAATGAATATGATTTAGACTTACTAATTTTTCATGCAGCAATTTTGTGATTATTGATAGATCTATTGTGATTTTCATTTTAAGATCTATGAAATTTAATGTTGGTTTAGATTTTCTTTTGAAGATATAATCCAACATATTATAGGTAATGTAACATGAATAAATACATAATTAAACAAATTCAGTTAATTTATAAATCTAAAAAAATAAACATTTTCCTTGAATAAATATATTTTCTCTATAGTTTTCAAAATCATGACTCAATTATGCAATTGACTATATATTTACATATTTGTACGTGTATTTATGTAGATCTTCAGCTTGCAATTTTTAAGTGTTATAGTTCCACTAGGGAGCATGTATAGCCTTTTTTTCTTTTTAATCTTGTGCTACTTATTTTTACTTTGCTGAGCCTGTCCTATCATCTACAGTTAAACCTGTTTTCGGTAGCCTGTGTCTTTCTTGAAATTATTTAATTTAACCCAGTTTCAGCTCCTCTCATTCCATGCCACAACCCTCACCCAGACCTAATTTAGCATCTCTCTGTATCATCTATCTAGCTAGCCAGCTAGTTATATATCTAGCTATGCTTTCTTACCTATAATGCTTGTGTTGGTGATATATTTATTGGCAAAAGTCTCACTACTGGAAGTGAACCTCAGTTGTAAAGGAGAATTTGTTTAGAAATAAATAATTAAAATAAAATTTAAAAACAAGTAAACTGCATATCTCCCCTTTATTACATCTTTTGCAGGTAAAAAATAAAGTACTCTTTGTCTAAAATATCCAAAAAATTTCTTTTATACTTTTAGAAGTAGCTTTTTCACTTTTGTAGGCAATTCTGGACCTATTATCTACTCAGACTCAATAATTTGCTCCTTTCCATAGATTAAGCTAAGCTTTTCTCAGTGTAACCACCAGATATTCCAGTTGGGTATTTATTTGCAAAAAGAATCTGAAAAGCAATAAATCATCTTAAACATTTCTAACCCTTACCCAAGGAATACAATGCATAACAATGTTTGTTATGATAGATATTTAACATGAAGTGAAAATGTATATTCACATTATAGATTAACTAGTTTATAGAATATTCTCTGCCTTATTTTCTCAGGTATAAAATTTAAAAGCATCTTCAATAAATCAAATGTCAAGAAGGTACTATACTATTTTATTAACAACCTATTTCATTAGGAAAAAAAGCATTAAATTCTTAACACAGAGAGAAATTCTCCAAATAATCAGATTCATTTTTAATTCTCCATTTTAAATTAAACTTCTCAACTGATTTCCTCAAACCTCCAGTCTTTGTAAATCATGATCCTTCTACAAGGAAGTGTTTTTTGTTTTTTTGTTTTTTTTTTATGTCAGCCAAGTTTCAGTTGTGTGCCATCATGAATCAACACCTTAAACACACCCAATTTCATCTAATCTCAGAAGGTAAGCAGAATTGGACCTGCTTAGAACTTGGATGAGAGGATACTCTTAAAATTCTTTCTCATTTAACTAAGTCCTCCTTTTTCTTCAGATCTCTCATCAATCTTTACTTCCTCAGAGGAATAACTCCAACTTCCCCCAATAAGTCAGCTTTTAATAAAATATCTTATAACCCAATATTCATATATATATATATACACACACTTTATAAATGAAGGTCTGCATTAAATTGCAAACTCAGAAATAAAGCCTTTTTAAGAAAATTTTCTCATGTCATCATCAACTTATATAGTCATTATGAAAATAAATTGACACAAAAATCATACACTAAAAAAATCACAATTTGCATTGTCCTTCTATCCTAACATATATTAGCATAGAAATATTCATGATATAAAAATTTTGAATGTATCGAAAAAAATAGTAAAGTCAGGTGACTCATTATAAAGCCTAAAATAAAAGAGCTAAATGGAAGTGAAAATAGGGAAAGTCAGTTGAAAATTATACTAGTTATAGGAACTGAAGAGTGGAGGATATGGATTAGCAGCATTATATATTTTACACAATGAATCATCACCACTAAGAATCACTGAAGAAAGGTATTTGGAATTTATGTCCTCAAAATTCTTCCATATGATAAAATTTAGAGTTGTAAGTATCTGAAGACTGAACAATAACTAAACATATGATGGTGCTGAGAAAGTTTCAAGATGAAGACAAAATCACCAAGACTCAGGTGCAAAAGGAAGTAAAGAGCACTAGGATACTCTTAACAAAGTTTTACTTTACTTCACCATGGAGCGAATGTAAGAAAAAAGAGGCAACTGGAATCTGAAATGACTCTAAATTTCTACTGGCACCAACCTTCTAAATCTCTTGTGGTAGTTTTGGGATGACTGAAAAAAAAAATTCCAGAAAATAAATTTTTGTATCCATGGAAACCTCTTTATGAAGTTGGTTGAGATAAAGTATGACTATCTATATTTCAGGTAGAGGATGAACCTTACTCCCTGAAAAAAACAATATTAAAAGTTCCCTAGGGAGAGCTAAATAGAATGAGTGATTTTATTTTTTTGCGGGTAGATTATAGACATTAGTCTTTTAGCTGAAAATAACCCTGTATTACAGGAAGCGGAAAAGTGCAAACTCAAATACTTGGTAGCCTTGGGAACAATTAAACATTCGAAGACCGGGTTGTACACTTGATGCATCATTCCAAGTAAAGTTGTATTTTCTTATACTACACTTTCACTTTTTTTTAGTACTTTATTGGTAATTTACACTCTTCTTAAATTTTTTATAGTCTACAAATTACATGCACTAAATATGTATTATGTCATGCTATGTTTTATTTTATGCGAAATAATGGAATTAACATGAATTTTTTTCATACAATTTGGAATATAAAGTCAATGAAGTTATGAAGATTATACATGTTGAGCAATAGGAAAATTTCCATTTCAAAAAAATATGGTAACAATAATTGAGTCTTTAAAAATACAAATAGAGTGGACTTGCTATTCATTATAATTATGTTTAACAAAAGTCACAAATACTGATACATATATGTAAAATTTATAGATTATCATCTAAAACATTAAAATCAACAACCTGGTAGATTTTGTTTATAAAAGCGAAAAGTAGGTATAGAAATGTTAAGTGACTTGCCTGAAATCACACCACCACTAGGGGCTAGAGTTGGAATCCAAATATCAACACAGGGACTTTCAGAGAAGCAGTCATATAAATATGGATTTCATATTGTAAATGTGTTCTCTTCTTGCAAGTATGACGTTTACTCCAGCTTCTGCCTGCTTTTGATCTATGTTAAGTATCTACAAAAATGGTTTTATATATTTTTGTAGTTTACTATGACATCTAGTGGAACATTAGTCCAATAAAAGCACATCTTCCATTATTGGAAGTCTAGTTCATTTTTTAAGACATGACAAATGACAATTAAGCTCTATTTCAGACTTTCCATTTGAGATAATTTACTAATGTCTGCCTATTTCTTCTTATTAACAATACTAAGAAGTAATCTGATAAAGTGTAGGGAATTATGCTTCAAGATATTTGCAAGATATTTGAAGCATGAATCAAAGTATTATTGCTATTCTTTATTTGATTCTCTCTTCAGCTTCATTTTTCTAAAAAAAAAATTGCACAATGTCCTTTAAGAATGTGAAAAAGTAAAGTTATACATGCTTAAAATGCCAAGGTCATATATATAATAAAAAGATGTTAAGAATTATTGGTGGACCCTGGTTGAGTAGCACTTAGGTCAATCACCTTCAAAGAAGGACAGGTTATATATCACTGGATTCAAGTCCCGGATATGGGGAAAAAACAACCAATACGAACAACAAAATAAAAATAAAATAAAATGTTTCTTCCTCTCTCATAAAAAAGAAGGCATATGAGTCCTCTTCAGCTGCTGTATTCATAGAATGGATAAATTATGCTCAGAACACATACAAGAGAATTAAGTTTTCCCAAATTAAACTATCAGATTTCATCACTTAGTTATTTGAAAGTGAGCATACCAATTTTAGTTTTATTCCTATTTTGCATAAGAATTACATGTAGGCAGTTAAGTAACTTTTGCCTAATAAAAATATGACTAAAATGGAAGCATATTTTTTCTCAAGCACAAAAAGTATTTCCCCAAAATGCTCTGATTTAAATTTTAAAAGTAGGATATGGGGAGGGAGGTAAATTACAATGTGGAAAATTATATTTTTTAATTATAAACTCAAACTGTCTATATTCCATTTTACCTTGACATCATTTAAAAACATTATGGGGAATTACATAAGATTCTAAGTGACATTTTAAAATAGTAGCATTCTGTCATTTTTTTCTATAAATTATTTAGAGCAGTATGTTATAATTTGACATTTGACATCATAGGTAAAAATTTTTCAATGATAAATCATAAAATTAATAAGAACTTAAATTAACCATATTAGTTGGCAATTGTATTATATAAGTCCCTTTGATAAATGAGAATTTTTAGTTTTCAATTCCAGTTTTTTCTTAAACCCTATTATTTGCTCTATAAAATATGAAACTTTGAGTTTAGACCACAAGATATATTATCAATCAATAATAGTTGTCCTCTCTCAAATATATCTAAAAACACCCCATTCTACTTTTTCTATTATGTTTTCAGATTCTACTCTTAGTCTTTTCTTCTCTCTCCTTACCTATTGTAAAGCCAGAAAATTACATTTTTGTTGGGCTTTTACAATTTCTTTTTGGTGAAAAGAGTAAAGGTCAGACAGCATTCCATTTCAGGAAGATAGTTAAATGGCTGACATTAAAGTGTCTGCCAAAATGATGGAGTAGTATTCATTTTTATTTTTCCGTGAAACCTTATGAAACCGCAAATAAAAGCACTCATTACCTTAATGTCAGAATTTAAATTAAAAAATCTCTCATGCTCCTGCTTCCTGAATGAAAATGTATTATGAGTGATTCATATTGGTTTCAAAACCTTTTTCTTTTTAAAATAGTTTCAAAATACAAGTTATAGCAAAATAATTATAAACTCAAATTTAAAACAATCTTATTTATGAGGAAAATAAATGTTTAAAACTGTATGTTCAATATTTAATTTTCAGCCATATTTATTATTAAATGGCTGGAAAAAAGTATTTAATATGCAAATGGGTCAAGATAGTATACTCTACATTCTATAAGGACACCCTGAGAAAAAATTCTTAATGTTTAATGTGTAGTGTGTCAAAAGGAAAAAAAAAAAGAAAAACTCTTCTTGTTTTGTTTGACATTTTGTTTGTTTGTAAACCATTTACTGTTAAAATCTAAACATAAAGAATAAAGGCAATTATAACTAAAATGATGAATTGTTAATAAAAAATAAAAATTGCCATATCATTTGAGTACTAATTACAGACCATGCAAAATAATAAGTGATTCAAGTGAACTACTTTCTAGATTTATTAAAAAATAATTTGCATGCATCATTAAATAAATGTAAGGCATATAGCATAAAGGTTTGATAATCTTTTGTTCTAAAAATAATTCTAATATTCTTTAGATACTAAAGATAGATACCATCTTTAGAGTCTTGAAAAGAGGAAATAACACTTTATTCGTTAAAAAAGTTTTAATGCTATTTAGATGGATAGATTTGTAATTTTGACCACACAATTCTGGTTACCTTCACAGAGCAATGCTTCAAATTTTACCTTCATTTTACAACTTAATGCAAATATTTTCTCTTTGGAAGAAGCGGTGAACAATGTACAGAGTTAAGATCATTGACAATGATGAAGCAAATCTGAGACTGAATCCTGGATTAGCCATATCAGAACAAATTCTTAATTCTACATTTTCAATTGAGTTTATTTCTCTGATAAGTTAATGAAACAAGAATGATACATTTCCAATAGACATAGTAGGCAAATGTTATCAGAGCACTGGCTACTGTTGTGCTTGTAGAGAATGATTTCATTGTCATGCTCACAGTTTTTCATCAGCTATTGACATCTGTACCTGTTGGTGTGCTGAAATGAGTGATGGTGAACCTGGTGGTGAGAAGAAAAGCCATTTTAGAAACAAGAAATTAAAAAAAACACTGTTTTCTATAATTATATTTAACTATATATAACTATACATACCTGTATATATGTGTACACACATACTTGTGCATAAAGGGAGTGCTCTGGTGGTTTAAGGGTAAATCTACTGGTCAGAGCCCAGGGACCCTGGTTCACCATCAGGGGCCTAAGAAGCAACCAAAGTTAACAACTAAACAAAAATAAAATAAAATGTTTCTTCCTCTTCCCTCTTCAAGCTTGCCTGCCGGTTCACCTTCATTGCTGTCTGTACCTTGTCATAAAATAAATAAATAAGCATTCAAGTCAGAACACAAACTTAGAGAGGAAATAAAAGCACAGAATAATAAAATTTATATTTGCTCAAACTCAAAAATCTGTCCCAGACTTAACAATGATGGAGATTGAGCTTCTTTAATTTTACTGGAAATGTTATCAGTCTCCATAAGGTAGGAACCCTCATTACATCAAAGAGAAAAATCTGAGTTAGTATGATGTAACTTCTGGTTGATTATTCATTCTTTACTGAGAACCAATTGTATGCCAGATGGTATTCCATTGGGAAAAACTATAAAGATAAATTAAATATTTTCCATTATTGTTATATGCTAAGAGAGCATTAAACAGGTACAATTATTCTGCAACTCTTGCCAATTTACAAGGACAGCATGAGCAATGCTTCTTACAACCAGTAGCTCTTATTTGTAGTTCTAGTTATAGAAGTAATAGAAGAAGCACAAAGAAAGGTGAAACATATCTGTCTTTTATAGTTTACTAAAGAAGTAGAGCAAGAGGTAGACACACAAGACAAAATGATATCAGGAGAGATCTGTTTGTAGGGAGTTTGAATTATGGGTATGGAGCTCAGAAGAGAGGAAACAAACTACAACCTACAATGTTAGGACAAAGTTTCTGTGAATTTGTGACTACAGTGTCTATAATCCAGTTGTTAAATTAACAATTCTTTGAGAGATATTTCTTTTATTTTTTAAATTCCTATACCTTGTCCCAACATGATAGCTAGTAAAAGACTAAATTGTATGTATTTTTGGTAAACATAGATAAATGGCGAGATGAAAGGAGTCATACTTTTGAATCTACACAAGAAGATTTGTGTCTATGTGTTTATGTTTCATTGAAGAGACTAAAAAGATGTGTGAAGTCATTTGAATTCTCTTTTACAATGTTGTTCTTGGATACATGGTAAAAAGTCCTTAGAGTAGTTGCTATAATTAGAAGGTTGTCTATGTGTTGAAACTAGAAAACCTCTTGTAGACTATGCATAATGCATTAGTACAGCAATGTGGTAGAAGAGGTATGCATGAAGATGCAGAAGAATGAGAAAAGGTTTATAAAGTTAACAACTACAGAATTTGTCATTTTTTTTTAGTTTTAGAGGCATTCCATGTAGGTATTTACCTAAACATAATTACCATCTCCTAGATCATATTCATAATTCTATATTCCTTATAAGCAGAATAACATTGCTAGAAAAGAAAATAACAGATGCTACATTTGTAGTATTAAATATTTTCTGAGTATACCTAAATTCACACCAAATTCTCACAACAAAAACTGGGATTATGTGAAATTACTATTGCAATTGTCATTTTACAAATAAGTTGAAACTTAGGGAAATTAATACAATTGTTTAGAAGTATACAGCTAGTAATTTATAAAGTTAAGCTTTGAAACTCACCTAACATGACTAGTGTCTAACCATTCTATGCTTTCTTAAAACTGTCAAAAATATTGTATGTGCGTTCGACTTTGTCTTAGATCAGTGACGCTAGCTGTTTTATTTGTCATCAGTTGTTTAGCATAATAAAAGTCTAGTTTTCACTCATTTGAAATCCAACTCAAAGCAAACAGTCCTGGTCATTTAGGAACCCAAATTGGTGAATTCTCCATCTTTAGCAATATCTCCATCTTTAGTGACATTGAACATCATGTAAATGCCTCCAGCATCTAAGAAAAAATGTGAAGTTAGACCATGGAGGACAGCATCTAAAGACTTTTTATGAATCAGATTTGGAAATAAAGTATGTAGCTTTCAGTCTCAAGCTAATCATGAATTATTTGGTTGCTTACATACGTCATCAAAGATTGGAAATATAGTCTTTACATATAAATTTTCAAAAAAAAAAAGCTATCCATTCTGACAATGTGACTTTTGTCACAAGTGCTCTGTCCTTGATATTATTAACTCTACTCTCATCCTTAAAGGAATAATTTCATATTTAAAAACGTGAACTATGAGATATAAAGTTAACCTGTCCTTGTGCAATGGTGTTTTACTCACGAAATTAAACCATAAGCATTAGAAATGGACTAACATACAAACCTTTTTCAGGGGAGGGGGAACATGGAGGGTTATTGACACTTTATGAGCATTTTTAAGAGCAAGTTTTTAATAATAATAAAGATAGGATGAGAGAAATAAATTAACCATTTTTATGATTCTTCATTAATTTTTATTTTTTTTCCTTATTATATAACAATTCCTGTGTCTTTCTTTCTTGTCACTACATACAATTTGTTAAATTGGCACTTAGCATTTTCCTGTTCACTATTAAGACATTTTTGAATAAATATACAATTGTTTGAAAACTGTTAAATTTTTGAGATAGTAAAATAAATTTGTTAAACAATGACAAAACCAATAGAGGTGTTTAATATAATTTACCACTTTTGTCTTTATTTTTTCAGCCAATCAAACAAATTATAATAATGTGGAAAAGACCGAATCAGAATTAGTAACAGTTTTAGAACCCTTATGCTCCATTGTAATAACAATATAACTCTTTTGGACATACACACACACACACACACACACACACACACACACACACGCACACATCCACACATACACCCGCACAAAGTAAAATTTTGAAAAATCTTTAATAATTTTCTGCCAGGTGTTAAAAGTTCTAAAATTTTTAATAATATACTTCCTTTTGCTTGTTCTGGAAATAGTTCTTTCATTGTACCCATGGAATTTTTGTTATGTTTCAATATGGAATTTTTGTTATGTTTCAATATGGAATTTTTGTTATGTTTCAATATGGAATTTTTGTTATGTTTTAATATGTTAATAATTTATATAAAAAATAAAGAATATAAGTAATAAAAATTATAACTATCTCCATTTAAGTGATTTCAGAGATAAGAAAGATGCTTAAACTTTTCTCATAACAATTATAGGAAACCATATTTATCTTTACCCTGGATTACCCTATCATGTTATTAAAAATGACTATAAAAATTTATATGGACTTTTATACATATATAAATTTTCTATAAATGACAGGTATCTTGAATTCTGTCCATATGTCCATTCTATATTTAAACAAACATACATAATTCCTTACAAACAGGCTAAGTATTACTGGTATACATTATAAGTATAGGTACATGTTGAAATACATATATTTATGTTTGTAAATACTGTTGTGTATATATGTATATTTGTTGGCATGTATATATTTTTCAGCATCTTGTTTTCAAGCATCCATTAATAAATAAAGCCAAATATAAATAAAATAAGAAAAGGAAGGTCTATACAAGATATTTTCTCCTCTACTTTAGCAGCTGTCAAAAATAAATTCTAAAGTTCATACTAGAAGATTCCCAGCTTTCCTACAGATACATTCTTCAGAAGACAAACTGAGTCCATACATTCTAGGTTGAAACATTGGACACTGACTAATTAAACTCAAACAATACGTATTACCTTTAAGAAGAATAGACATAGCATTTGATTATCAAATAAGCAGTTGCAGGTTCTAGCAATTTTCAAATGAAAAATATTTTCTTGACTTTCACATCTGAAACTTTTAAATTATATGTTGCAAGCTAAAATGGATGTTTTCATGAGACATGTAATAGAAGATCCATATGGAAATTTTTTTGTGTGTGGAACTACAGCCTAAAGATTAAGTCTTACAAAATATTTAAAAATTTCCTATTTATATAAGAAAATTTGTTTATAGTAATTGCAAGAGTTATATATATGCATAGATATACATGTATAACATTCATGTCTAAACTTAAATTTATAGCTCTGTGAGTTCTCTATTTGATTTTAAAGTTATATAAATTGATGTTTATTTAATCATTATGCTAAAAACATTTAAAAATATCAGCATAAATCATGAACATTTTGAGAAGTTCTATGGAATACATTGACAATAATTACAGATATACATTTCAATGGTTTTAATTGACTATGCAAGAATAAAGATACCTCTATGATTCTATTCCCCTTATGTGTAAGGAGCATAGGAGTAGTCATAGTTATATCAGAAAAAAAGATCTTTAAGTTAAATATTGTCACAAGAGACAAAAGAGACATAGCATAGTGATATAAATTCAATTCACCAAAAATATGCAAAATTATCATGATATATTTAGGTGTATCTAACAATAGAGCAAACATTGATAGCAAGGAAGGAAAATATACATACAGTAGCAAAAATATACTAAGACATGCCGATGCCCCACTTTAAAAAATATAAAAACCAGAGAGATGTTGAGTAAGAAGACAGTAGAATTGAACAACACAACAGACCAATTGACTCTAAGAGACATATGCAGAAAAAAACACCAGACAAATGGGGAAGACACATTCCTCTCAGGCACAAATGGAGTATTCTACAGCTAGATCACATGTTGTGTCAAAAATGGCATAGATTTAAGAAAAATTATTCATGGCAAGCATTTCCAACTACAATGGACTCGAACTGGAAATTAAAATCAGTGGAAAAGATCAACAAAACTGACATCTTAACTAAAATAATGAGTAATAAAAAAGAGTAAAAAAAAAAAAATCAGAAATGTAAGAGTTGTTAGAACTGATGCCACAAAAATAAAAGATTTCAAAATAAACCTTTATTAACAATGATTTTTAAAAATTGCCAAGTTGCATAATTCAAGATAATTAATTTTAATATGTGAATAAAATTTTAAAAAGAAAATACACTAAACATCTCCAATTTCACATCATTTATCTTCTGTTTATCATTTTAATAAATTTGCAACAATTTAAAATCCATTCACTCTAACATTGTTGTGATATTAAATATCTGACAGTCATAAAAATGTTTAACGCTGTTGAAAAACACTATCCAAAGAAGATTTTCCCCTGGATCTGATGGTTTAAGAAGATCAAATACTGGATACTTTTCATTTTCTCTTAAATTTCTTTGTGCAAATTACACCATAATTTTCTAAATGCATTGATTTTATAACTATAGATTCCAATGTCTGCTCATACAACTGCTATTTAATCTCATTTATATGTAGAATACCAATCTTAACAAGATTAGGATATTCACATTAAATTATTTTTTCCCTAATCAAGTTAAAGAGTTGACTAACTTGCTTCCCTTGTTTCCGTATTTAAATGAATAAATAAAAAATCAGTCTGTTTTATCCAGTCTTCATTTCTTTTTGTGTAACCTGTCTCTCTTTACTGGTTGTTCAAATATACAATAATTTGTCACTCAGAAGTAAATTGTACAGAACAAACTAATCTATAGTGAAAGTAATACTATGAATAGATTGTCATAAAAGTAAACTCACTTTAAATTTTTTCTAAATTTTCCTTCTTTCCTTTTTTTTCTTTTTTGACTAACATTCTATTAGTTTATAATACTATGTGTTTCCAGAGGGTTCACACCTCAATGTGCATATCACACTTGTCACCAGAGTTCTAGTACAATTTAGCACTATCGGTTTTATCCCTCTTACTTCTGGTGTCCTCGCCACTTTTTACCCTCCCCTCTGGTAACAATTTTGATTTCAAAATTTAAAAATATTTTTGGTGTGTTCTGCTAGTTCATTTGCTTGCTTCTTTATAGTTCTCATATAAGCAAAATCATTGGGTATTTTTCGTTCACTTTCTGACTTATTTCACTTAGTATCATCCAACTTGTCGCAAAAGGGAAGATTTCATCCTTTTTTAAATAGTTGAGTAGTATTCAATTGAGTATATATACCACATTCCCTTTGTATATTATTGTGCAAAGTGTTATACTGACTCAGCACAATCCCTATGAAAATTCCAATGACAATTTTTCAAGGAACCAGAACAAACTATCAAAATTTGTTTAGAAACACAAAAGACCCTGAAGAGTCAAAGCTATCCCTAGAACAGATAAAAATGAAAGGCTCATGCTCTCCAACTTCAATTTACCTTACAATCAAATTAAAATAAGAGTAAAAACTAAAAATGTAGAAGCCATCAGAAATATGTAATTTGTAAGTGTGTCTGAGAGTATTTGAAGAAAGCATACATGTCAACAGAATGTTGGTTAGGGGGTGGGAGTGGAGAACGAGTAGAAGTGCTTGGTTTGTTGGTGTTTGATGGCAGCTGGACACCAACCATGGTTATGGACATGATGCAGCATATATAAATTTTCCTTGAGACAAAAATGAGGTATTGGATGACAACTAGTATAGGGTTATGCTCTGACAACTAGCAAGAGGGGAGGAGGTGAAGTGATCAGATCAGGAGCAGAATAGCCAGACCAGCAAGAAGTAAATACTGCGTAATGCCAATCTGATCACATAGTAATGACATGCTGTCTCGCGGGACTTCATACAAATAGCCAGGGCTGGTGCAAAGAATTTTAGTATCTTAGGCAAAAATCAAAACTGGCACCCTTATATGGCCTGCTCTAAGTGTCCTGTCTAAAACACATGCCACTTTAACCCTCCCATTGCCAGAAATGCTCAATAAATTGGCCTAGTGCTAGGAATGCTGAATAACCTACTTCGTGAAAAGGATAACCCCCATGAAATTACCTGGACTCTACCACACTGGAGAGGAAGAAATGGGGGAACACTGGGTGGTGGGGAAATTCTCTTCCAGAGCACCTCAGTTTCCTCACAGAGGGTAAACAGCAACAGTGTCACATCAGTCATGACTGGCAAGAACTGTTTTTAACCCGGGGCAAAACAGGCAGATGCTTTTGGGTCACCTCGACAGATTGTGCCTAGGGTAACAGAACTGACTCTTTTGCCCCCATGTTAAAGATAGCCCTGGTTGGTTTAAAATAGGGCAAACTTGACATATATGTTAAAACAATGGAATAGTTAGGAAATATGAAAAAATAAACTATACTATCTTTTTTAAAAATGGCAATATGGTCAGTCTAGGCATATATATTTGAGAAGCCCACTCCTCAAAATTATATAGCATTGTAAGCCAACATCACTTCAATCAAAAGAAAAGAGTACTCATAGTTAAAAATGTACTTCTGTTTGAAAGCTTCTTTTTTAGTAAATATATTAAATAACACACTCATGTGTGTTAATTGTGCTTACTATGTACTAACAAAGTTCTAAGTGTTTATGTACTTTTAGCAAATGCATCTTTTATTAAAATCTTAAAACTTATTACAAACACTCTCATTTTCCAGATAAGAAATCTGTCACACAAAATATCAAATTTTACATGACCACACATTAGGCAACATTGGACACAAGAGACAAAATCAAGTTGTCTGGCGTCAGAACTCTCCTTGATTATAGTTATGCAAATGCATTATATAATATTTTTGAAAAGCAATCATTCTCATTAGCACTATAAAAGTCAAAAATATGCAGAGACAAAAATGAACAAAACTATTTTCCATTTCTTTTAAATATATATGAATATACACATACATACATGTATATGTATATCCCTACGTGACATTTAGCTAGTGCTACTAGAAATTATAAGACCATAGTATATTACCAAGAAAAAAATTTTATATCCATATATTTGCAACAATAGGGTATAGTATTGTTATGGCATTACTATTACTAGAAACTCAAAACCATGCCATTAGTTTTACTACCATGTCACTATTTTGATTTAGCATTTCCCTTGAAGATCGAGTGACATTGCATTAAATCATATAGACAAGCTTAGTTATTATAGGAAATGGTACAAATGTATTAAAATGAGTATCAATCACCACACACGATCTCAAAATGAAAAAAATCTAAATTTTCACTCTATCATCAATGTGCATAAAATGCTCTTCAATTTTCACATATTATGTTAGTGAAAATTCATACTTAGAAAATGCTTTTGAGGTTTACTTTGGAAGTTCGTTTTATATGAAATTATCTAAACTAGTATCTAATCTACTATATAGTTGCATTGACTATGATAGCTTCTTACATGAAATTTAATTCAATCTCTTGGATCACTAGGTAGTCACAAAGATTTCAGAACAAGTCTCCAGCAACAACTTATCAGGTAGAAATATTTTAAAAGGAAGTCCTTTGAATATATAAATAACCAGATTCAAATTTAACATTGTGTTAATTTACCAAAATTATAGACAAAACTAATCAACAACATGGAGTTTATCAATATCTTATAGTTTTACCTGATAGTAGCTTTGTCCTTTCAAAATCTTCATTAGAGTTGAAATGTGTTGCCTAATACTACATGTTTTCTTCAAGAATGCATAAATACAATATCTACAGAAAATCTTATTGTTGAAAAATAAAGTAAAAGCATCCAGAGATACAAAATTTTTATCATATTCACAAACTTTATTATATGATATTCATGGTTTAGTTTAAGAAAAGTATTTATTGTAATTAAACTATGTAAATACTCATTGACTACTGGTAGTTTATGAAAAATTCCTGATAAGTACCATCATGTACTATTAATATTAGTTGTTTGCACATACTCTTCTGTAACTGAACAAATGATTTATATACTGATAATCATTACCTATATTTGAAAATAAGGTTTCTATAATACATGAAAGACTAAGTTCTACACATTTTCAAATTGCTTATTATGCATAGTAAACACTGCCACTGTATGCAACATCTCCAGATGGCAAAACATCAGTGAGAGACTGGGAAAACTTGTAGAATCAATTATAATTGCAGGTAAAATTAAAGTTGGAAGTAGAATCATTAATATGCTGAATATGCATCTGGTTACAATTCTTTGAACCATTTAAGAACATTTCTATCTTATTCTAACTCATGAACTTATACGTTGTAACTGAAAAGTCTTCTCTATCTGAATTAAGACCATATGTAAAATTTAGACTTTGCTCCAAGGAGTCCATCTGGAGTATCAATGTTGATCCTATTGTTAAAATGATGTCCACATAAGAGCCACAGGGAGATAGATAGCTAAATGAGTCGATTAAACAGACCATTCTAAGTGTTTTTTCAAATGTGTGTGTTTGCAAAATTTAATATGTAAGAATTTGTGAGCGTAAGATGATTTCTATTTGAAATTAAATTGATCATTGTATTAAAATATCTACTTTAAAATGAAAATCTCTTTTAAAATTTTTCTTGAAAATGCATTAATGCCTTCATATTCTACATTCTTTTTAGAGTATCAGAATATAGAACCCACTAATTACAACTTTAAGTAAGCTTTAATGTATTGAAAGATTTCTTAGTAAAATATATACAGTGAATATTGATTAATTTCTAGGCACACTAAAATATTTAGCTTTTTATATTCTCTCTAATAGAGTTTGTGAAACTGTTATTCAATGGACTTTCTTGCCTGAAGATACGCAATTTTGTTAGTTATCAGTTACTGCTAAAATCTAAAGGAATGAATATTCAAAATACATAAATACATATATAAGACATAAACATACACCATATAGCATTCAGTCATCATATATGTTTCCAAGAGAACTTGAAAATTTTATAAAGTCAGCATATTTTTACTTAGTTGAAAGAAAATATTATGCAACCTGAATTATGGAATAGAAGCAGATACAAAATATTCAGATAACTTATTATGTAAGAAATAAAATGCATTTGCAAAAATATAGGCAGCATCACATTTCTTACTTGTTTTTGTTTTGAATTATTTAATTTTCATGAAAGTATATGATTTTATTAAAATGTAACTTATTGATACATTGAAATAACTATGCAAATCGATTTTTAATTCTTGGTTTTCCTTATAAATATGGTACATATCGATGCATATGAGACATAGAAATAAAAGTTTTTAGCATATTTCATACTTTTAAAAAATGTAAGTTATCCTGAGATCTAAAATGCAAGAATCATTTCAATAAGGGTTTGCATTTGCATCATAATGGGAACAATGAAGCTTCTAAGGAGGAAAAAAGTGATTTTTGGAGGTGAGTGAAAACATCTTACACTTTTCATTTATTAATCACAAATACACCATGTGTTATTAAATTTTTATTAATATTGAGACAATTTGGAAAATAAATATCTAAACGAGTTCTTAGGAGAAGATGGTAATTGAAAAATAATATTGCAAATCCTACTCTAAGTTAAAGTTAAAGTTTTAAAAGGGTGTAGAAAGTGTGTTTGCTTAGCGATAGGATGTCTGTGAAAGAACATTCACTTCATGGCCATTTTGTCTTTTTTGAATACAATATAACTCATTAATTTGGCTGGATCTTTGTATACCACCTTCACTGACCACAAAAATACCATACCTGATTTTCATGTTCATCTATTTTGTCCTCCTCATCTAATTTCAGGTTCATTTATTTTGTCCTCCTTACCTAAATTATTCAATTCCATCCAGGGTTCCAAATCATAAAAATCCCTCTGGAGTTCTAGTACATTCTGAGTTTTCTCATATGTCTCTGCAGTGAGAAGCAAAGGGGGTTGACTAGCTTTCAATACACAAGGTCTTTGCTAGAAATCTCCTTCAAGTTTCTCTCCCCCATACAGTATAAGTTGCCTTTCTAGTTGACTACTTCAATGCCATTGGCCCTTTAATTTATCCTAAAGCTTTATTTTACTGATATTACAAACATTTTATATAGTTTTTTTCTTTTCATGTCCGCAACTGAAAACCCATCATGTGTTTTTGTATAGTTTCTTTAGCTTGATTAGATGAAATTCTTTCATTTGGATTTATGGTTTATTAGGAAAATGGTATCTCTTCAGTATTCATAACTTTTCCTCAGTCACAACCCATTATTATTAACAATTTTTTCCATAAAAATTACAGGGCATATATTTTTGTCATTTTTGCTCTAATTAAAAAATATGTTTACTAAAACTAGAGTGGTGAAAGAATATTTGAAATGGTAAGAATTTTTAGCTTTCTACAAAGAAATGTAAGGATTATATGCCACAGTCCAAGCTCTATAAAATATTCAATTTATTAAATAAAATGAGTTTTTAAGTAATAACATTTCAAAAAGAACAAAATACATTTGAATACAATAATTTTTAGTAAAAAGTTCTATAGAAATTACAGTATACCCTGATGGCTTAACAGTTAATTCTACCTGATCTGGTCCAACTACATAACAAGGACCTGGGTTCATGACTAAGGACTGGGGTCTTGACAGTGGAGCGGGGTCAGGGAGCCTTGAAGAAGGACAACCAAAATTAACAACTAAATAAAACAAATAAAGCGCTTCCTCCCATCTCACTCCCTGCCTTCCTATCTCGGCTACCATCATTCCTGCCTATATAACTCCTTTAAAATTTATATAGAAATTAGTAAATATTTTGCAAGTTATGTGGAAAAACTCTTCATGGGATAAACAATAAACAGAATAATAGAAAGTTCAGTATTTCAATTTATTTTTAACTTTCAATTTATGTTATGGTAGGCAGATGATATTCAAATAATTACAGAAATTGAAAGTGTATAGGTCCATAAATTTAGAGCTCATTTTTATTGCTAGATACTAAGAAGCTGGGTAGAAACAATGGAGTGGGCATATTACTCATCACATTTTAGGGTGTTTAACAAGGACTATAGAATAATTCTGTTGGTGAAAATGAGGGACAATATCAGTTGAAAGTCATTCTTTAATACTGAACATAATAACACTTAGTACTAGGAAGTGGCATTGGCAATATATAGAAAACCACATTAATAAATACTTTGTGTATTTTTTTCTGAAGTCTTTTCAAAAACCCAAATCCAATTAGGGCAACCCGATTTTATCTACTGTGGTGTAACTAAAGAAAGTGTTTGCCTAATCAATTTTGTTGTGACCTTACTTCCTGGAGCAAGGCTGGATTAATAGAAGAATGGTGCTTTTCAATGGAATACACAAAAGAGAGAATCTTAAAGAGCTAAAGTTTGTCAATGTATTTCCAGAACTTTCTAAGAAATAGAATACTTAGATAAAATGTTTGTAGGATTCCAATGCCCTTAGGATATAATGTAAATAATTAGTTTTAGGTTCTTATTCTACAGGATTTATTACTTGCTAGCCACCTGCTAGCCAACCAAACATTTCTAACACTATTTGGCCATCCAATATGTCTTTATACAAAATAATGTCTAATGATTAGAAAACATTATTCTACCTTATTCCTAGTTAAAACCTCTTTTTCTTTATTATTGTCTTTTTTCTTTCCTTACCTCTCTTTCTTCTTTCTTTTTTCTTTCATTTCTTTTCTTTTACCACTTCCATCCACCTCTCCCTTCTTTCCCTTCAGTTTTTAAAAATATTCAAATATATTTTACTGCATTATTTTGTACATAGTTACCATTGTTATCAGAGCCAATTATTTGTTGATAAAATTAGATCACTGATTATATATAAAATAGTACATATGAAATAAAAATACGTAAGATGAAAAAACGAGTAACTTCATTTAATTGTGATAGAAGCTTAAAAACTGTTTTTCTAATCTCTCTTTTAGAGTATGCTACTGACATTTTACCTAAGTGTTACAAGACTGATTCTTTTGCATACCTAAGTTTTAATTGCCTTCTGGATCTTGGCATTGATTCTAATGGAAGTTCTCAATGTTCTCCATTCAGAAACAGAATTAAATTATTTGGTATCTTGTTTTCTTCATAGTATCACTACACCTGGAAATATGTGATTTTTGATTCCCAGATTTCTTTGAAGTCAATTTTGAAGATTGTCAATATGGAGTAAAAATTTCACTCGCAGTTTATAAAAGTACATGGAAAGCACAAAATTATAAACAATTTTTTATATTTTCTATTTTATATATATACATTTACATACAATATACATTCATTTTTTTAATTTTAAAATAAATTTCATTTTTTCTTAAATTATAAACTATAAGTATTGCTAAAATATATAAAAATAAGTAACAGGGAAGTTAACCAAATTTCCATGTCACCATCCTTTTCTCCCTGAGATAGCCAATCAATCTTCCTAGCATGTACCTCACAATCTTTTCTAATTGTGCTAATAGTCATATAAAATGTATTAAGATACATGACTTAGCTATTGTACTTTTTTTTGCGTTGGTGAGAATTATATTATACTCTCTAATATTGATTTTCAGTATTGTGATTCTTAATATTTAATACAGATGATCAACGGAGTTTTCCAGTAAAACTAATTCCTTTAAATTCCTTGTCTATTGCCAACTCATTTTATCAAGAATATATTCAACAAAGAGTAATTGTAATCTAGACTTATTCCATCCAATTTTCTCTCTAATGTAGCATATGAACTTTTAGAGATGATAACTGTCTCCACTGGCACTGATTGTGCCCACCCTCCCTCTGCTGACATCCTCTTAAAAGAGCCTCCTTCCTTGCTGGCTGTGCAGTTACTTTCCACTAACTTACCTGACCTGCCACGATCAGGAGATTAAAGCATTTCTGGCAGCCATTGTAAGAAGGGAGAAACATATTCAACTTGTTTTCATTGGAACCCCCTGTCACAAGTACAATAGAGGCCATCTCCTTGTCACTGAGTCTTCTCATGATTTCCTTGGACTATCTACTAGGCAGGGTGTTACTCTGCCAGAACTTGAACAACTACGTAACACTTGGTTTTATTTTTTGTTCAATATTTTCCTCACAAAACTAAATATTCTAGATTTATTTTTAACAT
Organism: Solenodon paradoxus; assembly: GCA_004363575.1. Lineage (NCBI taxonomy): Eukaryota > Metazoa > Chordata > Mammalia > Eulipotyphla > Solenodontidae > Solenodon > Solenodon paradoxus. The sequence continues at coordinate 244,193 of RJWH01000178.1, read as the reverse complement.
TAGGCTCTCGTAAATTGCTGAAATGTATAATTTTTGTCCAGAAGACTACAAAGCAGGTAGAGAATGTCTTATATTTGAAACTCATTGGTTGAGTTGACTTAAAACTCAGAGCGCAAACATTTCTATTTAAATTATTTAATTTATAGGTATGATTATATTTTATTATAAATATTATATTTATTAGCACATTAACTAACATTCAGAGATGAATATAAATTTAAAATGAGTTGTATTTTCAAATAATTAAGAGAAAGCTTACCATGTTTTCATACTTAAATAATTCAATAGTTTTCTAAATTTAATATTGCATTATTAATACGATTATAGATGCTTTGAAAACTAGACTTCTTTTAGAATTTCTTTGATTAGAAAATTAAAACTGACTCAAAAATCCGTTTTTTTCTCTACATATAAAAGAGAGAAAATATACAGTGCACAAGTAAACACGGGAGAGAAACAAAAAAAAATGTGAGAGAATATTCAAAAATTTTATATACATACGTATATATATGTGTTTTTATTGCTAAATAGAAATATTAAAATTAAAAAAGCAATCTGGGTTCTGTTCATTCCATTCTCTCTTATTTATATAGAAAGCATATAATTATTCATTCAACTACTATTCAAAAATAGTTTTAAACTTTGTTTCTTATACCTGTTTGTAGACATCAAATTTTTCTTTCACCAATAAGACCACTACCCAAAATTACAAGGTTAAATGGCATGGTGGGTGTGAGTAGTCTTGACATCATTTTAAAATTTCGTAGTCCCTATATATACTGTTAGTCATCACATATTCATGTGTTATTAAATAAATATATCCAATAACATCTATGCTTATGACCAAGTCCTATACTTTGGCATACAAAAGATGTAAACATCTGTCATAGTCACTTGTTCTATTCTGATTATTGCTAGATCTGATTTTAAAATTTTATGTGCATTTCTGGTAACGTTTTCAGAAAGTAAAATCACATAACTTTTGACATATTTATCCATTACTTTGGAAAGAGAATGTTTAATAAACTCTAAAATTAATTTCTTATTATCAAAGAAATAATTTTTCTCTTCTGACTACATATTGAAAGGTTTTATGTTATCTAATTCATCGTATTCTGTACTGCATATCTTATGTGCAAGATATGACACTTAAAAATCTCTGTGCTCATTCCACAAACATATTTTACTACTGCATATTTTACTACTGCATTATTTTGCTTTTGTTTGTCATTTGTACTGATTATTGACACACAGTTTTTTACGTGTCTATAATGAGTTTTCCTGAATTCTAATAAGCCAAATATTTTATAATAACAAAAAAGGAATAATATATATTTGAACTACTTTTTTGCTTTAAGTCATATTTTATTTTATTGTGTTTACCTGATTATATTTATAGATGTTTTTAATTTTGAAAATCTATCAGAACAGAATTAAATGAATTCTGTTCTGGACCTATAGAATTGTGTTGATATTCATCTACACAATTCTGATTTGTTTTTTATATTGATTGAAAATCACATAAATAATTACATTTATTCTTTAAGTAAACATTTATGCTCCTTTGATCATTTTTTTAAGTTTAAAACCTCACCCATACTCTCAAAAGCAGATAGATGAACTTCTTTATAGAAAATTTCTAAAACAGAGTAGTTCACAGAAATTTTCTACTTTTCCATAATATTTTTGACCAGGTATTAGTTGGTCTATCACCTCAGGCTTTTTCAAAAATAATGCATTAGTGTCATGCTTCATTAATTTTGCAAACAACCATAATCTATGTCATATATTCCCAGAAACAATTTTTCTGGACACAGTATTGTTCCTGGGGTGGGAAGGTACTGGCATAACCATAGTTAATTTATGGTGATGTCCGTGAAATGTTGTAGGGTACTGAGGTATACAACCTTTCCAAAGGATTAGAAATGTTCCCTATTAACAGTATCAGAGGTCTCCCTTCGCATCATCAGGCATAGCTGTGTAAAATCAATTGTGTAAAAAGGACCCATAATGCTGCTCCACTCTATGCCTCTCGTAGCGGGAAAAAGGTTGGAGAAAATCTATTCAGCACTAATTTGACCAGTAGGTCTATCTTGTAAAAATCTCTGTATAGTTAGGGTCACTAGGCAGCCTTTTTACAAAACGTGTGAACGGTCCATAAAGAAGTGAAATTGAAACCACAGGCGTGAATGGATTACAACAGGAAAGTCGAGAGTGGGAGGAAGAGAAGCTCAAAGACAAATCTCAAAATTTAAAAAAAAAAAAAAATTTTTTAAAGGTGACCAGTATCAGCAAAGCAAAGTAGATTTACTTTGGAAATTCCCAAACGCAAAGTAAAATTATTGGCTAATAGCGAACAGGGTAGAAGTTGGTATCAGAAATCCAAGAGAAATGTTTGTAAGAAAGAAAAGTGATGAGCAGCATAAATGTTCATAGAAAGAGAAGACAAATTTAATTTGAGACAGACCACTTGATTTCAATATCCAAAGACGAAAATAGAAAAAGACTTTATACATAATTAAGAAGCAAAATACCAGTATCGCTAAGGATAAATATATAGAGTTAGGTAGAAGAAGCACTGAGGAGAAAGTGATTTTTTTTAAAGATAGAATAAGGATAATAGGGAGAGGTGTGTAAAACTTCAGTGAAAGGTAATGAGGATATAGTCCAAAAGCTTAAAGAATCTATAGTGAAAATAAAGTACATTTTAATATTAACTATATATATATAATTTTAGTAAAAGTACACCTGTGCAATACAGAGGATTTTTTACACTAATACACACACACACACAACATATACAGATATTTGTTGTTTATCTAGAATTCGGAATTAGCTGGAAGTTCTTCATTTTACCTGGAAACCCTAGGTAACTCCTATTTACAAGGATAATGTTTGGGATTCCCTCTCTGAAGAGAAAAATAGAGCTAACTTGATTTGAATAAAGTGACTAATTGAATCCTAGGGGAAGCACTGAAAATGCATTAGAGGTAATTTTTGTCTTTGTTTTTCATACAGCACAAAAACGCAAGGTGACCTTTGCCTGTATTGCTTAGCAGCCTAAATTTAAAGTAGAAAATAGATTTTTAACATCAAAATTGTAATTGATCATGTTTAATACAATTTTTTGAATGCTGGAATTAGTAAATTTAATGGATGAAAAGGTTATTTAATGTGTTTATAGTTCAGATTAGTTTTGGAGAATGTTTAAGAAAAGAGATAAAGAAAATACAGGAGCAACAAGAGAATAAAGAATAAAGGCTGGGTCAGGGTTTGGAGTTAGAGGTGCACTCTTCTTAAGTCATAAAGAGCTGAGTAATTAATGTGTCCAAGGTTGCTTTAAAACTTCCATCTGTATATTCCATTTTATGAAAAAATAGTATAAGACTGGAGAGAGAAATCAGGGTCATGGACAAATTTTAGTGAAGTGGAAATCCTTGAAGAGATGGTGGTAGAAGTGTCTCATAGATATTTATAAATGATAAGAAATGGTATAAATTTAGAATGAGGACAGATTGTTGAATAAGATGTTAGAAAAGTGGTGAGAAAGTAGCACTTAAGAATGAAAAAATGCCCCTATTTTTGACTTAGTAATATCAGAAATTACAGATGGAGCAAGAATATTAAAACTTTAGGTAAAAGAAAAAGATCACTTTAGCTAAAAGAGTAAAGTTGGTTTAAATTCATATTTGAGAACACAGAGACATTTGTAGATAATCAATGTGTAAGCACAATAGAAAGAGCTAGGCAATATATGGCAGCAATAAATAAAACACATGAATTCCAGAATTTTATTGACTGGAAAACAATCACCTCGCATATGACTATGAACCAGAAGTTATATATCTAAAAAGAGTCCAAATTCAGAGGAATGTGTTACCTCAAACATGGAGAAATAAATTATATATCTAAACATTTTCAACTTATACCAAGTAGTCAATTAAAATTTTTGTTGCTTTGCCGGTCTGGGTATGCTTTGTATTTTGGAAACTATTAGTTAAATATAATCTAAAAATGACCATCTGAAATTTGAAACAAAATATGTAATTGATTTAAGCAATATTTGAAAATCTGTTTCAGAAATAATTAACAATACCTGTAAGAGTGGCAATCTGACTTAATAGAAGCTTAGATAATACAATATCAATGGTCAATATAAATATTATGAAAATGGCTGTTAAATATAACATAATTTCAAATAGTATTGATAGAATTAAACGGTCAGAAAGATTACATGCACTACTGAATTCTGCCCCTGTGGTCTTTATTTGAAGTAATATTTTCAACTCAACTCTGAGTTCAACATTAGTGCAAGGTTATTGTCTAAATGTAATTCAAGGACAGATTGAGCAATATTATATGGTCATATATAGAATTTTTGAATGGACCATGCATGGATGGTAGAGGATAAAATATTTCTGGGGAAACATATTTGGCTTCAAAAATTTGGTCACGTGTAGGCTTGCAAAGTATTATATGACATGTGAAGGGTTTGATTTCCACTATACATTATAGTCAACATGAGAGGCAATTTTAGGCAAGAATCATAATCTTTGAAACAGAAGATAAGTACAAATTTCAATAATTTGGGGATAACATCACAAAGTACTATACACTAAGTTTTTAAAGAAGAATTAGATGAGTACAGTTAAAACATTCTTTGAGTTTTTGGTATTTCTGCTTTCTTGGAAAGGAATTATACTTCAACTTAGGTCAATATTCATGCTTAGATGTTATTTGAATATACTATAGTTTCTCTGAATTCAAAAAGTGAAAGTTTAAAGTAAAATCATAGACATGGTAGTAAAAAATGCCATATTAGCAAACCAAAACTCATTAAAAAAGGATAACATTACATTAAATCACATATTAAATATACTAGTGATTTCTCTCTTTTATTTAGTCTTTTCAAGAAACAAAGACATAGTTAAAGCATAACTAGTCCAAGTTTCAAAAGTATTACATAACACCTGTATAATAGAAGTTTCTGATACTTATCAACAAAACATAAAGTGTGTGTATATATTGAAAATAGATAACTTTTGTATTTAACATCAACAAAATTTACATCAGTTGATGCACAGTGGTTGAAGAAATATATTTTACATTCACATAGATCTGTGCTAAATTTAAATTATATCTTTGTTATTTATAAAATGTGTAAGCTAAAAGATGTTATCTAAACCTTTACACATCTTGGCTATCAATTTATTTAAAATATAATATATACCTAGTTTTGCTTTGGAGATTTAATAATAAAATCTATGTCAGATACTCAATTCATACTAAATGTCATTTTTATGGTTACTTTTGAGATGCTGAAGATACTATCTTCAAAAAATTGAATTTTATGAGGTTTATTGATTTAATTGCAATTTTTTATCATATCACTAGTGTTTGACTTTCAATAATGCATTTGCTACAATAATAAACATACTGTCTTGAATACTTTTCTAGTATTCCTAACTTAGTTACAACTAAGTACAACTAGTTCATTTTATTAGTGTTTCTCAAATAGAAGACATAATATTTAAATATATAAGCTGATTAGAAAATCCCTACTTCAATTCATTTGTCAATTCTCCAAATTACATATTTTGATATGGAAACATAACATTTGCTGTTAAGTAATAAGGAATTTTGTTCAGAAAAACTGAGGAGTTAATTATATTCATATTAGTTGATAATGTTTCTACAAGTGTTAATGTGAACCAAACAACAAGTTTCATGAACTAAAGTGTTTTTGAATATTTTATAAGAAAGTAGTGTAAGAAAGTACCAATTTTATTAATAAATTTGTTTATCAGAAAGTTCTGCATCTGCTTTACATGAAATAGCAACTAAAATAAATTTAAATATTTTATCTAAAATGATAAAATATAAAGTTCTTTCTCAAAAACTGAGTAAAGCTGGAATATACATTAACTTTATAGAGGTCATAAATGTCAAGTCCACAGCTACGTCATATTCAATTGTGAAAATAAAAACTTCTCAGATCAGAATCAAGACAAAGATGACCACAAAGATGACTATATTATTCAATATAGTATTAGAAGTCTTAGTCTGAGGATAAAGTAAAGAAAAATAAACCAAATCAGTAAAGAAGAAGCATTTTCTTTCATTACATATGACATATAGAATATAGAAAATTCTGTATGAAATCTCCATGAAAACCTGTCAGAATTAATCAACAAATTCAGTGAAGTTGAGGATTCAAAATCAATATACAAATATTAGTTGCATTTGTATACACTAGCAACAAACTATTGTAAAGAGAAATTAGAAAACAACTCCACTGCTAATAGCACCAAGAAGAAAAAAATATATTTGGAATACATTTAAGAAAGGAGGCAAATTGATATTACAATGAAAACTACAAAACATTTATTTTAAAAAATGAAGACATAAATAAATGGAAATATATTGCATGCTCAGGATTGGAAGAACATATATTATTAAAATGTCCATTCTACCTAAAATTACCTATAGAGTCAGTTCAGTCTCTATCCAAATTCCAATGACATGTTTATAGTGCTACTGAACAAACAACTCTAAAATTTATATGGAACCATAAATGAACCCAAGCAGCTTAAACTATCTTGAGAATGAAGATCAAAGCTGGAGACACCACACTTCTTGACTTCAAACTATTTTATTAAACTATAGCAATAATAACAATATGGTATAGGCATAAAAACAGACACAGAGATAACTGAAACAGAATAGAAAACCCAGAAATAAATCCACTTGTATATTATCAACTAATTTTTGACTAAGAAGCCAAGAATATAGAGTGGAGAAAGGACAATCTCATCAAGAAGTTATGTAGGAAATATTGGGAATACATACACTTTAAATTGCTGAAATGGCATAACTGACCTATGTCACAAGTCTCTTCAATTTGATTTTAATTAAGGTAGAGATGACATGTGAGTAAATTTATCAACGTGGATGCTTGAGGACCCATGGAAGTGAATGATCACCTTGCTTTTATTCCTACTCAGAAGTCTGAAAGGATACTTAAAAAGTTAGAGCATATGAAACAGCAGGTGGCAATTTTCTATCTTTTGTGTCCTCCAGGTATCCGCTTAGGACTGAAGTATGGACAGAAAATAGTTGCAGTACCAAATAGCTCTAGCCTTGTTTTTTTAGGTTTTACATCTTTTGACTTCAGACTATTTTGATGCCTTTAAGTTTTATTTTACTTAATAGTATTTATCATCTATCACATATTGTAAATTATGCTTACTTATATAAGAGATTATAGAAACCGAGATCACCTTGATATTCAATAAATTTTTATGACATATTTCATATAGTATATAATTTATTTTTGGTAAGAAAGCAATGCCATTGAAAACAGAATTGCCAAAAATCTTGAATTTTGATAGATCGCCTTATATATAATAAATAATAAATTATTTTTCCTTTAAAATGATCCTCTAAAAAAGTATAAAAATTACAGATTCCAAATTATTTTTAAAACTTTAAGTAATATATTACTAATTACAGTATGTTAAAATTCATATAACTTCATTTCATTTTGAAGTATTATTGCTTTAGTAAGATGAAAGCTATCTGAGATTTCTCTACACAGTTGTGACTCTTTCATATTCTCTTAATATACTATCCCTGTATGGTAAAATGATCTAACTGAAGAGGCAGAATTTTATTCTTCAGATATTCAGAAGCTTTAAAATCTCTGCTCCAATTCTATTGAAAGTTTTATCTCATCACTCTCAATGAGTGACATGACTTCTTTCTATAGGATGGTTATTCATATGGAGTCTAGATAATTTAAAAATTCTAAGAGGTTTTTAAAAAAGAGATGAGACAATGTAGCACTTCAAAGAGAATCAGTTTGTTCTTGTTTTACTAAATAAAAGAGAGAGTGTGAGTGTATTAAAAAAAGAATGTGAGAAAGATGTGCCCACAGTATCGCTGATATAAAATTAATAAAAACAGCATATCTCAGTGACTGTGTCAGTTGGTGACATACTACCAAAGTTTTCATAAGCAGCTGAAAATCTAGTTCTCTTAATTCAATATCAAGTCTGAAAAACAAGTTCTAAACACCAATATTTTATTGTGAAATGATACTACAATATCATCATCCCGCCAAGATCATAACATTAATCTTAGATTCCATGGGCAGATTTCAAAAAATTTTTCAGAATTTTAAGATGATTCAAAACACAAGATAAGTCATTATATCCTCCTTTGAGATAATTTTAAACATTTTAAATAACTTTCTATGTACTTCAGATACCTCATTGCTTTCTAAAAAATATTTGGCACCATCGTTTTTTATAGTTTTGCTTCTTTAATATTTTACATAAACTTGTGATCATAGAAGCAAACTTGATGAAAGGAAACTAGAATTTTTAAATGCTTACTATGTCCTCAACACTGTATTAGGTACTTTAATATATAATTTGACTGATTATTTCAAACATGATGTAAGAAAAAACTAAGTCCATTGTACAGGTCAAGTGATTCCGGTGACATTTGGTGCTTTGACAAGGATGAAAAACTAAAGTAAATCAAGGTTCCTGAATCTAGTATTTATGTTTCTATCTTTTACTGAAATAAAATTTCCCAAATTTAATCAGATTAAATATTAACGCCTTGACATATAGGTGGTGATGCATTGCTTCTATTTTAGTATCTTCCTCATTCTTCCAACATTTTTCACATTATATGCTAAGTACTGCCTGAACTGAAAACCAGATCTAAACTTGAAAGAAGGTGTAGCTGTCAATATTCTTTAAATCTTTAACTCAACATCAAGCTATCCAAACTTTTTGCCCAAATCTCAAATTTATCCAATGGAATGGGTGGATTGATTTGTTGCCCATGATTACTTCTCTGATTGGTAACTAGTTGAGCTGTATATTCCTCTAAACATTTGCTTGACCAGATTTCACTTCTACTTCTTTGCCACATCATTCCTTTCATTATCACTATTGTCAGACTAAATCCTAGACATCTAGAATTCCCAGACTCTTTTGCTAATCATGTTCTTCAATTTTCTCCTCACTTTTGACATATGGAAGTACAACTAAGTATTCAGAATGTTTCAATACTATTAAGTTAGCAAATTCTATATATTGTCTCTTCACTTTCTCCCTCTTTCTTTATATCTCTATGAATGGAAGTAATGCAGTTAACATAAGTGCACATTTATAATTTTAGTTTACTAATACAATCCAGGAAAATAATTACCTTAATTTTATTCTCTTGTAAGAAATAAGCTAAATAAACCACTCACTCCAAAATATGTATGTCATATTATAGTTCACAATATAAAATATTTTTTCTTCTGAATACCTTAGATAAAATAATTTGATAATGTACATTCAAAGAAAAATGAAGAAAATACATGTATACAGTAAAATTCAAATGAAGTATTCTATTTTTTATATTCTTGTTATGTAACTTCTTTATGCCTATAAGTAGGTCAATTAGCTTATTAAATTATATATTTATATAATTTTCAAGTCAGGAAGATTGAATTACTTTCTCGCATGCTAATATATTCAAAATGACTTTCATTCTCCTGAGTCCATACGCATCACATTATTTAAGCACACTTTTGCAATTCATGCATATAAATTGATAAAAATGAATAAATGAGTTGAAGATGTCAAACCCAAGGGTGACAGCAAAAGACATTTTTTAAAAAGTTGTGATTTAATTAAATTTTCATTCAGTACAATACTTACGATAACATGTTTATTGCTCATTCCATGTCCTGCTGTGCAATGAGACGCAAGAGACAGTAAACATGGAATTAAATGCCAATAGGTTGCATTTCTGCAAACACATAAAACGCAAAATAGCACAAAAGCTCTCGAGTCCTGCTGATTCCTAATTGTCATCACTGGCGTGTTTTATTCTACATTACTTTAAAATAGCTGGTATTACATTAAGTCCTAAATACGTTGTACCTACCTAAGAAAATCTGTTTTCAAATTATGAGATTCATAGAATTTAGGACTGAGTTTTTACATACTTAACAAAATGCATGCTCAATAATTACTTTCAAATATAAAATTTTAACAAAAAGCCATCAATATAGATTGGTAATCATAGAAAAGTGCATGAGCAAATCATTATCACTCTGCTATACACTTTCTTTTTTATCAGCAATACTTTTTAAAAATATCAAACATTTTCTCATTTGTATAAATTATATTTCATTTTTAACCTTATGTCACCTCACCACTGATATAGAAAGAGTCTTGCTGGGTTAAAAACCCTTTTTTGTGTGACCTGAAGTCAAATATGAACTCGTGTACTTTTGTGAGTTTCTACATTTTTTTCTCAGGAGGAATGCAAGCATCCCTGAGGCTACTGAAAAATTGGCTCTCATGATAAGCAATCAATAATAAAGTTTACTGACGTACCAGAGAAAAATGAATATGCTTAATCTGTTAGACAAAGTAAATCCTATCAAGTTTTCATACTCAGAACTCCATTCCTTCATTTTAAAGAAGAAATTCAATTCTTGAATGTTTTAGCAATGAATCAATAAATATTTTTTAATAGTTCAAGTGTGCCCTTGCTATCCTCTCTGTGTCCTCTGGTTTGATATGTCTTTTCTCCCCATTGCACAGCAGGTGACAGTTCTGTATATATCTGTATGTCTTGGGCATTTTTCAGCAAGCTCTCAAGTGCCTCCTGGTGCATATAGACAGCTAGTGTCATACTTTATGTGTATGGTTGAGGTGACAACACAGTGCATTGAGCGTGGTCATTTTAAGATAGTGCATTCAATTAAAGATTGTCTCTTTAATTTGCTGCTACTTTTTAACAGTTTTGTTGAAATCTAAACCACACATTACCCAGTTCATCTGTTTAGCTATATACTACTCAGTTGTTTTAGTATGCTTACAAATTTGTGTAGCCATAATAGCAATTTTAGAACCTTTTCTTCACCTCCCACAAAGCTAGCTATATGACCATTAGCAGTTGATCCCCAGTCTCACCTCCATTACTACTACCCTGAGGCAAATTGATCAATTTTGTATGTAGCTTGTTCTTGAGGAAATAATTTCAGCTTCATGAAGTTAAAAACTGAAGAGATTTCCAGTTGTTATTTACAAATACAAAAAGGATCTTCCCTTTACTTTCATGAGCCATACTCATTTAAAAATAACCAATGATTATTTTTTCACATGAAATGTTTTGCAGTAGCACCATTAGCAATTTGTCCAGTTTCCTCTTGTAAAACTGCAATGCTGACAGTTGAGAGGAAGCTAAAGATTGCTTTATTGACTTAATATTAACAGGATAGTGTAAACTTGAATGAATATTTCTTTAGCAATAGACTTTTTAAGGAAGATTAAAAACAGGGCATTTAATAACTATTTTCCTTTCCTCTCAATTCTATGAAAAATAATTACAACAAACTTACCTACATTTAAAATTAAAACTTGAGTAGCTTTCTTTAACTTTTAGACCCCTTTGCCTTTGACCTTTTTTGTCTCTTAACTTAATGAGTAGAAGACATTATGGTGACCCTCTTTATTTTAGATATGTGAATTACACATTTCTATCAAAGTTTGTTAAAAAAAATAGACCTATAATTTTGTCTCCTGCTAAAGATGACTTCTTGAATTTGTCAGGTAAGTCTGTTGCTCGTTCATTTGAAATTATAAAAGGAATTGACTTTTTTTCACTTCCAAATTAACTGGACTCCTATGTAGCTTATATTGCAGGACTTGGAAGTGAGCACAATCCTTAGTACAGGCATCTTCCTTCCTTTCCTGTTTGCAAATGAGCTGACTATAGCATGAATCCATCTCTTTTTTGCAGAATTCTGAAGCGAATTTTGACTAGACTGAATGTTTTCTCATGATTAAAATAATGGTTGACTCTTTGCTGATAAACATTTAACCAAATATTTTGCCGTCTTATCACAAGAATAGCCACATTGCAACATGAGTTGCCAGCTTTCCAGTCTGATACATCTCTTTACTGCTTGCTCTCCAGTCACCTAAATAAGGCAACAAAATACTTTTTATTAACATTCTGCTATATGTACTATTTTAAAAAGACAAAGTTTTGGATGTAGAATAGCAAAAGTTTATTTTTTATGTATTCATTTTTAATGTGTTCTTTTGTCTTCTAACTTATAATGCAATGAAGGCAATTGAATGTGTAAGTCTCACATATAGGAAAAGGCAGAAGCGAAGATAAAATTTTGTGAGTCATAAACATTTAAAAATATGGCATTTAAAGGCAAGAAACAGATGAACCTCTGTTTAAGAAGCATTGAATAATAGAACATAATAAAAATTTGCAGCATTTTCTAAGATACTGTCCTAAAACATAAGAACTCAAAAAAGTTTAAATATGGAAAATATGCTTAATAACATAATGGAAGCTTTTAATACATAGAACAATAACTATAGAACAAAAGAACAATACCAACATGAAGAATGATGATACATGAATTATATAATTAACATGCTTAATCTAATGAATGTCTTTTAAAATATGAGTCTAACAACTAAAAACTATACATTTTTTCAGGAATTTTTAAAATATGTAAAATCTTACTAGTCAGAAAATTATTCAAGATATTGCAAAGATCAATACATACAGTCCTTTTGATCATTTGCAATCAAATTAGACAAAAATGAGAAAAATTTTATTTAAGCTTTTAAAGATTATTTTCTCAGGAAATAAAAAAGATTAATCTGAAACACACTCTTAAAAAAGGTTTATCTGAAAAATACTCCTAAAAAAAGGTGTAGACCATTTTATAAATAGCATACCCTAAACCTCTTATATAAATGAGAAAAAAAATAAAATAAGCATCTTGCTAACCTGGTCACATATCAGTTGTGGCCAAGAATGCCTATTCAGAGTTTTCTCATTAAAGTACAGTGAATGTATTTCATTTCCTAAATACGCTCTTCATATTTTTGTCCTATTCTTTAGTACTATCTGCTATTCTTACATTTAAGTGACGTATATATGAAGTCAATACAGGAAGGGAGGACTTTATCAATTCTGTATCACAAAGAAAATCACATTCATTACTTCAAGTATAATGGCAGAAGAATGAAGCTAAATTCACTTTTTTGCCTTGAAGAAATGTTAGTGTAGTCAAGAAAAATTAGTATAAGCATATTTGCAAAAATAATTTTAAAGAGGATTTCCCTGCTGTCAGTTCATTTACTTCAGCAAGAACATCAGTATCACTGTTTTCTCTCTAACACTGAAATAAATCACATATAATTACTCTGTGAAGTTTTGAAGTAACTGTTGTTATATTCAGAGAAAAAGAGAAACAGCTTAGTTAGTTGAAATTGTAATTCTAAATCCAATTTTCTATTCTTTCTAGCTCTATTCTAAGAAAAGTTTGTTGTAAACATTCACCAAATATAAATCTTTTCTCTCGACCTTAATGTGTAAAGTATTTTTGAAAGAATAAAAGACATTAACTCTTAACCACCTTGAATTTTATCCAGAAACAAAAAATATCTAATATTTTCATTATAAAATTAGTGCCAAATCAGTTAACGAAAGAACCACTGATTGGATTTCAGACTTGAGGTTTACCTAGAAAAAGTGGGAGCAGATGAGTGGATAAATTATAGTCAATTGTTTATGTTTTAACATTCTCATGCAGTATTGACTAAAAGTGTTAAAGTTGATGAAGTGTAAGGCATGAAATATTTAAAATGGGAGAAAGAGTATGGATTCAAGGAAAGAACAAGAAACAATCATGAGAGAAATTGTCTTTTAAATTCCATATATACTATTTAGTAATGATTTCCTTTTTAAGCCACATTCAGAAAAAATGGAAGGTGAAAGTATTGTGTGGAGATGGAGTATGTGTGTGTGTGTGGGGGGGTGTACATTGAGTTAGAATTCATTGGGCTCTTCATATTTAATTTAGAGACCTAAATAAGTATCCTATCCTCAATTAGAAGTTTTCAAAAGTTAGTGAACAGAGATGATACTGTGACAAGCGGCAATTGTGACATTAAGAAAGAATGAGTAATGATAAAGGTTTAAAAGACATTAAATCTAATGAAATGACTTGGAGGTTGTTTTTCACATATGTATACAAAATAGACAGGAAATAGAAAAAAAGGGAAAAAAGATACATTGACTAGATAAAGAGCAGACACTGCCATTTGCAATACAGGAATTTCGTCTAATTATATGGACAATAAGAAAAAGAAGCTTACTCAAAATTGTAGATCTGAAAGTCAGACGCCAAAATCAAATCATATTTTCATGTTATTATTTTGGGTAAGTGACCTATAATTTGTATATCAATTTCCTTATGTCAAAAATGGATATAATAGCAGTATTTTTGTGAAGTTCATGAAAAATAAAGAATTTTTTAAAGCATTAAAGTTCATGGTTTACGGTAATCCCTCAAAATATTCGCAAGCATTATTAGAAGCATTATATTAGAAGCATTATTTATAAATTTATGATAATAGCACAAAATGTATTCACATCCTATTGATTCTTAAGATATAAATTAGTCCTATTTCTTTCTTGATTTCATTTTGATATTTCCAAATCTTCAATTCTTCTAGTTGCACTAATTTGCATTTAAAACCTAGTGATTTTTCTGATGTCTTAGAACATTAACTTGAGGTTATATTTTCACAAACAATTAAAAATGCTTTTTAAACATAAATATAATGCTTGATCAACTTCAATTCTATACTGGAAAGTTATATGTAAAAAGATGGTAAATAAGTAAGAAATCAATATAAAGAGTATGCCATTTGTACAAACTTAGAAAATAGAAATGTATGAATCAATCATTATACTTTATTTCATTCAAATAAGTAACATTAAATTACCAAGAAAATACTTGAAATACAGTAACACTCATAATTATATTCCAGGGGTATCGTTATAGAAAAGTTTTAGTTTTCCTTTTTTTCAGAGAAATTTTATTCCTCAAAGCTAGTCTTCTATGTTACTCAGATTTTCATGATACACTATATATTTTTATTTTGCAAAGTAAAATGACTTTTATAAAAGCAACTCTATTAAAATCAAAAAGAGAAATATTTTATTATCCTTTTTTAAAAAGTTTGAACCCATTGGCCTTAACTCACATTTAATTAGAATTGGCAATTGTCTCAAACGCAATGCTGCGAGATGGTCAAAAGGAAAAACTGTTTCATGGGAAATGACTGGGAATTAAGGGCATCTAAACCTGAAGATGCAGAACACATTTTAACTTCTATAGATGGAAAAGAAAAAAATGCATATTTACCTATGTGTTTAAGAAGAATTACTTTTTTTAAAGGATTATTTATTTTAGTCTCACTGCTCCTGTGATGTATTGAATGCTTGACATTGTTATAGAAAATCAATTGGATTCAATCTGAGAAAGTTGTGTTATATGCATTCAAACCTGACAGCCGCATAAATCAATATTTTTTTCTTGAAACATGTTAACCCCCCAAAAGTGAAATTCATTTATTTACTTTCTTAAGCCAGATGTAATCGCTATTTCATTTCCTTTAGAAGGAAGTACAAGTGGACTTGTAAAGTTGGGTAGTGGAGGATGTCTCTTCTTAAAAATCTGATTAGAAAATGTTTTCAAAGCCTTTGTATCTTGTTCACAGAACAAAAATGTAGAGCATTTTTAATTTTTTTTTCTAAAAGAAGTAAGCTTTTTAATGAATAAGGTCAAGTACTGAATGAAGATTTTTACAAACATTAATTGATAGTTCATAACTAAAGTAAATAATTACTTTTGACATGCTAATACAGCACTATAATTGAAAAAAGACAAGATTGGATGAGATATTGTTCTGTGCCAAACTGATTTAAAAAATCTAAATCATACTCCAATTGCTACATTTTCCTTTAAGTTTTATATATGTAGCTACTTAAAAGTTACAGTGAACCATTTCTAAACATAATGTATTTAGTTCAACCCAAGCCTGACTTGGGAATCCCTCCCTGATTACAGCCCTGGCTCAGTAATCAACTCTATCAGGATAATTAGGGGTCCAGTTATTCTGCCTTGCTTTGTTTTTAATGCAAAACTATTGGCAGCCTACCTCAGATCTAATCAGGATTGTCTGAATGTGCAACACAAACATGAATTTGCTAACAAGCTTATCAGGTGCTATTCATGTCCACTAAAGATTGAGAGTCACAATTTTATAAATTAACTTACATCCTTCATCTTTGTATTTCACCCATCCTGCAGGGGAGATTTTCATGTACATATTATCATAGCATTGTCTTTTATAGTCACAGTCAAAGAGTTATATTTTCTTAACTACAGTAATTTAAATTTTTTATCTATGTGTTCAGTTACTTTAAATAAATTAAAGGACTAACTTAAAGGGACTCTTTGCACAGCAAACATAGAATGAGCATTTTTAAACTACAGTTTAATATTATTATATGCACACATCAATGAAAGTTTCATCACAATCAATAGAGTAAATGTATGCATCATCCCCAAACTTTGCTTCGTGCTCCTTCCTCCCTCCTATCCCATCTCCAGACAATCAGAAGTCTTTTTTAAATTACTTGAGTAGGCCACCTTGCAACTTTTCTCACATTTTAATCTCAGCTTTGCCTTCATTGTTTACTGTGTAATGGAACAATTATTATGAAAAAAATGGTATTTAATTTGTTTCTGTTTTCCAAGAATCTTTAATTGTGTTTAATGTATATTATGTTTTCAATAAGTTTTATTGAGGAACAAATTTATGAACACTAGTTATGAAAATTCATTATGCAAGAAAACAAATAGTAAGGAAATTTATACTGAACAGTATAAAATATAGATGTGAATATTTGATTAATGCTAGTGCAAAAAGCATATGGCTAGTCAGTAACTATTCAGATAACATAATAAATAAGCAATTATTATGAGTATTGTTGTAAAACAACATTAGGAGAAAAAAATAATTATTTACGGCCTGCAAGAAAAAGGGACTTAAAGGCTTGGACTTAGATTAGGTTTTGTGATAATTTGCTCGAGGTTATTGATATTGTTTTTACTAAATATACATGCCTTGTTCCATTTGTTCAATAAAGTGACAAGTACAGAAAAAAACAAATTGATTTTAGATATGTAATGTGAGATTTAAAGAAATCATATCTTATGCATCAAATTTCATTATATATGCTAATCTAAATAAAAGAATATATATGGAGAATATTGAAAAATCAGCAATTGCATGACAAAGATAATGCAAATTTTATGCAATTAATTTACATAAGATGTTAACTTGGTCAGATGTCTTTAAAGAGTTCATGCCACTCTGAGATTTCTATCTAAAAAACTGTTAAGAAACCAAAATATACATTAAAAAGATAAAGTTAAACCACCACACTGCATATTTTTGAAATTTTAATGAGCTGTTATGTTTTAGAGAATATTAACTGAGTATTCAAGTATCTAGATATAAGTCCTCATTTAAAATTTCTCTTTATTTTCAAGAAAATATTATTCAATTGCACTTTTAAACTACACTTTTGGAGACTTTCATCCAAGTTGCATGAAAGGATCCCAATGAAAATATAAACATTTGTCATTTTAGAAACATTCCACCATTTTCTTTACTCTGAAATAATATTTAAGTATTAAATAAAATAAATAGTGCAAAATTATGTCATTTTAATTTCATTTCTATCCCTCAGTTAATATGGTGTGAGGTTTAAGATTCAGAGCTCCCGAGACAAAGTGTGATGGTTCACAACTAAGTTTGGTCTCTTCTTGTCTGCATGTCTCTGTACAAGTTCTGTAGCTTCTCTGTGCTTTGGATTCATCATCTGTAACATATTTAAAGAAACAATACTTTCCTCAGAGCTGTTTGTAACATTAGAAAGCAATACATAATAGTATGTGGGCAAGTTAAACTGTATACATTATTTTTCTCCTATAAAGTCAGACATCGTCAATGTTGAGACTGAGTTTGTTGTATAAATTTTTATCTCTGTGAGAAAAAAAGACATTTTACATTGCTTTATTTTTTTCTGAGTTTTCAGGAAATAAAAAAAAATTTCTTACAGAGAGTTTCTACATCATTGAGTCTTTTATACATTTTAGTATGAAAAAGCTAAATATAGACATGATGTCAACTTCTTCATCAAAAATAGTTTCAACAAATGTGAGCTTATAGCAAGGTTGTGAAAATCAAAATGTAAATAGAAAAACACCTCAATATTCTTAGATGCTCAGTCCTGTTGGGATTCCAAAACGGATTTCAGAATTATGTCAAGTTAAGAAAGAAATATTTACTGACTTCGGTAGATTTTTAACCTTAAAATGATTCTCAACATTCCCTTTATGACACAGGAAAAAAATACAGATATAATAGCTATGGAGCATATTATTAAGTCATTACTAATTGTTTTAATGTATCATAAGCTAACAAAAATACAGTTTTAATGGTGGAAATCAGAAAACAGGACATCCTATGCTATAAAGGCAGTCAGAAATCAATGTGCTTGCATCCATTTTTTTTTCTCTCTTCGCAGAGCTGAGCACCTGTGACCCCATGGAAGCAAGGTCAACCACAAAATGTACAAAGAACCCTTTTTTTGCTTTAGGCATAACAAAATGCAATTTTACCTTTTAAGTGTTAGTATGAGAATGCCACAACTCTTAGCAAACTGCCTGCAAAGTGTCAATTCACCAATTATTAGCCTCTGTGACTGCTAGCCACAGACACTCAACAGGCCTGCAGTGTTATGTGGCATAAAGGTTAATACTGAATCCTTAGGTAAAATTTGAAAATGTTCTTGATCTTTGAATACCATGGGGAAACTAGTAAAGTTCTATCAGAATTTTGACTCAGTACGATTATATGATAAGTGAACTGATAATTGAAATGTCTAGTGATTAGGAACTCGGATGCATAACATGTGCATTATATTAGTAGACAATATACATGATAGGTAATAATTATAAAGTATGATGTTTCTTCTTTTTTCTGATTTGTCTTTCTCAATTTTTGTTATATCTGTTGCAATATGAACACAAAATGGAAAATTCTTGAGGACATTTGAACAGGTGCATTTCCAGTAATTTATTAAGAGCAAAATTATACAAATTAAATATATTCCCCATTCATTTTATGAATTTAAGAAGCTCTTTTTTTGAGTCCATGCTGTTGTGTTAAATTTAAAGGAAAGAGGCAGACATAAAAAGAAAGTCAATCAAGCATGACAAATTAGACGGTATTTCTCATAAGTCTTTAAGTCTTATATTTGCATTCACGTGTTATGTATCTTTTTAAAATAGATGTGATGAATAATAGTGATGCCTAAGTGATCAAATATTTAATCATTCAATAGCATCTTTAATCTTCCTCCTAAAAGCAAGTCAATTTTGGCACTTAATTTTTCTAGTGCCACTCAATTTTAGCTGCCACAATAAACTTTATGATATTTTCTTGCTGTTTTCTCTTTTGTATCACTTTTATGCAACTGGAAAAACAACAATTTTATTTGGGGACTTTAAATGATGTTTATATTCACTTTATTCTGTAATTTAAGGCTGCATGTGTAAATTTCTGCCTAATGTTCAAAATGGAAAGATGAAATTCTAACAATATTGAATAATATAATTTGCTTTGTAGGTTATAGCAAACCCCTAAGTTGGCAAAGTTTTGAGAAGACTTCCAGTTTCTGGTTCTACAAATAAGAAACTTGAAAACAGCCCCTCATTCTGAACAGTAAACAGCTGAATATATAGAAAGAGCAATAATTCTTCCTGAATTTATAAGAAAGATGAAGATATAGGGTAAACCATCTCCCCCAACTGGAGAGACGAATATGCAAAAACAAAACACAAAACGAAAAGGAAAGGAAAGAAAGTCATCGAGACTAACTGAAGCAGAAACCACAGCAGAAATATTACCAGGGTAAGAAAACCTGACCTGTAATTGATGAATTGCTAAGACGCAGTGTGGACAAATTAATGTCTCCAACAAAAACAATCATAGAAGATTCTTACACTTTTATGCATATTACCTCTAGGAGATGGACCAGATTCTCACAGCAAATATTGGAGAAAAGTATCCTCATATTTCCATCAGGGGAAGAGGAAAAAAACATTTTGAAAAACATCATATTCAAGTTCCCATTTGGAGTAGGGTCTGGGGCTGGGGGAACAACCAGTGTGAACAACTAAATAAAAATAAAATGAAATGCTTCTTCTTCCCCTCTCTTCCTGCCTGCCTGCTTACTAGCCTTCATTCCTGCCTGCACCTTTCCTTCAAAAAAAAAAAAAAAAAAAGAAAGAAAGAAAAACACCAGGGCACTGTTTTATCAACAAGGTATGCCCTGAATGAAAACTAGTTAACTAGAGTAGTATTCTACAATTATCAGTCTTAACTGGTTTGGAGAAAGGGAAATTCCCATTACCAGTTGACTCTAGACTTCCATATGAGAGAAGGGTAATACTCATCTTCAGTCAATTCTAACCCTTGTCCCAGTTAAAGGGGAAGAAAATACTGAGGAACACTTGACAAGTTTCTGGTCCAAAGGCATAAGTGCACTAAAAGATGGAGATCTCAGAACTATGTAATGTTTCCTCTCACACTCTCATCACAGAGGTTTCTTTGATCTAGTACATCCTATCTTGGCTCTCAGGTAAAAATTATGTGACATACTAAAAGTCAAAAAAACAGTTTGAAGAGACAGAGAAGTCTCACAACTAGATGTGGCAGGAATAATGAAATGATCAGACTAAGAATTTAAAAACATAAGATTAATATGCTAAGGGTTATAATGAGCAGAGCACACAGAATATGAAACAAGGAACATACAAGGACAGAGGACTGATATAAGCATAAATTTGGAAATAATAAGAAAAAACTTAAAAAATTCTATCAATCAAAACAGCATTTAGAAATAAAAAAAATATCTTTGATTGTCTCATTAATAGAACCAGACATGGCTGAGGAAAATTGAGGATATTTCAATAAAAATCACCAAAATGAAAATAACAAAACAAAACAAAGACTGGGAGAAAAAGTATATCAGAATATTCAGGAGTGTGGTACAAATATAAAACATGCAATATAGCATAATGGGACTTACCAGAGGGATAAGAAAGAAAGAAATAGAAGAAATATTTGAAACAATAACATCCAAACATTTCTCTAAATTCATATCAGACATACAACTACAGTTCCATAAAGCCCACTGAATATCAAGCACCAACAGCTAAGCATATTATTTTCAAAGTACAGAAAATCAAAGATCAAGAAAAATTCTGAAGGAAATAAAAGGACTTCACCTACAATGGAACAAAGTTAAGAATTGCAACCAACTTCTCAGAAACCATGCAAGCAAGCAGAGAATGGAGTAAAATTTTAAAGTATCGAGAGAAAAAAATCACCAACTTAAATTTTTACACTCTCTAAGATGATCTTTCAAAAGCAAAAGAAAAATAAGGACTTTGTCAGACAAACAAAAATTGAGCAAGCCTCTAGTCAGTAGATCTGCCTTGCAAGAAATATTATTTTTTTACAGATAATAAAAATATTATAGGATGGAAACTTGGAAATATATATAAAGAAAGGGAAAGTATTGAGCAGGAAATAAGTGAACAAAATTTTTTTTTTCTTTTACTTATTCTTAATTGATCTAACCGATAACATTTTACTCAAAAGAATATCTACAACGTATTTAGCAGTGACATCAACAAAATCCTCCTATATATTCATCAAACGTAGAACTATGTTTAGTTCCATTGGCTCTAAGAAAAAACTAGAAATGATTTGATTGACTCACCTTTGATGATTTTAAAAAATACACCCTAAAACAAGTAGGAAAAGCTGAGACACATTGGTACCATAAACACAACCCCAGCACAGCTCATTACAATTAAAAGAGAACTCCCAACTCCCAGTTTCTCCTTGAGGAGTGGGGAGTGAGGACTTAGGACCACCAACTTTTATGGCTACTGTCCAAGAGACAGGTTCCCAAATCACCCAGCTCAGAGAGACAGTGAATTTTGGCATTCTTAAGTTCAAGGGCCACATTAAACAAAGAAGCAATTTCTAAACAGGAATGAGTTTTTCCCACATCTATCTCCCCAGGTTCAGTGCTGAAGTAAAAAAAAAAAAAAAAAAAAAATGCCCAGCCCTGATTTCTCCCTAAAAAGAAAAGAGGGAGTATTATCCCAGATGCTACCAGAAGAAGGTCAGGCTTCTAAACAGATTGCAGATGGGAACAGGGATCCTCCAAGAAGCCTGAAAAATTGCATGGCTATCTCCCCTGACTTCTCTTTTAAGTTCGTACAGCAATAAAATCATGTCTTTAGCTTCACAAGGAGACTGTGGATTCCTCTAGCACCCCAGCTGCCACCTGGGAGATGGACTTTCCAATCAGCGAACTTTAAGAGTCAATAGGGTTTTATATTTGTGAGTTCTGAGGACCACATTAAACTGAGTGGCAGTTACAAAGGCGTTTTCATGCATTTCCCAGAGCTATCCCTCGCCTTGAGGTGCAGAGCAGAACTTGCAGACAGAAAGCCCTTTGGTTTTCCCTGGAGGTACTCTCTGCTTACTTCCTCAGCTGCTGCCCAAGGGGCAGGTCATTTTTAGTCTGTGTCTAGGAGCTGACAGGGCTCCTAACCAACAGATCTCCAGGAGCTTGAAAGAGGATTTATGGGCTTGCGGAGTCTCCCTGTTCCTGGTTTAAACCAGCCATAAAACCAAATCTTTTGTTACTCCCAGTAAGGGCTAGGTCAATCCTGTCTCCAGGCTTCTATGCCTACTCCCAGGGAGGAGCTCCCAAATCACTTACTCATGGGAGGTGAGAAGCTATGGCATTTGGAGTCTCCTGGGACACAGTGAACAAAGAAGTTGTTCCGGATGGCACACAAACCATCCCAGGCAATATTGCCCTGGCTCAGAAGGCAGTGGGTAAGTAAAAACACCCAGTTTCCAATTTCTCCCAAGTTTAGACTAGACTGTACAGCTAACATCTCTCTTTGAGCTGCTGTGTGAAGTATGGGCTTCTAACCAGCTCACATTAGGAGGTGAAGGGTCGGCATCAAGTGTCCTCTGGAAGTCAGAGTGGATGTCTGGGCATTTCCTTCACCTCTGGGGCACTGATAACACTTGGCGCATACTAGGCTCCTAGGAGTCAACTGCAGCAAGACAACTTCAGTAACATTAAGTTTTTGACAAAGTCTTCAGTAGAATCATTTTAAAAAGAGATCCTTGGTCTGTGTGAATAGAATCTATCTCATTCATAGTTATTTGATATATATGCTGTAGACATCAATGATTATCCAAGACATATATTTGGAAAAGACAGAGGTAAGCATGTAAGGATAAATACTTTAAATTAGGCATCAGTCATAGTGAACAGAATATTATTTTTCTCATGGCAACATTTCACATCCTCAACTACCACCAAGAATGATAGGGAATTTTGAAGTTTGAAATTTTGAAAGAAAGTAGGAAGGTTTGTGAAAGTATTATTTTCAATAAAAGAAATCTCACAAAATTATTTCTTGTAAAGAAAATTGAAGTTTTTCTCACCTTTCCTGTGAGTTCTCACTGGCTTCAAAGTTATATGAAATGTTACTGGCCCATCAGTCTTTTCTTCTTGCATCAAGTATGTAACAGAGATAGTAAGCACCTAATACTCACCTAATACTTAAAGGCAATAAACTATTAAAATGCCTTTATCCCCACCAAACATATTTTCATCTACATAACTCTGTTTCTTCACTTAAAATCTAGCAAATCTTCCTGACTTTTTCGTTCTGAGAGTGGGACAGAATATCACACCAATATATCTCAGCTTTTCCTGGTTCTCTCCTTTACTTTTTCCAGTGCTGACACATTCCAAAGTCATTGTTTTGTGTCCAAATTGTCATAGCTATTTACTTAATTTCCCGGCTTCTAGTCAATCTAGCATACCTTTTAAAAATTGATCAGAGTTCTCTTTTTGTATTACTAAGTTCATCATCTGGAATTTATCATTGATTTTTCAAAAAGGCAGTATTGTTGACATTACTTTATCCAGAAGAGAACATTTTTTATTAATAGAATATGGTTCTGGAGATGATTTTAATTGAGTCTCTGGAAAATTTCTCTTGATTATGTTCTATTTTTAGCATTCAAAAATAAGCTTGGACATGATGAAAATAAAAAATGCCAATATATTAATTAATGGAAATCATAAGACAGATAAGACTGGAGGCAGAGGGTGATGCATTAATTAGCTTATTTGAATTATATCAGTCATGGTTGTAGATGAGGTCACACAGGAAATTATATACAATAAAGTCAAAAATGAACACACATAAAATTTTAGGATCAGTTCTGGCACACTGTAAACTATACCAAATTTTCATTGTCTTTCTAAAAATAAAATTCCCTGTAAGTTTCATTAAGGTACTGTTTATTCAGATAAGAACAACAATACTTAATCCTCCTTGTAACTATGTGCATGAAACTAAATTATGACATGGAATATAAATAAAAAAGAGGACACATATAATTTTCACATTGCATAATGAAAATGCTATTTACTTGTCTTTAATATTCTCTTTATCCTTTCTTACTAATAGGAATATGGAAATAATAGTGAGTAATCCTGACAAGAAATATCTTTGGGATGTGTTAAAAACAAGAAGATAAAGCAAACTGACTTGCTGAATATGCTTTTGGAAGATCTGCCCATCCACTCTGGACCATCGTCAACCACTGGACCCCTCCATGAAGAAGAAATAAGCTTCTAACTTGCTTGAGCTAATGTATTTGTGTCTCACTATTAGAGCAACTTAGCTTGAACTCTATCAAAAGCAACAATTGTATGGAAAGGAAAAAAACAGATGAAAGACTGAATGTTCAGTTTAGGAAATATAATTAGAATATTCTCATGATAGTCAACAGGGCATAGAGTTCTACTTAGGTGGGTCTGTAGTACTAAATAATGACAGTATATTATATGAGATAAAGCACTGCAAGTGTACATCGAGATGCTGATAAGACTGAAAAACTGAGGATTTTATTAAACATCAGGAAAAACTTTAGATGCATCACCATGATGAAAATAGAAGGCATCATGATATACAGTCCATCACTCATATTCATATATTTTGTATCCTTTGTTTATTTCCAATTTTCAGTTAAACTGAAAGGAAATCACCTTTGGACTAAAACCAGTCATTCTCACAAGTTTTTAACCCAAAGAGCTCTTTGTGAGCTGATCTGGTGCAGAGTTTTGTCCCTGAAGTTGACTGAAATATATTCCTCAATTGAGGAGGCTCCAGACAGTACAAGTTAAGAGTTAAAAAAAAAATTAGAAAAATTGGGAATACTTTCTCTGTTGTGGAAATAAAATAAGGTTAACTGGGTTACTTTTGAGGAAACAGGACTGTCAAAACCTGCCTTATTCCAAGGAGAGTTAAAGAAAAAAGGACTTGTTGAAGGTATTAAGTACGCAGGAGTATAAAAAAAATTTTAAATGATTGTTTAAATCAAATTTTAGCATATGTATCATCGGAATGTATTTCTTCAAAATTTGCATATTTGTCTTCATTTTCATTAGATATATATATGTGCATATATAGGAAAATAGATTCATATTCTCTCCTTAAAAAATTCCTTATACTATCATCACAACCATTGCATTTGTGCAGAACTTCAGCAGAGTACCAGTGAAATGAATTCTGAATGAACACATTTCCTTCCCATATAAATATGGATTGTGTTAGATCCATATAGTCATATCAGTACTGATCATATCAGGGTCTTAACCATGAAGAGTTTCTATCAAATGTAATTTTCATTAAACTATCGGTAGTATTTTAAGGATCAACTAACTCATTAGGTAAATATTTTCATGTTAATTCAAGTATCACATTTCTGAAAAAAATAGTTTTTCCTGGTGAAGTAATTTGGCAGTCCATTTCTTAGAAACCTAGAAAGAATGGCAGTCCATTTCTTAGAAACCTAGAAAGAATGCTTTTGACAAGTGCATCTTAAATTACCAAGAGAGTTTAGATGCTAATTAATATAGCTTTTACATTTGACATCATCACTGCATTGAATGCCAATTAGTATAATGACAATTAACACAATAGCAATTAACACAAATGTTAATAATAATTTACTCATTTAGAATAATTAACATTGGTATTTAATAATCACTTGCTTCATATATATATAATTAGCAAAATTAACCTGTGAAACCAATTGCAAATGTGACATTGTTACTATATATGTAGCTCTATATGTGCCTACCTATCTATCTATCTACCTCTAGCTTTAAAACAAAAGTGGTAAGAAAGTAAATTTACAGTAGATTCAATCTTATGCATTAAGCCAATAAAATATTTTGGTCTACATTCAGTTTGATAATCAAAGTTCACCTTCCTGATGGCCTCATCTTTGGGGGCAAATACTTGCTATAGCTTTTGTGTCTTCCCATTTTACAAGTTAACATTGTTCTCATGCATTTCCTTTGATTCCAGATCTCTAATGCAGACTCATTTGTTATCCCATTTTTCAAATCAACGAGCAAATAATGTCAAGCCATTCAACTGTATGAATAAATTTCCCTTTCCATATATTTTTCAAACTATTTCATTAGCTCTGAATCATTTAAAAAACTCAAAATCCACACAAATACTTTAATATAATTTCCTACATATTTTAAAAATTATTTCAAACACTGATACAAATATTTCAAACACCATTTTAAAAAATGCCACCTTTGAATTAAAATCCTACTCCCTAAATAACACATACCATTTTTCGACATTTTTTTTCCCTCAAAGGACACTAAATTCAGTGTAAATAACAGCCAAGTTTAAACTAAAACCCAGTGCTATATATGATGCTGAAAAGTAAAGTAAAATAAAATTCCCAGGGATAAAACCTGTACATTAAAGACATAGTGTCCTGGGATTAGATAGGAGCTGAACCAGATACCAGTTATATGGATATAATAAGTCATATAAAGTCTCGTTTTTCTCACCTATAAATTGGATCGAATATAGTAGATTCTATTCAGTCATTATTTGATTTTAAGTCGTCTTTTAAGCATATTAAAATTGTATTATACTATACACAATTAAAAATTGGTTTTAAATTAATACATTTAAATACTACCAGAAAATTCACTATGCTAGATGGAAAATTGTGACATAAATGTATTCAAAGATCATAAAATATTGGATAATAGTTTGCTATATCTGAGAAAAATAGGTCTAGAATAGATCTTTTCCTATACATTCAGAGGGACTTTTGAACTACTCTAGGCTTTTGATTCTAAAGCCCCTTCTCTTCTCAACCTGCTATCCCATCATCCTATTCTATTTCTTTCAGAACACTGCCTTCTCCAAGTATCTTTTATTTGCCCAGAGGATCATTTTCTCTCAAGTCCACTAGAGGGCACAGAGAAGTTCATGGTACAGAATAGATATTAAATACATCTTTGCTGAATGAAAGGATCATCTTTGTACAGAGGAGGAATTGAAATTTGTTTTCAAGTTTGTGGATCTAGACAGATAAGACCTGTACTTTACAAATGTCTATCACTTGTGTATTTGTTATATATGGAGAGGATATAAATGAAATTTTTATAAAGAACTCTGTTCAGTCTGTGGTTCATTCAAAAAAAAAAAAAAAAGCTGTTTTGTCTTTTGAGACCTGGCACATCTTTTTGTGAATTTCATCAGTTTTGTGTGTTTCATTGGATTAAGTTATTTTTGTGACTTTATGGGCCTGCTAAGGACCACTAAGTTTAATTTTTTAAGGTGGAAATTTATGAGGCCACTGCAATGATTTTCAGAAACTGCATTTTAATTGACTAGAGAAAACTCTATAAATGTGGATAAAAAACTGCATTAATAAAGAAAGAGAACTGGTATACTTTGTAAAGTAGATAAAAATAAGTCCTTTTTTCTCAACTTCTTGCCCACCACACACACACACACACACACACACACACACACACACACACACACACACACACACACAAACATATACCACTTAAATTTAAATTCCTGGCGGATAAAGGTGGAAGAAATAAACAGCATACTTTCTTGAAAGAGTTTTTTCAAATCATTATTTACTTGAGAGAGCTTGAAGTGTTAAGATGGATAATAGCATGTTATTAATGAAGTAATTATCATTCATAATTACTTAACGATTATAAATATTAAGATGCATGGTATTAAAATTAATTATATTCATATTTTATTTAAATACATTAAAACTATTACTATTTCTTACAACAGATTCAAGCACTCCTTCTTTTTTTGCTACACTTCAATAAACCTCATATCTCTTTAGCTACATTTTAGCCAAGGTAGATAGATACAGATAGATAGACAGATGGCTAGCTAGATATATTTCCTAATATTTCCTGATAAATCAACCTCACTTATTCCTTAATTTTATTCCTCTAATGTTTATAGATTTCACCCATTTTTTCACAAATTTACTTTATGATGAACTAAAATAATTCACCAAGAGATCCCATTAATTTCTTCACAACTAAATGCAATAATATTTTTATTTATTGTCTGGATTAAGGTGTGACATCTTTGTTTCAAGTCTGTCTCTGTGAATGAAACTTTATATGTTGATATCTTTATATTAGAATATTTAGGGATTTTTGATTTATGTTTTTATTTCACAGTCTTACTTATTTGACTCCACTTAAGCATCCAGTGCTTGAAAACAGTACTATGCAAAATTAATATTTTAATGTGACTGTTTGCTACAAATAGTATTTTCCAGCTGAAAACTTTCCTTATTTGTCTTACAGCATAGATGAGTAGAAATTCTGTAACTTTTGGAATTCAGCAAATTTAAGAATAACAAACCAAAATATATGACATCAGAAATAAAGGATGGACAAATAATCTTCTAGGGGAAAGCAAATAGGTCAAATACAATAAAATAAGGATCAAACGCATCAGATTGGTCAATAATAACACCGGATATTAGAAGACAATACACTAAAACTTCCCAAATTCGGAGGGCTTATTACTTTTATCCCAAATTTTTATACCTAAAAACACAATAAGTGAATTTTGAAGATGTAAGTGAAGGCATTTTCATAAATGTAAAAAAGGGATACTTCTCATCCATTCCTTCATACAGTATGCTCCAGCAAATAAAGAATAAAAACATATTATTTATGAAGAATAAGGTGTAATGGAATAGGAATGTGTTAAAGGGAAGTCATATGTACACACACACACACACACACAAAAAAAAAACAAAAAACCCTAAGGATCAATCACTTTAGAGAGGAGCAAGAATCTTTTAGAAAGGATGGTTATTCAATCAATATAGTATGGGAAAGTTAGGATATAATAATGGAAATTAACACCAAGAAAGTATCAAAGCACTTAAGAACTCTGCTATGAAGAAGATATTAATATAATTATACTAAAATACTTGAATTTTCAGCAAATACTTGTATGTATGTATGTATGTATGTATATATACATATACATGAATTTATATGGGAAAGTAAGTTGGAGAGAGTTAAAACTGTTTCTAGTAAAATGAGAAATACGTCTAATTTTTGGCATCAATTAAGAAAGATCTACAAATACTTTATAAAAAAACAAAGTTTAGGAGTACAGTGCTGGGATAAGTAAGATAGAAGACTGAGTATTCATCGTTACCCTTTTGGAAGTAGTAGTAAGCAGAATTTTGGAATTTGTAATAGTTATAATACTAAAATGATCTCCAATGTTTCTAACCCTTACATTATCTCCTGGGAAGAACTTATGAATGTGATGAGATCTCCCTGTCATGATATTGAGATATTATATAGAAAAGGTGCATTTGCATTATGCAACTAAAGGCTTGGAATTGGACACCGGGAAATTTTGAGGAACATAAGAAAATCCTAGATTCCCTTGAACAAGATGTTAGTTGAACTATGTATTTTAAAGATGCTGTCAGTGAAGATTCAAGAAGGCATGGGAACATGGTGAAAAAATTTTAAATAACCTTAGAGAAAGTCTAAACCACTGAGTGCAGACTGTTAGAAATATGTACTTGAGGGACACAGCTGATGAGGTCTCAGATGGGAGATAAGAAGGATGTCATTGAAAACTGGAGGACAGGTAATCCTTGTTATACAGTGACAGAAATCTTAGTGCAATTGTCTACCATGCATGTAGAAAGCAGAAATTGTAAATGATGAACTTGAGCATTGAATGAGGAAATGTTTGATTTCTTTTGCTGTTCATAGCAAAATGTGAGAAAAATAGAAGGAAAAAGAGGGAAGAACTACAAACAAAAAGGAAATCAGTATATGATGACTTAGAAAATGCCTGGCTTATCTAGATGATAAATTGCTAAAATTTAGTATTTTCTTTGATCAGTATGGAGAAGTAGGTGAAGGTATGCCTGTATAACATTTTCCTGAAAACTCATAAAGGTCATAAGGTGAGTGTGTATTGACATACACAGGTTCTCTTAAGAGATTAACATGGTATTTCATAAACCTTCTCAGCTCAACCAGAAGACCTCTAAGAATTTTAATATCATTGTCTCTCATCATCTCAGCAGGTCCATATAAAGAAGGGATTATCTCCCAAAGATTTATGGGTATGACATTTGTTTAATGGATTGAAACTTTGTGAAGTTTGCAAAAATACTGTAAAATATTGCGAAAATTTTATCAACAGAAACACTTCCAATATGAAATTAAAGGAAAAGAATACAAAATAAAAAAAGGCTGTTGTCTTCCCAAATCTACAAATAGGAAGCAATCGGATAAAAACAGATAAAACTACTCAGTTGCACAACTCATTAAAAAAATGTAAGATGACGTAAAGCTAAGAGTTCTCAAGGGAGAAAAGCAAAAAGGTTGGAGCTAAGAGTATTAGACATTTAAGCGCTGTCCTTGAAACCTAAGTGACTCCAGGTGAGGTTACTTGGCTGAATTTCAAAATTTCTTTGGATTCTTTTATTTTCGTTTTTCAGTTTTTAAAACCAGAAAATCTGTTGTTATTTTATGCCTTTTCCACTGTTACATGCTGAAATTTTGAAGACAGATAATTTAGGACTCTAATTTCACAGGTTCACAGATTTAAAAAAAATTTGCCCAAAATGATTCACATCAAAGAACTTCATTAAAAATGGTTTTAGATACTTAGAGAATGAGATGGCTCTGGGCACTAACATTGAGTCTCTGAGTCAGAGGAAAGAAAATGGGGAGGTAGTGAAGAGGAGAAGTGTTTCCCTGTTTGCCAATGGTCTTTATTACATTAAGTGAAACCTAAGTTTGCAACATTTTGTTTATGTATCTTATATTTTTTTTAGTAATGCACCTGTACAATACAAGTTTCAAGAGACTAGATATGCACTGATCAATGTGCATATCATACTGTATCCGTCACAGGAGTCTAGTGTCGTTCACCAATGTCATTTTGTTATAATTGATCACCTCTATCCATAGTTCTCTCCCTTGCTTCTGCCTTTTTAACCATTTTAATCTCAGAGTCAGAATTGTTATGTTTTATTTTTTCAGTTTCTTATGTTTCTTTATCTTCCACATCTGAGTGAAATAATCTTGTGTTTTTCTGATTCATTTTGCTTTGTATAATCACCTCAAGTTCCATCCAAACTGTCACAAAAGGCAAGATTTCATCTTTTTTTGTAGCTGAGTACTATTCCATTGAATTTATGTATAATATCTTCTTAACCCAGTCATGTATCAATGGCCATTTAGGTTGGTTCCACATTTTGACTACAGCAAATTGTACTGCTATGAACATGATCAAACAGTTCCACTTCTCAGTATTTACTAGGATATTTGGGGGAAAATACATTATTTTAATGCATCATATATTCTGATATGTTTTACCTCAGTCATAGACTTTTATATGATGAATGTTTTGTTGTTGTTTTTTTTTAATCTAGTTGGTGTTATTATTTTAGAGAAAAATTAGAAGTCATTGAGCTTCTAAAGCTGTGCCATTCCAATTAAAAAAAAGTCCTATATACTGACTTGGCATTATAATATTAGTTCCTCATCATTATATTCACTTTTTATATACTTTATTGGCTAATATTTTCTTTACCTAGTTCATTTTAATAAATCATCCCTTTTTTCTTGGGTTTTAAAATACAACTCAACATAGTAAGCAGATTTTCTAATTTTCTCTGGAATGAAAGTTATGCATTCTGCTTGTTTACATTCATTTAAATATGAGCCAAGTACTTTGTTATCTTTCATGTGTCAATAAGTAATTCAATATGGTCTTTTTGCCTTCCAAACTATCCACTTTACTTGCATTTTTCATGTTAATGACAGATTTTTTAAATGAGCTGAGGATTTAAACCTTTTTTTGAGTCATTAATTTTACACACCTTGTGATTTATTAAATGCTCTATATTTCTTGGTAACACCAACTCTTTAAAGTTAGGAATAAAAACTTGTCTTGCTGAGTTTGCTCTGTAAACTTCACTGACGCTATATTTTACTTTGATTTCCCTTTCTTCATTTAAGAGAATTGTAATTCATTTCTTTAATAATATTCAAGCTGTGGGGAAGTAAATATATATATGCACATTTTTAATTTAAATAAACTTTTTTTATTTTAGAACTGTAGGGTTTTTTGCAACTAATGCTCAAGTATCTTTCAGTTCAGAATATTGAAATGTATCCTATATCTTTGCTAAGTCCCTGATTTTAGTAGTTTTTCTCATGCAGCACACCAGAGATTTAAAGCTTTCAAAATTTAAAATAGAGTAAACTCTCATTTACTGTATACATTAACATGTTAACCATTTTAAAAGCATAATCACATGTCATTTCAACAACCCAGCCATGTTATGTCTTTTTTCACAGATGTAGAAACCAAGACACAGATTGGTTTCACCACATATTAACATTAAAATAGCTATTAAGTAGTCTATGTTCAAATAAGATCCAGCCAGGAAATCAAATATATAAAACACATGAAAAATCCTGCTTTTGAAAAATTGAATGCATATACTGAAAGAAAGCCTATTTGACTCTCATGGTGGTGGTTTTTAAAGTCCTGTGCCTATCAGAGTGTGAAGTACCCCATCTCTCTGTCGTCAGTGGTTCTTGAAATTTCCAGGAAGTTATTCTGATTACCAGACTAAAGGATATTCACTCACACTAACTGCATTCTCAGCTTACAGGGATCCCAACTCTACCCTGGCAGCTAGAGATCAGGCCCCATGGAAAGTGTTGAGCTTGCTGGGAGCAGACAACAGTTGCTGCTCACACAAAGCAAGTAGCTCCCATGCAGGGACTCACACAGGAAGCACTTTCCTACAATCAGCCTTTACAGTCCCTGAGAAACATCCATCTTCTTCCTTCACTTTGATTCCACTAGCTTCTAGATTGTATTTGCTCTTATTGGAATTGCAATCACCCACAGTAAATGCCTCCTATTTGAGTCCCTATCGTCCTAGCCACTATACTCTCATCTGTGCCTTTGAAGAAAAAAACATGCTTACAGAAACTGCTAGACCAGAACTAGATTGCATTGTGGGGTCAGTTTCTGCATAGACTCTGGGGAAAATTTTTGCCTGAGGAATTCTCTTGAGCAGATGGGGCTTGCAGATCTCTTCATCAACCCAAGTAGCTATAGCCCCAAACAGGCTTCTGCTCCACACTATCTCCTCAGCTCCAGTTATGTGAATGATTCCAAGAATTCAGTCTATATAGCAAAAGGTAGTCCAGCATCTTAGATGAATACCCTAAGCCTTTATTCTGAAGTTTTCAATCCTCACACAAGGTCATTTTATCAAGATAGGGAAAGAAAGCTATATATCCTAACTCAGAGAAATAAGCACAGAGTATCAGTCAAAATGGGGAGACAGAAGAATATACCTCAAATTATGGACCAAGATAGAAACACAGGAAAAAAAAAATCTAATTCAATAGAATTAAGCAATCTGAGGAAAATTTTAAAGCAACCATGTTAATAATAGCCACTGAAATCAGATGAATGGAGAAACAACATGAAAACAAGAATAAAGACAGAGAACACCTGAAACTGACATCACAGAGATAAAGAACACACTAGCTGAGCTGAACAAATATATACAACATAGGGGCTCAACATTAGACTAGATGAAACAACAGATGGAATCAGTCAGTTGGAATACAGGGTAGTAGAAAGCATCTAAAACCAACTAGAAAAGGGGGAAAATGTATTAAAAGAAAAAAACCTGAAAATAGTTAAGAGAATTATGGGATAACATCAAGAGGAGCAACATTTGCATTATAAGGGTTTCAGAAGGAGAAGCGATAATGGACTGAAATCTTAAATGAAAAAAATAATTACTGAGAATTTCCCTCCACTGGGAAAAAAAAATGAATAATCAGAGTCTGGAAGTTCAAGAGTTCCAAACAAAATAAACACAATCACACACACACACACACACACACACACACGTGCGTGCATACACACACACACACACACACTAATTAAAACGGCAAAAAATTAAAGAGTCTCAAAAGTGGCTGGAGAAAAAAATGAGCCTCAGGAACTTCAGAAAAATTGCAGATTTCTATCCAGAAACCTTATAAATCAGAAAGGAATGACAGGATGTATTCAAATTTCTGAAACAGCAAGATTCCTATCCAACATTCTAGTCTGCTATTTAGTCAGAATTGAAGAAGTGTGGCACAAACCTGTAACTCACGTGGCTAAGGTGAAGGCCACCTAAAGCCTATGAACTTGGATTTGAGACCTGGGGTTGAGGGTTGAAAAATAAAAACAAAACAAAGCAACAACAACAACAACAACAAAACAGAATTGAAGAAACAAAAAAGAGATTTAGATACAAACAAAAGTAAAGGAATTCATCAGCACATAGCACAAAAGAAATCTTTCAAAGCACAGAGAAAGAGAAAAAAGAAGAGAAATGAACTCACTGTGTATCCCTTTTCTAAAATTGCTGACCACCACATCAGAACTGCTGATCTAATTAATTTGTTTTGCTAACTTAAATACCTCAGACAAGGGGCACTTAGCAAACTGAAATCTCCTCCAACATGTTGATGCCCTTATGCGCATAAGCAGTCTCTCTCTCTCTCTCTCTCTCTCATCTGATCTCCACCATAAAGTCTTGTCTGAGGAGTGCTTTGGACTCTGTGCATCTTTTATTGCTCAGGATTCAAGAACCGGAGGAGACTCCTGACCCTTGGGGTTGGGAATGGTTATGCAACACTAAAAGCTTGTAGATGTTTCATCCTTTAGTAGCAAAAAAATATTCTATAGAAGACAGCATACTCATGGAAATTCTCAAGTTTCAGAATATTCTGAATGATAACAGTGAAAATTGGAAAGCTGTTTTTTTATTCTTGAGTTAGGAGTGTAGGCAACTGTAAAACTCACCTAATATCTTTTTTCAGACAGGAAGTTTGGCAGGAGCTTTCCTTCCTGACAACAAATTTGTCTCCTGGCAGCTGCTACAAATCAGTAATAATTTGGTGTTGTTCCATTGCACAGGTGCAGAAAGACTAGCATTTAAGAGGTTTGCAAACTCTACACTATACTTCCAGTAATGAACTTGAGGAACTTTTTTATTAAAAATTTGCATTGTTATTGTAGAATCCAGATGTCTTTTTTTCTGGGTCAGCTGATTGGTTAGATATCAATATCTGCAGATTCTAATGACTCACAAAAGATAGAAAAAAAGGGAATGTAAGCACTACAGTGTGATTTTCTTTGTCAAGACTTTCCCAAACCTTCACTTTAAAGACTGTAGGGAAGCTGAAGGAAACTGCCCCTCTTTATGGCTAAAATCATGCATATGCCACTTTTGTTGTGTTGCGATCTTACTTGTCAGTAGATCTCTTTAAAGACTAAGGGCAATAAACTTATTTTTTGCTTCTTCACACTAATATTCTCGTATACATGCAATATATAGATCAAAACAAGTAGCTTGCAACATTATTCTGCAGCTAAAGGACCTATTAATAGATCTTTACTTATGTGCAGCAGACCTATCAGTTTATCACTATCCTATTGAGTTCTGGAATCTTTTCATAATCATACATAATATCCTTTCAATCAGTAGGCCAATTATCAAGGTCAAGGCATTTACCTCCACAAATTTATGTCTTAGGTAATTATATGCCACTGTGGCCCATTAAAATTTCCACTAATGGCAATTATAACCCTGTCTCTTCAAATGAATCTTGAAGTTCATAGATTTAAGAATAATTTGGCTTTTGTTTACAGAAAAGCCCAAAGTGATAACATTTTTAGTGTAACATACAAAAAACAAGAAAATATCAAATTTACCTATGTATTATGCATATCTATTTCTTCTCTAGCAGTCAGTACCAGACATTAGTTTCTTAAAAGGTAATATTCATGTTTGCAATGTCAACAGAACAATTATTTTTCTTAATATTTTGATACCCAGTTCCTGCATTTCAAAAGTGATAATGATATGAAAATTAACATTTATCAAGTGCTAACATATTTTAGGGACTTAATAACATTATTTTATTTAATGAGTAAAATGTTCTGTGAGTTCCAAATCATATAATTTGAACTCACCATTTGAGTATAAAGACTTTGTGACCATACATTACATTTCACTGTATTTGAATTTTTATATATATTTTTAATTGTATAATTAGTCTACACTTTAAAATATCCTCATATGTATAGGTTTCTCTTTCCTTAGATATATGTCAACACACCCTGCCCTCCACCAAATCACCAAGTGTTCTTCACCTTTGTCCGGTGAGCTCTGTCACCATTTGCACCCCCACTTCATTTCCTATTGATAACCTCAGTTCCATTGGAAGTGTCCAAGGGTTGGTTTTATTTCGGTCTCTTCCTTTATTTTGTGTGTTTATGTTCCATATATGGGTGAGGTCAGCTGGTTCTATCTTTCTTCTTTTGACTTATTTCACTTATGATAATCCCCTCTAGATACATCCATGCTGAGTCAGAGATTAAATCCTCTTCTAAGGGCTTGTAGTACTCCATTGTATGTATGTACCACATCTTCGTTATCCATTCATATGACTTAAGGCACTTAAGTAATTTCCAGTTCTTAGCTATTGTGAATAGGGCTGCAATGAACACGGGGGTGAAAAATCTCTGCAGATGAGTGTTTTTGTAACTTTGGGTAAATACCCAGAAGTGGGTTGACAGGATCATATGGGATTTTCATCTTCAACTTCTGAGAAATCTCCAAATGAATTCCCACAGGGGTTGCACCAATTTATACTCCCACCAACAGCATAAACATGTTCCCTTTTCTCACATCCTTGTCAAATTTGATGTTTCCAGACTTTTGGATAATAGTTAGTTTCTTGGGAACAAGGTGATAGATATCTCATTGTTATTTTGAGTTGCCTTTCCTGATAGCCAGCTAGTAGGAACATCTTTTCATGTGTTGACCATCTGTATATCTTCTTCAGAAAAGTATCTCTCCAATTCCTCCTCTCATTTTTTAATTGAATTGCCTGTTTTTCTGTTATTGTGTTTCATGAGTTCTTTGTATATTGTATATTCCAAACACTTATCAAAAATATAGAATGAAAATATCTTCTTCTAGTTAGTAGGTGTCCTTCTGGTTTTGGTGATGTTTTCTTTTACTGTGAAGAAGCTCTTTAGTTTGATATAGTCCCAGCTGTTTATTTTTCTTTTTGTTTCCCTTGATGATTTAGTTGAGCTCCCAAAGACCTCTTTACAGCATGTCATTGAAAGTTGTCTTCCACAAACTTCATGGTTACTGGTCTCATGTACAAGTCTCTATCCCTTTTGGGTTGATTCTTATAAATGGTGTTAGAGTGTGATGTAGCTTCTTCCTTTTGTATATGGCTATTCAATGTTCCTATCATTTATTGAAGAGACATTACTTTCACCATTGTATGCTTTTGACTCTTTTGTCATAGATTGACTGACAGTATATGAGTCAGTTTCTGGTGATTCAGTTCTATTCCACTGACGTGTGCCTCTGTTATTATTACAATACCATGCTGTTTTGATCACCACTGCTTTGTAATAAAGCTCAAAGTCTGGGAGTGTAATCCCTCCTGATTTCATCCTTTTTTTTCTAATTACTTTGGCTATTAGGGATCTTTTGCTATCCCGTACTAATTTTAAGAATTTTTTGCTCTATTTCCTGGAAATAAACACATAGAATTTTAATAGGGATTGCTGCACTGAATCTGTATATCACTTTAGGTAAGATGATCATTTTAATGATGTTGATACTTTTCAGTCATGAGCACAAGTCTTTCCATTTCTTTGTGTCCTCCTATTTCTTTGAAGAAAAACATGATTTTCATTGTACAGGTCTTCTACTTTCTTTGCAAGGTATATGCCCAGGTATTTTATTCTTTTAACTTCTATTTTAAATGGTGTGATTTTCGTGATTTCATTTTCTTCTAAGCATGTTTGTACATAAAAATGCAACAAATTGCCATGCATTGATTTTGTAGTCTGCCACTTTATTATATTCATTGACTAGTTCTAGATGTTTCTTGACAAAGTTTTTAGGGTTTTCAATATATATAATCATATTGCCTGCAAATAATGATAGTTTTACTTCTTCCTTTCTAATTTGAATTCCTTTTCTAGCCTAATTTCTCTGAGACTCCAATAGGATGTGAAATAGCAGTAATAAGAGTGGACAACCTTGTCACTTTTTCACCATTGACTATAATGTTGGCTGTGGGTTTGTCAAGTATTGTCTTTATTATGTTGAAGTCTGTACCTTCTCTTCCCATTTTCGGAATTTTATTTTTTATCATAAATGGGTGCTGGGTCTTGCCAAAAGATTTCTCAGCATCTATTGATATGATTTTGTGGTTTTTCTCTTTGTACTTGTTCATGTAGCATATTGCATGAATAGATTTACACATGTGAACCATTCCGTGTCCCTAGAATAGATCCCACTTGGTCATGATGGATGATCTTTTTGATGCATTGTTTGATTTGGTTTGCTCATACTTTTGTTGAGAATTTTTTCAACTATGTTCATTAGGGAAATTGGTATGAAATTTTCTTTCTTGATGGTATCTCTGTCAGCTTTTGGTATCAGTGTGATTTAGCCTCACAAAAAGTATTTAGAAGAGACTCCTGGAAGCATTTGAGAAGTATTAAGTTTTGGTAGAACTCATTAGAAACGCCATCTAGTGCTGGGTTTTTATTTTTTAGAGAGACTTTTGGTCAGGTTTTCCAGGTCTTCCTGGTTCAGTCTTGGTAAACTGTATTTTTCTAAAAACCTGTCCATGTCCTCAAAGTTGTCCAGTTTGTTAGCATAGAGTTGTTCATAGTAGTCCCTTATCATGTTTTGAATTTCTGTGGTAGCCATTATAACTTCTCCTTTTTCATTTCTGATTCTAATTATGAGAGTTTTCCCATCTTTCTTTGTGAGGTTAGTCAATGGCTTGCATTTTGTTTATTTTTTCAAAGAATCAACTTTTGGTTTCATTCTTTTGGATTGTCTTTTTGTTTTCTATTTCATTTATTTCTGCTTGAATTTTGATCATTTCTTTTCTTCTGCTGATTTTTTTATTTTAATTTTTCTTCTTTCTCTAATTGTTTTAAATGCAGAGTTAGGTTTTTTATTTGCATTTTTTTTCTTGTTTCTTGAGTGGGACTGAATTGCAATGAACTTTCCTCTTAGTGCTACTTTTCCCGCAGTTTATAGATTCTGGTTGCTTGTGTCTTCAATATAATTTGTCTCTATGTATGTTTTAAGTTCCTCTTTGATTTCCTCTTCCACCCAAGAACCTGTCAGAAGCATATTCGTAGTTTCCAGTTAATTTTGGATAATCCACCTTTCTTTTTGTGATTGATTTCTCATTTTAAGTCAATGTGATCAGAGAAGACTCTTGGTATGATTCAATCTTTGTGTATTTGTGGAGATGTTTTGTGTCCCCACGTATGATCTATACTTGAGGATGTTCCATGAGTGCTTGAGAAGAAAGTGAAATCTGTAGTCATTGGTTGAAGTGTTTGGTATAATATCTGTTAGACCTATCTGTTCCAGGTGGTCATTTAAAGTGGTTGTTTCCCTGTTAATTTTCTAAATGGTTCATCTGCCCATTGTTGTAAATGGGGTGTTGAAGTGTCCCACTAATATTGTGTTGCCATCAATGTCTCTCATCAAATCTAATAACACTTGCTTAATATATTTTGATACTCCTTCATTTGTTGCATATACGATAATAAGTATTATGTCTTCTTGCTGGATTGAAACTTTAATCATTATATAATGTCAAATTTTGTATTTTGTTATGCTCTTTAGAGGGAAGTCTTTTTTATCTGATGTGAGTCTAACAGTTCCTGCTCTTTTGGGGTTGTCATTAAACTGTAGGATTGTCTTCCAACCATTGACTTTGAGCCATTGTTTATCTTTTTTAAAAAGGTGTGTTTCCTGAATGCAGCAGAAGGTTAAATTATACCTTTCAATCCATTCAGTCATTCTGCAACATTTGACTGGCGAATTCAGTCCATTAACATTTAGGGTGATTATTCATATGTAGCTACGTATCATCATTTTGCAATTTGATTCTATATGTTGCTGCAAACACTGTCTTTGTTCTTCTCTTTCTCTTCTTAGATTGGCTGGAGCAGCTATGCTTTGACTGACTTCTCTTTTTGTTTTCTTCTTTGCTTTTTGCCTGGGGATGCATTTTAACATTACCTTGAAGTTAATATTAACAATTCTGTTTTTTTCCTGTATTTATTTGAAAACATATTAGTGTACCATTCATTCTAACTACCCACATTTTTGTTCTCTCCCTCCCCATTTTTTATATTTTCTGTCTTCCTGTCTTTATGTGGGGTTTCTTTATACTTTATGGACCTCCCTTTAATATTATTTTGCGAAACTGGTTTTGCGGTGGTGAATTCCTTTAACTTTTGTTTTTTCATTAAAGCTTTTTTTTTTTTTTTTTTTAAGCTTTCCTTAAGTTATGAATGGTAATCTAGCTGGGTATAGTACACTAGGTTGAAAATCCTTTTCTTTCAGCACTTTGAATGTATCTTGCTATTCCCTTCTGGCTTGTAGTGTTTCAATTTAAAAATTCACTGGCAATCTTAAGCGGACTTTTTTATATGTGGGACGTTTTTTTCTCTGACTGCTTTTAAGATTTTTTATCTTGTATTTTTGACATTTTGATAACAATGTCTGGGTTTATTACTGTTTGAGTTTCTTTTATTAGTAACTCTTTGAGCTTACTTTGTCTGGAGGCTTGCTTCACTCTCCAGGTATAGGGAGTTCTCTTCTATTATTTCTTCAGGTATAGTTTCTGACCCCCTTTTTTATGTCTTCTTCTGAGAACACTTTGATGCAAATTTTGTTCATTTTGATGCTATCCCAAAGTTCTCAAAGGCTATCTTTGTTTCTTTGCATTTTGTTTTTTATCTCTTTGCTGGTTTGCCTGAGTGAGTTCCTCTGCCATAGATTGCTGATTCTATTAGAAGCTTCATCCACCCTATTATTGAGTCTCCCTATTAAATTCTTTAGTTCAGATATCATATTCTTCATTTCTTTGATATCTGGCCTCATTTTTCTTTCTTTTTTATATTTTCTTTTACTTCCTCCATTTTATTTATGTATTCCCATGAGTACATAAATCACTGGTGTCCTAATTTCTTCTTCAGGCAATTTTCATACATCTGCTGTATTCACCTTTTCCTCTGGGTTTTTGATTGGGTTCATCATTTCACATATATTTGTCTCTACCTTTGCTCTGTTTAGCATTCTGTTTATATTTCTGTGGGTTCAGTTTCCCTGCAGTAATGGCATTATATAGGGTGATCACCTTGATGTTGGCC
Organism: Solenodon paradoxus; assembly: GCA_004363575.1. Classification (NCBI taxonomy): domain Eukaryota; kingdom Metazoa; phylum Chordata; class Mammalia; order Eulipotyphla; family Solenodontidae; genus Solenodon; species Solenodon paradoxus. The sequence continues at coordinate 202,414 of RJWH01000178.1, read as the reverse complement.
CGGAATTGGCCATCGGGCTACAGTGCCACCTCCACCCACAGGGCGGTGCTATCAGATAGTGTTGAAGTTTAGTCCCTTCAGGTAACCTACCTTCTTTTCTTAATCCTGAGGGTGGGCTATCCAGTGGGCAGGATATCCAATGGGCAGATATCCAGTGGGTGAATCCTGAGACTCTGGCTCAAAATGGTGGTGGGAAAGGCTGGAGATGAGGAATTTTCATAGCTGCCTTCCCGTTATGGTGGCACCATGTGTAATTTCACCATGCAGTTTCCAGTTCAGTCCCCAGTTTTCTGGTTGTCCTGCTACCTTATGACAAGACTGTCTCCCTCACCTCTGTGTCTTGGCCTCACTGTGCAGGCTCCTTACTGCCTGTGCACCAGGTCTTCAGTCTTTTTTGCATCCTCCTGCAGCTCCAGCCCACTGCCACATCTCTGATGCCGAGTCCTGAATTTTAAGCTTAGCTGCATACTGGGATGTTTTTGCCCAAATTTTGTCATCACAAAAGCCAGTCTGTCTTCACAGCCACTGCCCTGCCCTTCCTTGGTATTTGCCTCTGGAAAACAGGTGAGTTTCTCCTTGCTCTGTAGGGAGGATATGAGTCTTGTCCCTGCAAGATTGCCAACTTCCTTTGATTCCTTTCCCACTGTATTCAATTTTAAATGTACATATACATTGCAATTTTCTGGCATTGTATGTCATGGTTAATCAAATACATATATATATATATATACACACATATATGTATAATCAGATTTTGAGGATGCTGTATTAATACTAGCACTGATATGGAATTTTAAGATATAATCATTAAATAGCATGCTTTTTTAAAAAACCCATTCTTTAAAATAATAAACCCAGTCACAATTGTTGTTTTTTTTTTTTTTTTCTATTTTACAGAGAAACTTGCTAGAAAGCAAAACAAAACAAATCAAAGCTAAACTGATTTTTGAGAGGAATCTGATAGTGATGTTAATATTTGTCAAACCTGGATAGCTCAACTTCTGTCTGTGTTCATGATGCAGCCAGCAAGAGCTACTCAAATAGAATGCTATTAGCTACTTGGAAATATATAGATACCAGTTGATATTTGAAAACATTTTTATATTGTTGTGGAACCGCCATGAATTATTCTTCCACGTGGTATTTAAATCATGTCCCCTACGGTTATTGCCTCTGCCATCAGTAATTCTCATACATTGTGATTCTGCAATGTTTCCTTGTTGTGATTGGCAAAGCTACAAATTGGCTGTAATTTCTGGACACTCTATTCTAGCAGATTTCATAGTCAACCATGATGTCTACTAAATTTCTTTTCCAGTTCTAATGAAACTAGTGGTATTTAAAATAAGTTCTATATTTCATTGTCCCAAAACGTCTGCAGTATTATTTTTCATTTACACAGATAAAACATCAAGATATGGAAATTGATTATGAAAAATGTTCAATTTTAGTTGTTTTCTCTTCTTATTTATAGAATTAGAGAGACCCACCTACTCTCTCTCTCTACAATTGCAAGCCAGTTTTTCTAACATTCTCCTTAATTATAATTATTTCTGTCTTGTTGAATTCTTTATTAAGAAACATTCATTTTATGCAAGATTTTTATCAATTATTTAGAGATATATTCTTAACAAAGTAAATTCCAGTTACAGATCAGAAGATTAGAGATCAAATATCAGATCCCAAAATAAACTGAGTAACATTGGTCAAGTTCTCTTAGTTTTAATTGTTTCAACTCTGGAGCTGTGAGAAATTTCAAATGAGATAATCTATTGGAAGAAAAGGTTTTGCAACATGTCCTCATACTTTAAAAACATAATAAAATGTAAGGTGATAGCACTACCTTCATTACATTCTATACTATAAGCATTTCTTTATAATGATCAACTTAGTTTGTTCATTGAAAATGCTATTATCTCTTTATTAATGTGATTCAGCATTTTAAAATTTACTTTAAAACATTCTTCAGCGGAGTTGTAAACATTGTCATTATTATGTTGCCTTTAGATTAGATTTGATATTTGACCTCAGTAAAGGGATCTACAATCTTAGGAAAATTATGCAAATTTTATATGTGCCAAAATATCCCACCCATCACAAAGATTGCAGGATGTCATAGCCTTCAGATACTTCTAAATATCTGTATGTAGGTTTCATTGAGTTTGTTGGACCTGTCATTTTGAAGTTTATTTCAATTTAGTAAATTTTCATCATGATTTTCTAATTTATTTTCCATTCCCCTTCTCTTTTGTGGACTCTAATTGCATGTTACCAAGATTCTTAGCATTTATCTTTGGCAATTTTCATTCTTAATTTTTTTCTATTTCTGTCTTATTTATTTTGGGTAGTTTTATCTTCAAATTTACTTTCTTTTCTTAACATGTCTAATTTGAAGTTAATCTTATATGGTGTATTTTTCATCTCAGGCATTGTAGTTGCTCATCTCTAAAATTTAATTAGAAATTTTTAGTAGGGTTTATGTCTCTACTTATTATTTTGAGTACATATAATACAGTATATATATAATACAGTATGTATAATACAGTTACTAGCACCTATTTTAAACTTTTGCTTGATAAGTCTAATATCTGTGTCACTTTGGGATTAGTTTGATCGATGATTGATTAATTACTTCTATTTGTTATTTTTTCTTGGATATGCTTTTTATACCTAATAATATCTGATTAGCTACCTGAGGCTGTAAATGTTATTTTGTTGGGTACTAAATAAAGCAATTCAATGACACTTGCTCTGGGTTGCAGCTAAGATACTTGAAAAGAACTTTATTCATTCATATCTTCCTTTTAAAAAAGGTTAGGAATAACAATTTTTCTACAAATTCCCTATAAATAATGAGTATTTTTTCAGGCTGGTTGTGAAAACCAGAACTCCTTTCTACCATTCCAATTTTGGATAGTTTACTCATAGTCATGCTTTCATCAGTGCTTCGTTGAATACTTAAGGAGAAATATGTAATGACCTTTGGGATTCATCTTGATAATTTGTACTAGGACCTTTAGCAGTTTGGTCTCAATGGACTCTGAGCTTCAACTCTTCAGCACAGTTTCTTTCTCCATATGACTCCTTATACCATGGCCTGGAACATATTATAAGACAATAAGATGAAGCAATTATAGGGCTTATATCATTTGTTCTCCATCTAACAGAGATCACTAAAAGCTTTTGCCTGATGTCCATTATTTTAATTTTTCCCCTTTTTCAAATTATATTTTGTCTCCTCTTGTTTATTTCAATTTGAAAAGTAAAAAGGTACATTGTTAAGAAAGGAACTGGAAAAGAGTCTGGGATTTCATCTTTCTGACAAAATAATAAGTTAACCTGTCATAGTTTCACAGATACTCAACAAAGGGACATGAGATAACTGGATCAGTGACAAGGCATTTGTTAGAACACCAGTCAGAAGTGCAGTGTAGAAGTGGTTCCTAAACTCCAGTTACTACAGAGTCAAGTGGGAGGACTGGCTGTTAGCTGTGCATGCAGTGGAGGTATGCTGTAGGAAAGGAACCTCAAGGTTTCAAGACTTAAAAAGCAACTGCCTGGAAGCATGCTTGTCCTCCCTGCTAGGGAGATATTATCTTTATCATCCTGAAATGTAAGACAATCTTTCTGGAGAGAGGTGAGAACTGTCTCATTTTTATTATCTTGAAATTTCTTCAGGGAGGAAAACGTCTTCATTTTTACTATCCAAACATAGAAACAAATTTGTTTCAGAGGGAATCCTTGTCTCTGTCTTTCTAGAGTTATGTGCTTCTACAAATATTCTTGAAAAGGTAGCTCAGCTGCACGTGGCCTTTACAGCCTAGATGTGCAGAAACAGGTGAGAGATTTATGGATAATTGTCTCTCAACATCTGGTCCCTGTTAGCCCATCTTATTTGAAAGTGGTAATTCTTTATAGCTTCTAAGAAAGCATAAGGACAACGTTTGGAGAAGAGTGGAAATGAGTTTTAATGTTAGGGCTGTAATTTGATGCCACCTCTAACCACAGTGCATATCTGTGGCACCTACATGCCCTCAGTTCTTAAGAAAGAGAGCTCTTCAGACACCACTTAAGATAAACATCACTGTCAAGGCATCTTATTATTTGTTGACTGTTTTTCACTCAGATCTGAGTAAGGAATTCCAAGTGAACAATGCTTGACTACTAATGAACTCTAAAAGTTAAGGACCTCAATATTGTCTCATAGGTTAAAAACTAGTAAAATAATCCATCACTATTTGAAGTTCATCAGAATCAAGTGAGATTCAGCTGTGAAATTTCTATACAGAGAAAGTTCACCATAGACCAAGTGAATCAGAGTAACTTGGACAAAGCATTTCTATAATTATTGCAAAGCTGAACAAGAAGAAAAGCACTCCATAGGTGATTATTGGTGAATTTCAAAAGGAGAGGAAAACTGAAACACAGTTACTCAATCTGTGCCAGAAGGAACAGAGACTTTCATTAGTGAGAGTGGTTTCTCAGCACTTAGGAAGTAGGAAGTAGGACTTGGTATTTGAAGAGTGCTCACTACCTTCTATTAGAAGAAGGAAGCATTGAACTCTCTGAGTGTTTATAGTATAAAGCACAAGAGTCCTAAGGAATTACATCATTATCAGCATGTAACATGTTCCACCCTCCTGATCAATTTTGCAGCTATGACAAAGCACTTGACTGACAATAAAAACACAGAAAGTTATTCTGGATTGCAACCGTGAGGATGAGGATGTGTTAAATCATTGTGATTGCACAGATAGGAAATATCTTTAGGCTACGTTACTCTTTACTCCTAAGTGTGAACCAATTGAAAGTTTTTAAGAAGTAGTATGATAGTTCTCAAAGTATAATAACTTTTTGAACAAGTTCTTTATAACACTTGAATAGTTTGACAAAGCAGCTTAAGATTTAAAAGTAATGAATGGAGCTCTTAGGGAACATCTCCCTATCAGAGGTGTGAGTAAAATATTTGAAGACTGACAATAACAGACCATGCAAGAGTGCTTTCAGTTTATAAGAGGAGCAATCCAGGAAAATGGGCAGCAGCAATGACAGAGATCCATTTTGACAAAAATAGTAGAAATGAACCTTTTAAGAGGGTGAGAAGTACACAGAGATATCAACCTTTAGGGCAAAAAAGATTAAAGTTTGAAACTTGGGTATGTTAACTGAAACACAGGTAGGTGATGAGTAAGAAACTATAGCATGATAAAATTTACCTCATGGATACATAGCTCCTATTCCAGCAGAATTCTTGCTGGAATTCAGATTTGCAGGTCTGGATTTCAATTTTTTTTTTTTTTTAATTCTAGCATACTATACAGAATTCAATAAAATATTATTGAAAATGTCATATTTTAATATTATATACTGAAGTTTGATATCCTAAACTTAAATTTCTATTGGGTAGAAATTTTCTGTATTATAGGAATGAAATGAATTTTAATGGGTCTGTCAACTATTCTTTTATAATCTTGTTACACACTGTCATTTTGCTTTATTTTTTGACATAGCAACTCATGGGTAAATAGTACTTTATGTATAGATAAGACTACAATATGAACCAAAGCAAAGCTTAAAGTATTAGTTTAATTTCATCAACAATTTTAGATAAAGTCGAAATATAAATATCATACTTATAGTTTAAGTATCTTAAGGATAACTTACTAAAATCTTCCAGGGCTTCTGGCTTCTGATAAATTAAACAGTTCTTATTTAGAATGATTGTCAGGGCACTGTTTCAATGCAATGAATCTTAATGACTCCACCATTGATTAATTGCTTGCCTAATTGTGGAAACTGAATTAAATAAATTAGGAGCAAGAAAAATCAATTTGTCAGCCTCACAGCCCAATTAAGTTATAAAGTTGACAAATATAGGTTCTAAGTTTAGAAAAAAAATCTTCAAATGTCTCTTGGTGAATTCTAACTTTTATTTAATTAGGAAGAAAGTTACATTTCCATCAGAAAGTAGCAGTTGCTATAAAAAAAAGTCAACTTGATTCTCTTTTTCTTCTTAACATTGATTTCCATTTCAAGTAGTTGCTCAGGTTTAATATTTCTCAACTAGGTTGTTATTCCTACTCAATTTTATTATTCTCCTCTTCCCCCTGTATCTGGTGTTTCAACATTTCAAATCTTCAAGAAGAAAAGCTAACTAGCTTTTCACATGATCTAGTGGTTTTCCCTTGCCTTATTCTATAAATCTACAGTGTGTCAGCTTTCCTAGCATGCATTTAAGGTCTTACATGATCAAATGCCAGATTGACTTCATATTTCTCTACATCAACCAATGCCATTGTTCAACTGTCAAAACTGCTATTCTCTCCAAGATATTGATAACTTCTTTCTGTAAGCCTCATTCAATCTTCAGGACTGATTAAAATGACATTCCCACATCTCATTTTTGTATTGCATTGATGATGCTCAACATACTATTTTAAGAACTTTATATGTAATAACTAGTTTAATTTTCAAAACATCTTATGAGGTGGGTAGTTATTTTTATTATCTTGCTGATGGGAAAAAAAATGAAATGTGTTGTGTTACTGCTAAGAGATAGAGCAAGGATTAAAATCTTACTAGCAGGCCCACATTATGATTTTCATGAGACTTAAGCACTTTCGTCTTCATAGGATTCTTCCTCCATAAAATGAAATAAAAGCATATTTTCATTCTGCCATCATATAATAAAAGAATATCAATATGACATTAACTTTTTTCTTTGATATGAAATTCCATTTTTCTTCTAATTTTAGGAGTAATCAAACTTTCTGTGCTTTTCTAAAAGTATTAGCATCTACAGATCTGGTGCAAATGTTCTGGGAATATACCCCGTTGTCTGAGGTCAGTTTGGCCTCTCAAGCACAAGTCTAATGTGTTTCCTGAGTTCTCAAAATTAAATGTGTTTCTCCCATATTTAAATTTTTGTTATATTTGATCTTTGTTTTTCTCCATGACATTCATCCTATGAGGTTTCATGTTACATAATCTGTATGCACTTCTTTACTTAATAATTCATTGATTTCTTGAGAATATTGTCTATTAATATATCATATTTATCATTGATATCGTAGTGCCTAGTAGTGCCTCACATATATTGGATTTCAGTAAATTTCTGTTGCATTTTTAACAAAGCAGTAAATACTAAATCTATAATAAGCACTTTCACCAGTTGAATCTTACTAATTTATGAAAATATAACTTAAATGATTCATACATTATTAAATAACATTGAACTGGAGTGCTCAGAAATCATTTTGTATATTACTTCTTTGGGTTATACTTTTTCAAGTTTTACATTATCACTATTTATAAATCATATTATAATGCTATGTTGCCAAATAAAATATTTTTAAAAAACCTTTGGGAATTTTTTGAACCATTTTTCTACTCAGAGAATGAAATAAATTATTAATCTACAATATTTTTCACTTTTTTTCCAAGAAGTCATCTCATTTCCTTGTTTTTATAGTACCTTCAACAAAATACTGTTGCCAGTGTTGAAAAGAATACACTATAAACTCAAATTTCTATCACTATAATCAGCATATCACTTAATTGGCAAATTTTTGCTTCAGTGGATATGTGCCAATTAAAATTTTACTGTACTTTTTTTACATGCATATTCAGCTCATATCTCAACTTCCATAAACCACTCATGAAATACAAGAATTTTCAGACTCAATTAAGTTCTTTTTTGCTTCATTAAGTATAAATACATTACCCAATTCCTGTTAAGTTTTATGGATATTTTTAACTGGCTCAGATTTTGTTAGTTAGATTCAGAATAGTTTTGTCAATGATATTATGAAATATGAGACAAGGACATTTCTAGTAATGGAAGTTCAAAATTGTGTTTAAATATATACTGGTAAATTGAAAGTATTCTATCTTAATGAACATTTACTTTCAATTTTATGACATATTAAAGCCTTTAGAGTATGGTAGGTAATGCATGGTCCGTGACTTGTTCACATTCTTATTTTCAGACTTTGATATGTCCTATTGTAATATTTAATTTACAGACAAATATATTTTTCCAAAAATGGGTGTGATCTCATGTACTGAGACAAATAGAGAATTAATCAATAGGGTTACTTGGTTATGCATTTAAATGTGATAGGATATTTCAACACATGTTAATTTAATTTGGATCTAATTAAGTGATTTTTAACCCTCACTAATCAAGAAAATTAGGAGTGAAACTGTTCAAAGTAGTGATTGACAGCCTCTATCTCATTCTAAATAAATTGGTTTCTAAGGACATAATTGAGAAATTTTAAAATATCTCTTATGATGATTTTAATGAGAGGAGTAGTTCAAAAGAAAGGGAGTCCTAATATTGATAACCTTTAATAAAATTCTAGGAAACACTCAACATTTAGTTTCATTGGTAATGGTTTTATAGTAAAATATTTGGAACATGTAAGTACAAGACATGAGACTAATAAGAATAATAAGAAAAAGTAAATACAAAAGAGAATTCAAAGAGAAACAATTCAGGAGTATGGGGACTGAACAGAGAGGAATTCCCAGAGTAGGAAACCAGAATCTTTTACCTAATGGAAGTAATAGGAGAGAGATTATGGGGATTATAAATGACTCTAGCACTCACATTAGAATTACAAAACTTTTTGCCAAAAATTGCCTACACACAAACACAGACACACACTTAAGAAAAGCCAAGATCAAGTCAAAACCTGCAATTTGAGTATGTGTGAATTTGAAGTTTATATTATTCTAACACGACCTCATTAAGATCAATTAGATAAGGTATGTCCTAAAGGCACATCCTTTCAATATTCTGTGCTTATCTTGAAATGCAGAATGGTTTTAGTTGTTATCTAACTGAAATGCAGAAATACACTGGAATCACAGCTTAGCTGTCACATATTTTGCCCTGGGAAAGATTGCAAATTATGAATAATTAAATTTGGTTTAAGAGTAATTTTATGTAGAATTATTAGATTAAAAAATACAGTTTAAAGAGTCACTTGCTATCAGTAAAACAAAATTTTATAATAATGTAATGAAATAGGATAAAAAAATAGGATGGTAATACATAATGTAATTGTGATTACTCTAAAACAAAAACTTTTTAGAGAAATTTCTACTTCACCAATATTTGTAAATGTTCCATGTCATCTAAAATTATGTTTTAGTATTTAATGTAGCACAAAAACAAGAAAACAAAAATCTATGCCATTATAGAGCTGTTTTTTAGTTCTCTATCTTAATTCTGCATGCAACTTCCTTAGAATATAGAGAGATAGATTGATAGATATAGATATATTCATTTAATTTGTTTCTTTACTTACAAGTAAATCCAGGCCAAGTGTTTTTAATGTATTTTCAGGGCTAGACATCATTCTAGGAACTGGACATGTAGAAGTTAAACACTATTTTTCTCCTTAAACTTTCAATGTCTATAACTGCAAAAAAAAAATTAAATCTAATATAGAGTAATGATGTTGGGATATAATGTGTAGCTAGGTACTGGAACTGTCCAGTTGGTCACAGATTGCAAATCAAGTTTCAGGGAGTCATCTAAAGCATTCACATCTGATCAATGTTTCAAACGATATTTAGAAGATAGTGAGATTGAAAGTGGGATGAACAAAAGGATTCAAGTAATAATGGTTTAAGTATTCCTCTCTCTCAAAGCAATTTTAAACTTGCTCAGTAAAACTCATTTTTCCTACCCCTATAGGAAAACTAGGATGCTTAAGTTATCTATTCGTTTTCAGATATACAAAATCCTCTCATATCTAGTTTGATATATTAAGCAATAATTAAGGAAATAATAAGCAAATATCCAATTAGACAGAAATATTTTAAAGTAATTTCATCCAGTGTAAGGATGGAACTTCAAATTTTATTGGAAGTCAAAGTTCTTCCCTTACCTCTTTAAGCAGGATGTTTGAGTTGCCAGATTTTTTGTTCTTCCACTTTGTTCTGCTCCTGTTTTCTCACCATGGAATTTGACTCCTCACAGGTTAAAGCAATGAAGAGAGAAAGAGATATAAAAAGGTCTTTCTTGTAAGACAGTGTAGTCAAGTGTGGGTTTATTATGGGTATGACAAATGTTTAAAGGCAGAAATTTTTCAGCAGACTTCTGGAACATGCTTGCCTCTTCAGCCACCTTCCCCACATGGTCCAAATTAGCACACCCTCTGACTCTCCCTCAGAGTGAAAGCTTCAGCTCCCCACAGGCAGCTTTCTACTTCTCACAATAAACTGCCTCACAGAATGCTCTCTTCTCCACCTCTTTCCTCCACCTCCTCCGCTCTTTCTCTCTGTTGCTACAAAGAAATTTACTCTTTTTTTCATTCTTAATTTTTTTATTGGTTTATTAAACGAGTCTTTTGTAAACAAAAGAATCTGCAATATTATATACTTATTAAGATATCGAAGTCCCACTCCAGGCTGTATGCATTTCATACCACTTCCACCTCCAGAACCCCAGTGCCCTTTACCACTTTTAATTCCTTCCTTCCCACAAGGACCGCCCGCCACCCAGCCTCACCAACTCCAACCATAGTCTTTATTCCTGTGAATTTTGTTGCAGTTTGTTTGTTCCTTTGTTTTGTTTCGTCATATTCTACATACGAGTGAAGCCATTCTCTTTTTCTATCTTAACTTTTTAAATTTTCTGCATGAGGATATGAGGCTGAGTCACAAAACAAAACAAAACAATCAAAATAAAGTCTTTTTTTCACTTTGCTGAACTTGTATTTGGTCTAGCAATTTTTCTTCAGATATGAAATTATTTCCATTTTTTGGTTTTAGCTTCAGTTAAAACCAAAACACAATAGCCTCAGATTTAACAAATTGTTACAAAAATAGCATTCTGAAACATTGTGTGTATGTGCAAGCATATCATGCATATTATATATAGAAGATATCATTTATATCTATATCCATATCTATCTATATAACCTAATGTAATTTTAAGAGCATTCTTACCCATAGTCACTATTTTCACAATTCTAACTAATTTATATTTTTTAAAACCAGTATAGCTGTCCAGGGGTAAGGGTAGGATTCTGTGAGAATGATAGAAAATCAATTAACAAATTCACCAAATTCCTTCTGGCCAATGAAAAATTTCAAGGTGATGAAATGTTTTCTTTTATATGGATAGTAGTTCAATAGGTATACATACCAAAACTTAAAAATGAAAGCAATGTCTGTGATTTTCTTGTATGAAAATTATGTATACATTAAAACAAAACAAACTCTGGGTTCTTCAGGGAGATTCAACAGGAGAGTCAGCAAATGGTGTTAAAGAGAATAATTCGCTGTAAGAAGACAGTTTGGGAATGGACCCATTAACAAAAGCTTCTGAATTTCTGAGTGTAGCTATTTCCTGCAAATCTCTCATTCTCTTTGCATGTTGGAAATAAGCTAATGGTGATAGAAAGAGGAAATAGTATAAAGCAGCCTGTGCTACTATTATCCTGGCAATTCTATTGTAGGAACTCCTTTAGAAAAAAAAAACATAATGTACTTTGCCTGGAAGTCTGAAAGAAGGGAGAGTGAAGACTGGTGGTTTGGATGTAGTTAAATTATTACCAGCTGTCATCCATGGCCTTCAGCTGAAACTTGATTAAGAACCAGAGAGCATCAGAATAGAGAAAGAGAAGGTACTGACAGGTACAGGCAGGAACTCTGAGCATCTTCCTACATTCTCAATCTCTCTCTCTCTCTCTCTCTCTCTCTCTCTCTCTCTCTCTCTCTCTCTCTCTCTCACACACACACATTAACCTTCTCATATGCATACTCTATGTCACTAACAAATTAAATGCAATGTTAGTTATGTGAAGTCTCTGGAAAGTGCATTGCTTTTAATTCCTAATTAAATGGGATTTTTTTGAACATTGAAATTCAAGCATTGTTGTAAATCTGACAAATGATTCTTTCCTGGAGGATAAAGCTCCAAGGATATATTATTTTTTAATTTAAATATATATTTAAGAAACTAAATAAGTCATCTCCTTACAATCAATGTGCTTTTATAATAGAAATGTATCAGATGAACTATAGAATCTTTATGTCTTGGGCATTTTCATTACCTCTCACTACAATAAGTTTTATTTAAAATTTCATAAAACTGTAATTATATGTGTCAGATATTAAAGTTTCAAAGCTATCATTTGTTGTATTCTGGAGGAAAAGACATTGTCAAGGCACTGAAGCAAAGAAAGAAAATTCCTACAAGTTATGCAAATCTACATAGAGTTGTAATGAGATGGAGTTTTTTTTTTTCTCTCTCATTGCTTTTTTGCTACAGTTGTTAGTAGGAAAGATAAGACCATTTTGTCAATAGAAGCAAAGAGCACAAGAACTTTTGTATACAGGGTAGAATTCTGTTTATTTTATAGTTTCATGTAGAGATGCCCTCTGAATTTGAAAGAAAAAAAAAATAGACCGTCTTAAATAACTACTTCCACAGTTCAAATAAGCATTTTCTAGCTCTCTCCTAATGAGAAAACATTCACAGACAAAAGGGCACCTTTTTCCTAACAATGAGAAAAGACTAGGCAATTTACCTTATTAGAAAATAAATTCAATGTACTATATGCTTGAGACTTTTAATAAGTGTCCAGGAGACCTCAGATTCAGGGAAGAGGAATGAATACAGACAAGAAAATTTGTAGTAGAAATTTCCATGTCCAAAGAGCCTATATTTTTTTTTCCTGAAAACTCTCCATTCTTTCTCCCTGTCTCCTTCTATATCTCTGACCTAAAGGTCTTGACTTGAGAAGAATGTTGGATAATCAACCAATGGAAAACAATCTCTGAGGAGGTTCACAAAATGATATCCTTAAATATATGTTGTTGATTTTTTTCTTATCATATTAGACAAATTTGAAAAGGTATTTGCTCCAGAAAATTTTTCAGTTCTGACAATGTTTTTTGTGTGTTTTCACATGAGCGCTTTTGCTGCTAAAGAAGCTGTTTGATTCACTTCCACATAGAAACCTCATAAAAAATTGAATGAGTTCAATAACTTTAAATCATTTTGTATTGCTCATGGAGATTTAAATTTCAATGCAAACTTTTTTATTAGTACTTTAATTTGGAAGGTACCAGGCTTCTACAAGATTTAAAATTATTAGAGCATTTCAAATTTTTATAAGCATTCCAGTAAGGTTTTGACTGTGACGCTGGGCTTGTAAAGTAAAGCGCAATTTAAAGTTAATGTGAATTATTTAAGTGATACTGAATTTAGGGCAATTGCTTTGTCTTTTAAACTGGATTTCATGATAGAAAATTAGAATTATATAAAAAAAATCATTTCTGATAGAAATGAAGATAAATCTATTTCATATTTCAGGATATTATTTGTTGGTTCTTGTTTTGATGTGCATTTAATTAGATCTTTTTTGCATTGTTAAAAGTTGTAAAAAAGGAATTCAAACAGTGTCAGTAATTATTATCAAACTAGATTGATTTCTTTAGTGGCAGTTCTCAGATCTTTTTCCTTAGTCTTGTTTTGTCCAACAGTATCATAAGATTTGGATGATGATCTTGCAAAAATTGTTTATTTTAGTGTATGATAGAATGTGATAAGGGAATAATTGATTGAATAAGAAATTTCTACTCAAAAGATCTTATGAAAAAGAATTGCATCTACGAGAATGTATTTTAAGAAAACTATATTAAAAACAAATTTTAATATATACACCTATATAGAAGCATAGAACTGATACAATTTAGAATTCATGAAAATTATTAATATATTTAAGAAAGAAAATAATGATTATTGATATTATTTTTAGAGGACACTCAACATGCACCATGGACACAACAATAAAAACTCTAGATATAGTTGTAAAGCTCACACATCAAAGTATGTGTAATCATGTGAAAAAGGAAGAGAAATTTCTTTATATATATGACTAAGACCATGGAGTAAATATAAATTGCTTTTCTTCTTTCAAATAATTCTGGACATTATATTTTAATTGGTTATGCTCAACTACTGACCGGCTTTAAAAGACAAAGTCCATGTGAGAAAACCTGAAGAATTTAAAACTAGTGAGCAATGAAAAAAGTTCCTTAGATATCTATGTATTTAAAATAAATGAACAAAATCAGGTGGAAATATAATTTATTTTGCTAATCATATGTTTATTTTTTAACCTAAGACACATAAAAAGGGCACATAGAAAAATGTCAACTATACTAACCAACATTAACCAAATTAAAACCAAGAGTTAAGTTGCTTGTAATATTTTTGCTAGAAGAATTTGCCTAAAAATTAGAGATTTAAATGTGAGGAATATGTAGGTAAGTTAAATGCTAAATGCAGAAACAGATAACACATTAATTCCTATCTCCCTCAAATGCTCTAGTAGTGGTGTTCCTAGCTTGGCAACTTCTGATGTTGTCATTAAGGGGACAAGTTTGCTCTCAGCTTGTGACCTTATCTTTGGGTAAGCTAGAACTTTGGTATTTTAGTCATCTGTTATTATGACCCAAACTACTGCAAAACTAAGAGACTTAGAACTTAGACTTTATTCTACATTTCTGGTGATGTTAGTTCATATGAAGTGTCTTTATTCACATATGTGAACCTGAATAACAAAAAAAATTGGAGACAGGGAATTTTCTTTCTCACAAGGTCTCTCTACATGAATACCTTCGGCTTATTCCTACAAAATAGTCTTGCCAGGATAATTATATTTATTAGATAGTCCCTTTCTTCCAGAGTATATTAAGAGATCCCAGTGGAAACTGAAAAATGACTACAATCTAGCAAGTATGGTGTAAAAATGTCACTTTACCGCATTTTATTGGACAAGTTTGACACTAAGTCTGGCCTAGATTCAAGGGGAGGGAGATTCAAACCAATATCTCAAAAGAAAGAGTGTCAAATAATTTGTGGATATATTTAATCTGTCATTTCATTGTGTTTTCTGAATCCCCTAAAAAGGTGATTTGGAAGATATTTTGTTTATGTTTTTATTTTGAAATAGAAAACCTTGCTTTGATAATAATTGATCAAGGGTTGAGAACTCAGTCACATGGCAACAGGACCAAAACCCCATACAATTAAGACTGGAGTCTACAATGAATACTAGTTAAGCTGGAAGGCATACCCTGGTGGAGTGGCAGTTATGCCTGCCATCTCTGGCCTAGTGCAGTCCACATACACCCAAGACCCAAGTTTTGTGTCACAGGTCTAGGGAAGAAAACCAATGTAAACACCTAAATAAGAATAAAATAAAGATGTTTCTTTCCTCTCTACTCCTGCTACCTACTAGCATTCATTCCTACCATCAACTTTCCTTTAAAGCAAAACAAAAAGGAAGAGTTTAACTGGGGTTTTGTCCCTAGGGGCAAATGGAGTCAAGTTTTGTGAACAGCTAGCTGATTTTGCCAAAGGTCAAAAATTCCATGTCTTAAGATTTGGAAATTAGTTGATTGCATGATATTCTAGTTTTCCTTCAAATCTGAGATCTAGAATTTAAATTTTAAAAAAGGAGTGAAAGCTTATAGCTACCAAATAAAATATATTAACTTCTCTATACTGATCAATATGAATTTAGAAACAATGATGTATTACCAATGTATACCAATTTACATTTTACCTAAACTTTACTTGCTTAGGACAAAATATATTTATATCATCACTTATCTTGTAGAAGTGATATTACTTATAATATCACACATTTAGGTTGCGATCCATGAGTCTAACTTGTTTTCTTATAAAATTACAGGCAGGATTCATTGGGTTTGTGGTTTCACCTGAAAGCTCAAATGGGAAAAATTAGGCCTTTCGATGTGACTGTTGGCAGCATTCAAGTCCTCCTGGTGATGTGGGGTCAAGTCATAGTTCTTCTCAGGTTCCCAGAACCACCACAGTTTCATGCTACTTCAAGTTCTCTCCACTAACCATTTGACTTCATTTAGAGAAAAAAAGCAAAGAAATAAACATAGAACACTGAAGTGGGAGTCATAATCTTTACATAATTTTGTGCCAGGAGTGGCATCCCTTATCCTTTGCCATAGTCTTCATTAGAAAGGAGCTAATAGTTCAACATTAATAGACATGAGCTAGACCACACATGAAACACAGGAGTCAGCATTCATTGGGAGCTATTTTCTATGCCATCTAGCACAGTAGATACATTAATTTTGTATATGAAGCTTTTCTCACCATCAAAACAAATCTAGCTCAAAACATGAAACATAGTTGTTTCATTACATATAATTTTTTAAAAAATTATTTTTTTCGTCTTGTTTCAATGGGTATGTGATAAAGACATAAACATTTGTAAAAGAGATTTTTTTTTTTAATTCCAGGAGCACTTGAATTTGAAGGGCACTTTGAAAACACTTGTATTGAATCACTTTTCTCTCTCTCTCTGTTCCTCTAAATGTTATGCTCAAAACATGGGCTTTTCAGTTTCATTCTGCTATATATTTTTTATTATTTTAGTTCAAATAAACAGAGAATTAAGGTATTTCTATAATGTCTGTAATCCAACCCAACCCACTTTTATTATTCATCTTCTTCTTATTCTCTAAAACCTGATTAATTCTAAAGGACATAGAAGAGTCTCTTGGCTTCTCTTTACATCTGCTTCTGAAGTTTATATACACTAGTTTGATATTTAAAAATGTTATTATGACAATTTTTACATATAGAACAAAGGTAAAGAGACAGACAATGAATCTTCATACATTTATCATACGAATTCTGCAACTCCTGAGATCTTTTTCAAATCTGCTTCATCTAGCGTTTGTTGTTGTTTTGGTGACTGACTATGACTATGTTAAGAAAATCATAATTTTTCAGTATTCATATTCAATTATGTGTCTTTCAAAAATAGTTATTTGGAAAACCAGAGTGAAAAAAATCACAATTAACTATTAACAATGATCTCTGGCTATTATTACAATACTAAAATTTCCCTAGCAGTCTCATATTTATTAGTCCTTTATATTTTTTCTTCAAATAATAATTTAACTGAGCTATACACAGTGTCTTTGATAATTATATCTCTTGTTTTTTCCTCTGTGATTTGGCTTATTGAGGACTTTGTGTCAGTTACCTCAGAAAATATCTTACGTTCTGGACCTTTCTTTCCTTGTATTGCTCTTTCACCTAATTTTTCATTTGTCATAGTTCATATAAAAGAGAATCTGCATTTAAACTTTTGTTTCAATTTATTTAACATTTTCTGCAAGAATAAATGATGGATGCTGCTGTGACCTTTATTTCCTATCATCTTAAGGGGGCATATACGTCCAGGTTTCCCCCACAGTGAAGAGTAATCTGCATGTTGAGATGCTGACAGCCATTTCTCATTTCCTCCACCATACTTCACCACTTAATATTTTATCTAAGACTTTCATCAATTAATGACTTTTGCCTGAATCAATTATTTTATTAGGGATTACAAAAGTTTTATTTTATTATTCTACCATGCCTTCCATGTGGTTGAATTTTATTTTATAATCTTTTACATTGACAACTGCTGTTATATATCTGCCTGTCTTGTGTCAACCCACAGTACTTGATAAATTGGCTGCTCTCAATCATTTGATGGAGTCTGTGAGATGTGGCATCATGGTTTGATCTGAGAAGTAGAGTGAAGAGAAGGTTGGACTAAACAGGGAACGCATACAGATTTGATTTAGAAAACTGTGGAAACTGGTTAACCAATCTATTGTTATTTATTTTGTGTCTGTGAATATCTAAAGTAAGCACACTGGTGGTTGGGAAGGGAAGGTGGTCAAGACAAGAAGTTGGTATTTTTAAATATGAATGAAATCTTTTTTGGTCTCTCAGTATCCTCAAGATCCCAGCCTAGATGATGTAAGTGATTTTCGTGAGAACCCAGCTGCCTTCCCTATGGAGTTCACTGCACAACTGATTTAAGAGAATAGCAAGAGATGAAATTGTTCTAGGTCCAGAAGCTTCCCCAGTCAACAAGGTGAGAGACCAGATAAACAATCCACACCTGAAGGACAGCAGCCCCTCTTACTCTATAACAAAGTTTAAACTTTACTTTCAGAATTTCAGATTTTTCTTTCATAACAATTGAGATAAAAATACCAATACCAAGGTTACTGTGCAAAGTAAATGAAATACTGTAGATACATTTTCTGCACATACTATTCCATGAATGATAGTTTTAAAATTTATTCCTACTAATTGCATTACTCTTTTTTCAAGATGCCCCCCCCTCCAACAAACTACAACATATGAAAATTAAAGAATGCATTGTGGATCTTAACTAGAGTCATTAACTTCAAGATCACCATGTGATTGGTACTAGACACTAATATCTTTATTCAGAATTGAATCAAGAATGACTCTTCATCATTCCTACGATTTTACATCCTGACAGAATAATTACTGAAGCCACATTTTCCACCTTCAAAATATATATCACACAGGAAAAAATTAAAATTTTTGTTGAAGTTAAAATATGCTACACTTGTACTTCCTCCAACTATGAAACCTATCAATCTGTCATTGATGGAATTCAGAAAATATTTTTTCACAGTTTGTCCACTAAAACCATAGTTTTTATTTTGAAACCCATGATTTCTTGGTATGTGCAAATTTATTAGTTCATTACACTTTGCCTAGCATCTAAGTAAGTAACATGAGCTATAATTTTTAGCATGTGGTCATCTTAATTTTAAAAAGTGGAAGGGTTTTCTTTAAAACTGATCCAAATTTTTCAATATGCCACATTCTCCACCTATATGAATAAGGTTCTTTATTACTAAGCTTCCAAATCCGCATGAGTACAATCCCCTAATGCAGCTCCTTTATTTTATGCTTCAAATTAAATTAAGGAAAAAAAACTAAAGCAATTCATTCTTTTACCAAAGATTGGCTTAATGCCTGCCTGGTGACAAGTACTGTATTTTGTGAGCTGGTTACAAGAAAAGAAAAACATGTCCTATTCACAAAGAAATAATCAATGTGGGAGAGACAAGATTGGTACACATTTAGCCATAATCTCAGACCACTGGTGAAGAAAACCTTTGATCTAGTTTTAATTAAAAAATGGTAGGATAAAAAAAAAAAGGCTGCAATTATGTTCAGTTGGTAATTTTTATTTTGAATTTCAAAGAAGGATATTCATAGGCACAAAAAGAAGAGGAAAGTCCAAAGAGAGATATTGGAATAAGTACAGAGTAGGAGGTGTACAATCTGCTTTCATAGAATAAATTGAGCTTCTCATCTCTATCATATGGCCAGGAGAATCTGTGATCTATCCATGCAAAGATTCAGAAGATATATAAGAGATAAAATTAGAAAGCATGCTAATATCATGGTAAATGTGAGATATCACCTGGAAAATATTGGTCTTCTGAGAACTTAATATAGAATAAGCAAAAAAAAAAAAAGAAAGAAAGCAAAAGAATAAAAAAGAAGAAGTATGTCATAAATAGTGGAATAAGGCTTTTATTAGTATAGAAATACTCTCTACACTTAAGCTTTTTGTATATGTTTCCATTTAAAGCTCAAGTCTTCTTGTGTAGTTTGACATTTGTCTTAAATGCGAAATTTCCCAAGTATATTATGCACCAATGAGTGGTCTTCTACAATTAAAAAAAACTTGAATATTTGATTGTAAGGCCAGGAAGGAAATAGTGATATGTATGTGTGTATGTATGTGACATATATGATATATGATATATTTATGTGTGTTCATATAATATATATTTGCATCAATTTGAAGAGATTTATAATACCTCCATTTTGGTATATATGATCAATACCTGACACTCCTATTAAAACTGCCTGGGAGAAATTTGTCACCAATGCCAATTTTATATATAATTCTGACTCCCAGTAGATAGTTGATCACAAAATGGGTGAATTGAATTAATGACTCCCAATTACTCTGTCCTCCAAACTTTCAAGGAGAATTAGAAATTAACCTAATCTTTGTAATTTACCTAATATAAGTACTTATAGATTATAAAGCAACCTCTTCCACCATAAAAACAGACAGAATCAAACAGTAAATAATGATCCAGATACAAGCAAAACACAAGAGAACATGTTGGTCCAAATGAGAAACTCAGAATATTTATTCTTCTCTCTTTCTACCATGTCACCAGTTCTATAATCAAATCCTTGTTAACTTCAACTGTACTTCCTCCATCCAGTGGTTTTGAAATACTTATATATACATACATTTTCAATATGAATTTTTAATCTTTTGCAGCAAGTAGATTAATATATTTTCTATTATTTGAATCATACAAGAAAAGTCTCTCTCTCCAAACAAGTTGAAAATTTTAACAGTTAAGCATAATTATTTAAACAGCGCATGGCAGGTTTATAATGGTCTTCTGGGTTGTTATTTTAGAAGTATTCTACAAATCTAAAGTATACTACAAAAAAAAAAGTATACTACAAATCTAAAAGTGGAAGTTTTTCATGCAGTTTTAAGCAAACTGTGTGAAAACTGTGAAGAGAAGAGTGTTAGAAGTTTTGGAGAAACTGCAGTAGATAAAAGAATCATGATTGACTTATAATGAACCAACAGAAAGTTTCCTATAACTTACCCTTGTTGCTGCATAGAAAAAGTAGTAGATACATAAAGTATAATTCTGTATCCTGTAATAGTGATACTACTAAGATAAATTAAAATAATTTGATATAATTTAGACATATTTTGGACAAAGCATTATAAATGCTTGGTGATACATAGGTTTAAATAATTCCTAAATGCTTGATTTAGGTTACTGAATGAAGCTTATTTCCATTTGTTGGTGTGGAAAAGTCTAAGAGAATACTGTTAATAAACAAAATGAGATAAGATTTATCATATAAATAGTGAAATGTCACTGACTATTCATATAAGGTTGTGAAGAAGGAAATTGTATATAAAGAGAACATAACTGAGAATTGTGGTATAAAATACAAATGCATATTCTTTAATCACTTGCATAGTATCTACATAGTTTTGAACATGTAAGTGGATGATGTCAGTTTGGACAAGATTTAACAGACAAGATAAGAAATCTGACTATAGACCAAGCTATCAGAAACTAAAAAATATTTAGTTTGGACATAAAAGTTAAGAATCAGCAAATGAGACCAAAGAAGTAAGCATAGACTAGGATGAAAATAGAAGCGAGAGGAGAATGTTTAAAGAAGAGTTATCCACTATCTTAAATGTTGCTAGGTGATGCAGTAAGATGACTAATTAAAAATATTATTGCATTTGGCATTACAAAATTATCAGTTTGTGAAATCAGTATTTTCAATGTATTATACAGATGGCTATTGATTGGAATGTCTTGAATAAAGAACTGGATGTGAAGAAATAAATCCAAACCTAAGTTAGCAACCAATTTATGATGACAACTAATTAAAGACTTAAACTATGACAAGTAGCTGAGAAAATAATGAATACTACTTTTGTGTTAGTGATAATGATAAAATACAGAGACACACTGGCTTTGCAGGAAACAGTATGGACAATTAAAGTAGCAAGAGACTGCGGTAGGAAGCTTCCAAGTTGGTTCTAAATAATAACTGCCTCCGGCTGTAGACTCCTTTGTTTTATGAAGGATGGTCTAAGTGACCAACAGAATATGCAGAGATGATGATATGCCTTTTCTAGATTAGTTATTAGGCTTTAAAGTTTGGTGTTTGTATTTGATTCTCTTCCTCTCTCTTTTCTTGCTCTCATTTTCATTCTTGTTCTTAGGGAAGCTACATCTAACACTCTTCGAAGGAAAGGCCCATGTGGAGAAGTATCCCATTATCTTACTGCCAGTGGCCATGTGAATACGTATGAATGAGAATCCTCCATCTTGATGGGACTCTCAGGAGAGACTGATATAGAAACACCACGTAAGCCACTCTCAGATGCCTGAACCTCAGGAAATGTAGATGATAGCAAATATTTGTGTTTTAAGCTGCTACTTAATATGTACATTGTTACACAGCAATAAGAACTAAATACCAGTGCTTGACACATGTCAAAGTATTGGCCTTTCCTGGAAAGAGCGTTACTTCACGCATTTTTTGCAAGCATAAAAGATGTGGCACTTCAGAGAAATTTGTAGGTTTATTCTTTAGTTATATGCCCATAGAGCTTAGGACAGTGCTTCCTACATAGTAGATAACTCAGTCAATATTTCCTGAATGATAAAATATTAAGTGACTTTTTCTCAAAAGAATATCAGAATTCTATAAACTGAATAATAGGCAATCATCATCATACAGTGATCTAGAACCCTTCTACAAGACTCTCATATCTCCTTAGAAATGATAATAATAATGATAATAACAATAATAGCAACTTTGTAGGGTCTTTCTTAGAGCTAAAGAATAGATAACTTGCATAGATCAATCATAAAAAGTGTTTGGGATATAGTGAACATTTTAGCAAATGTTAGATATTATTATCCTCACTGACTTTTTTTTATTTTAGGGCAATACTTTTGTTCGCAATTTTCAAATGTTGATTTCTTACTAATCACTTCAGGATCTTGTTAAATATGCCAATTCTGAGTCAGTAGATGTGAAAATGGACCTAAAATTTCTGGATTTCTAACAAGCTCCGGTTATTTTCTCTAATGTGCTTCTAAAGAACACAATTTGAAGGGCAGAAAATTAGGTTTCCCTGATAAAGCATTTTAATCTACACAGTGTCTAAATACATCAAAAAAAATTTTGGCAAGCAAATATAAAGTCTTGTTTATTAGGATTTGAATGACTTTAATGAATCAATTGTAAAACAACATAGTAATATTCTTGTATTTTTAAATCTAGGAAAGTTATTTTTTCCTGAATTTATTTTAATCCTATTGAATATACAGTTTTTCTTTTCCCAAGAAAATTTTATAATTTATTAATTTTAATCTTATCCAAACTGAATAATTCACAAATTAATGCTGAGGAAGTTACACCAAATATGAGTCTACATTCACTTTCAATAGGTGACAAAATCTCGTTATTTTATGAGGTTAAGAGATCTTACTTATATTTCAAATGAAATAATGGACTCTATAATTGATATGGTCTCTATAATCTCTATAACATAATATCTTCTAGCTAAAAAGCAAAAAGTTTCTGAAGATTGTCAACAAATATTCCACCAAATACCTTAGTGATAAAAATTTATGTCTAATGTGTAAAGAAATCATTACTTGTAAGTTTTATTTTACAAGTCTTTCTATTTTTAGATGAGGGAGGGTGATACTCCTTTTATGGCTACTTTAGATGCAAAAAACAAAAACAAAACAAAACTTCTTTTTACCAATCATAACCAAATATTTATTCAACTGGCAACATCAACTATTTTCTGAAACCACTTTCCTCCTCAATCAAAGAAAATATGGATCACACTTGTCCTATCTGGGAAATATCCATGGGTACACTTTAGGTATTGTCCCAATCAAATTCTCTTTCTCTATTCAAATGAGAAAATGGCTATCCACCACAGATCTGTTATAATTACTTCTTGCTCATATAGGTTGAACAATTAGCTTGTTCAAATCTCAGTTTAGAACAATATCTCTGATGAGTGTGGCCATAGGGCTTCGTTTCTCTGTTCAGTACAGGTGGACAAACCTCAGGAGTCCTTTCATTAAACCATAAGCAAACATCTGGAAGTCACCTGCCGCCAAGATAAAACTCACATGGTAGCCATTTTTACAAGTATCAAGTTGCCTGCCAGGAAAACTCTAAAGTAATCAGTCAAAACAAAAGATATCATTTGGCTAAAACAGCATTAAAAGAGATGAGCTTTAAGTGATTTCTGATTCCACTTAAGCTTGCACCAGAAGACTATAATTTTTCTAAGAATGTAAAACAAGATAGAAATACAAGCAAAACAGGGTGATTGTTACCTCCCTTGGTGAGAGTCAAGACTAAAGGAGGTTTGTAACCATCTTTCCATTTAGCAAGTGCCTTCCTTAGGAAATACTCTAGTGCCTTAACTGAAGTAAAAAAAAAAAAGTTCCAGCTAATATGATGAATTTAATATAAACTAGTATTTTCACTTAGAAATGAGGATAATTTTTAATGAAGACAATTTGTCTCTATCTGGTTCCCAAGGGCCGTTCCTAATGACCCAGTTCTAAATGGAGTATAATCTCATCTGACTGTGATGATAGATGCATTCACTCTTGTGGCCATTTGGCATTTTCAGGATTCTTTTAAAGAGTTGTGATTGTCTGCAGGAATAAAGAATTGGAACAGAGATATAAACAAATTATCTAAGATAATTTTTAAAAAGAACTTTGACAAGTCCAGGTCCAAAATAGCAGGAGCAACAAGAAAGGAATAGGCAGTTTAATTAGGGTCAGTTGTTAGATTCATGTTTGCTCTCTGGGCTAAATAAATTGTTTTGCACAGTCATTTTTCCCCTTCTCACTTACTTCTTAAACGAACTTCATTAAGAACAGTTCACTTTATAACACTGACTTACTATCCTCCTACTTTTTAAACCAGTTATATTATGAATACAGATAATTTAAATGACAAAGATGCTGAAAATTGTTACAAGTAAAGTTCTTATACATATTTGAATCTCTTATTTACATTGTGTCTAAACTATAAGTTGTTACTATAGGACTGACTGACTGCTATTGGCACTAGACTTTCCTAGGAAGTCAATCTAATAATGTCTTGAGATGAGCTAATATTTAAAAAAAAAAAAAAAAAAAAAAACAGCCTCCAAATTATGAGGCATTGGAGTTCTGTTTACAAAAAGAGGATAACATATTCATTGGAGTAAATTATATTATCAACCAAGCTGGAAAACAAAAACAACCTTTCCTGAACATACTAGGAGTGTCAATACAAGTCTTGAGACAAATCTTAATGTATCTTGGCTACTATGCCAATGTTTGCTGATCAAGCTTGTTAACTGTGGAGAATAGAAAAGAGTCCTATGTAGTACTGGATTTTTAATTAATTCTGTCGCACCTGTGTTTTTTTTATTTAGAGTTTATAAAAACTAGTGATTATTAAGTCTAATTCACACTGAAATTTTAAATTGCTGAAACAATATGGAAGTATGCAATCAGCTATCTAAATTATAGACACTGCGCCTCCAGCAGAATATAAGTAAAGTTTATATATTACATAAAACCTCTGAAATTCCAATACAACTGATATTATAAAACTAAATCCTTGATTTTTGAATATTGGTAGCAAACATTTGAATTCTGATAAAGACACAAAGACAGTAAAATAAGTCAAAGGGAATTATAAGAATTTAAAGACAAGGTTTGTATTATCTGGGCTATAAAGTTATTAAGTTCTTACCAGGTAATTTTAGTTATACACTCCAGAGAAAGATATTTGGAAATTACATTAAACAGACTTTCACATGTGTTTATTAGTTCCATCTTTTCTAAATTCAAAAATATGTTGGGAAATTTTTAACAAAGGAGCACTCATATATAAATTCTGTTTGTGTGACTCTTACAACAGATCAATTTAAATCATCATAAAACTTATCTTGTGAAAATTACAAGTCAGTCATTTGTTCTTTCTTGTCTTCCCTGAATTTTTATGAATACTAGAATTTAGATAAATATTAGTCATTAATTGATAGGGAATTTGGATTTAAACATGTAAAAGAGAAAAGAATAGAATCTGAGCTTTGGAAGAATTAATCAACTCTCTAAAGTGGGGAAATAATCTTTCTTCAGAAAGGATTACACAATACCAATAACATCAATGAAAGAGGTAACTCAACTGAAGATTAAAATAATAATCAGGTAATATCACATGTAATTTTATTCAAGAACTTAGATAAAATAGGAAAATTTCTTGAAAGACATGAGATACTAAGGGCTATTTATATATTTATATAACGTGCAATAGTATAATAGTTATATAATAATATAATATATAATAATATAATATTTATATAACATAAGTATTCATATGTCTATTTTTTCAAATTAGTTCTTCAATAAAACCTCTGTACAAAGAAAGTTTCACATTATATTGTTAAATATTCAAACCTACTGTCCATTTAAAGTAAGTAAAATGAATTCTACATAAACTCTTGCAAAATATTAAAGAGAGGTAAATAATTCTCAAATCACCATGTGAAATTGATGCTACTTCAATACCCAAACCTGATAAGGCATTACAATAAAACAGAACTGAGTACAATATTCATATGAACATAAATGAAACACTCATAGAAATTTCTTAGCATATTTTAATTAATAATATGTAAAAACGGGTATTATATTATGACTAAAATTGTTTTTAATCAAGAAATGCAAAGTTGTTTTAATTTTATTAAGACAAATAGGCAATAGATCATAGGTGAATGATTTAAAAAAACAATTTGGCAAACTCAGTGGATTCTGAACTAGCATTTGACAAGATTCAACACTGATTTCTGATAAAGTTTCGGCAAACTAAGAATAGATGGGAGTTTTTTTCAAACTGTTAAATGGTATCTGTGTAAAACTTACATCTAATGTCAAACTTATGAATCTCTTCCCACTACGGTCAGAAACAAGGCAAATTTGTGTGCTCTCATTATTTTTTTAAACATTATATGAGACAATCTAGCTAATGAAATAAGGCAAGAATAGGAAATAGAAGGTATTCAGATTTATAGAAAGATGTAAAACTGCCTTTATTCATAGACAATCTGATTTTCTACATTAAATTCATTGAAAACTACCAAAATTTACTGGATTTAATAATCTAATTTAGTCTAGTTTATAGGATAAAGAACTGATATATAAAAATCAATTTTAATGTTTATGACCGAGCAAAGAATAATTTTAAATTAGAATGTTACTTATACTAAAATTTGTGTGGAAATACAAAGGAACTAGAATAATCAAAGCTACTGTGAAAAAGAATAGTGTGGTTAGATATACATTGTGTGATTCTAAGGTTTATTATAATGCTACGATGGTCAAGGAAGTTTGTTATTGACATCAAGACAGATGACAGATCAGTGGACCAAAACAGAGTCTAAGAATAGAATCACATACATATGAATCAATGAAAAATCATTTGAGTTCGTGGTCCTTAATTGTATTTGCATATTATAATTACCGGGGGAAATTTCAAACAGTACATATAACTGAACTACACTTCAAATTTTTTTTTTTATTTATTGATTTGTCTGGGAAGGGCCCCAACTATTATTACTTTTAAAAGTTCCCAAGTGATTGCAAAGGTCATCTAGATTTGGGAATCATTAACTTGCATGTAAAGTTTTACCCTTATGGAAGTGCCAGCTCCTTCTTGAATTGCCGTATCTCTTCTTCACACTATGATTAAGAAACACATTTTTTTCCTCCTAGTTCAATATACCACCTTCCCAAGGACAAGTCCATGCTCTCATTTTTCAGGAGATGCCTGAAATTTCCACATCTAATTGGCCTATTCAGAAGCAAGTCTGTATCCAGCACCAGTTATTGAGTTGTCATTAGCCAAGATTGCTTTGAGAAGGCTCCAGGTATACAATACACACAATAATAAAACCACTCAGTTCCAGATATGTGGGGCATTGGTATGGACACACATCTCAACCATGCATCATATATATCACAAGGTCTAATTCCTAAGAGGTTTACCAAACAAATTAATGTTAATTCTTCCAACTTCTGGAGAGATCACTCTGTGGGAAACATGAAATCATTACATCTTTTTAGTAATAGTTACTGCATTACTTAGTTGGTAGTCATTAAGAAGATCCTCACGCTTTTGCTCATGCAGCATTTACATGTGCACACAGGATTAGCTTTTATTTGGTGGTATCTGCAATGGCAAGGAAAGTCTCCTAGGAATGTTGCTTTGAAAATCTCTCACATGCCAAACGGGCTCTGGTGTTGCTAAGTGTATGGGGCCCCAGATTGTTTTGTGCAATTTTCTTAGTGCTGTGTTAGGCAGTATTCTGAAACTGTCCCAGAGATTTTCACTTCTTGGTGAATATGCTCGTATTACTATCTCCCCTACAGTGTGTATTGGATATGTAGATATGATGGTATATCACTCCTGTGATTAGGTTACCTTATATGTCAAAGACAAAGATATTGTACAGATGCAATTAAGGTCTATAATAATTTAGTTGCAAGTTAACCAAAAGGAGATTATTTTATTCAGAGTGCTCTGATTTAATCATGCATGTGCTTTCTAAATTTAACAACAGAAAAAACAATATAGCCAAGACGATCTATCATTGGCTTTGAAGAAGCAAACTACTGTGATGTGGGGAGGACCACCTGTCCAGGAACAGCAGGAGGTCTTCAGGATATGCGTGTTAGTACTGCAACCACAGAGGATGAATTTTGCTAATAACCAGTAAGTTTAGAAGAGGACTCAAGACTCAGATAAGACTCCATTGCCAGCTGACATTTTTATTTCATCCTGGAAAGATTATAAACAAAGGATCCATTTATCTATACACAGAAACATGACTCACAGATATTGTAAACTGTTTTAAGATGATAAGCCTGTGGCAATTTAATAATTAGCAGTAAAAAGTTAATATATCTAATATTGACTTCTGTATTATTCTAAGTATATAAGATGGAGCTATCCTGCTTACCAATACACTTTCTATTATTCCAGAATCGGTCAGGGGGAATTTCTTCAAGCTGATTTCTGCATCTCTTTGATATGCCCTGATATTTTTTTGAATATTTCCTTGTTTTCTGACACAGTGAGATGGTCAGTCTCATCATAAATATATATATGCAAAATGTTTATATATAAATATATAGAGATATAGATATTCCTTTGCTTCAGTCCTTCGGATAAATTTTCAAGGAATCCTGGTTGCCTTTAGCAAAGAATTACATTTTGAAGTTTCGATCTAAATACACGATGTATTTATTACCACTGAGGTAAAAGGTTCTCACAGAGTTTATTATATTTTTTCCACTTCCATATCTGTTAATGACCCTCACAGAGTTATTGAAGTTTCTCTATTTCCATATTTGTTATTTTTTCTCCAACAGAGAAAAAACTGCTTCTTACATCCTTAATGTATTTTCTTACTTGTCCCTTGCCACTGTGAACATTGCATTTCCCTTTGTTTCAGATACTTCCACCCATCACATTGATGTTCCCTCAGCCTACCTTGGCTGACATCCTGCTCCTGCCCACTCTACAAAGGGATACCTTCCTCTTCCCTTGATGACTCTAATACCCCATTTGATCTAAATTTAGATGCGATACCTTCCTCGCCACATTCAGGCTCCAACATCCATCTCATGTCACTGCATGTAGAATTGTCCTGCAAAGCACACTTAAATTTGACTTCACATGCCAAGTCACTCCCCTGGATGAGCATCCTTACCCGCTTTGGTTCTGATACCCTATACTAGGTCAGCTTCAAGCATGAATCCCTGCCGCATACTCATCATAATGACTTCTGACTTCCTATGCTTAATCAATTCATATTTATCCAATAAATCCTTTTCTAGCTCCATCACTCTGCTAGGGTGCATCTTGATCACATCCTCCTTGTTCCATTTCACTGCCTTTATTACAGATCCTTAACTAGCTCTGCCCCACATACTAGACTTAGTACTGAAATGTATCTTAATAACAATAATAGACAAGTAAAAATGATCTGTAACTGACTTATATAAATATATTGCTTATATCATGGGTCAAAATGGACCCTCAGTAAAAGATTGCATTTGGAATATTATTTGCAAATCAGGATACAATATTCTATGTAGGAATTATACAAAGGATTTCTTAAAATGATGAAGAGGAGTATGAAGAAATACCTTTTTTCTCACATCGAATTTGGAATTAATTTTAGAAGACATATGTAGATGACATGATAGATTACAATCAAAATATTATTTTTATTAGAGATAAAGCTGGATTTAGAATATAATATTGATGAGTGGAAGAAGGTGATTTCCATCTCCAGGGATGAGTCACAGAAAACAAGAATTGCAAATTATATACCACCAGAAACACTGACTTATATTAAATCATCTGAATATTGAACAGTGGTAGAGCGGGATTTTCAGAATTTTCCCTGAAAGACAGGCTTCATTCCTAATATCTACACTGATCTGGAGTGTGTGTTGAAATCAACCCACTAAAAGGAAGATACACAGGTAGTAAAAATTCATTGCACAATCCATTGCTTCCCTTTGTCATTATAAAAACCAATATTTTCTCACTATGTAATCATGTAATTTCTTACCTTGCAAAGGCTACATGAAAGGTTCAAAGAACCCAATTATTTCATTTATCATATTCCCTCTTATGAAGCATAGCTAAAGTATGCTTCTCCTCCATAGGTACTTTCCTTTTACATTTTAATGTTTGGCATTCTTTATTTCTTGGGAGTATTGACAAGGTATTTTTTCAAGCAAAATGGATATGAAGGAGCAAAAATCTGTAAAAGACACTGCTGTGTTTTCATGAGGCTATTTCATAAGTACTAATCAATTCTCAACATGAGGGTGTCTTAAAATTTGTCACTAAAGACTTTGAAATGGACATGGTAAAGGAGGAAGTCTTTCCTCATCTTTATATTTCTGCTCTTGTCTTAATATTGTTTTGTTGAGTTGAGCAAAGACACACTCTCTCTTCAACACATGTGAAAAGATATCTTAAAACATAACATGTCTGTTTTCTACATATAGTATTACCATCGATCATCGGACATTCCACATCCTAAATTCCAGATATAGGTTGTTATTTGTATTTCAGCAACCATATTTGAACGTTTGAAAATAACTGACAGGTCTATACTGATTCTGTCCAGGCAGAGTATCACTAAGCATCAAAATGTACACAGGTGATGTCAAATTTTGAAGTTATTCTTATATGATAACTAGAATAAATTCATTTATTCAGATGGAGAATTTAAGACATAACCAGAAAAACATTTAGAATCCTGATTGATAGAATTCTGCAAACTCAGTTCTATGGCCATAGAGTTATTTCTTAGTTTTATATTATGAGATAATGTTGTCTGCTCATTATCCTTTGTCATTACAAATGAGACAGACCTTTTTGAGAAGATACGTATTTCTCACAGTCCATTACTGCTAGTGAAAAATCCATGGGTACAGGAAAGGCCATAAGTATTGAAAAGTCACAGGAAATGCAGTCTGGTTTAGCTTTTGTTTATGTTTCTTTGCTTGATTGCCATTTGTTCATTTTACCATTACCTTTCTTTCCAGTACTTTATAACCAAAGCCAAAGAGTTGTTAGACATAACTTTTAAGCCTAAGGGTTTGTTTTGCTTCTGTTTCTGCTTTATTTTACTTCTTATTTTATGCATTCTGCTCTTCCATTAGTTTAGTTTAGTTTAATGTCAATACTTTGAAGTATTCCAAAAAAATAAGCTTTGGGCAAAAAATGCAGTACTTTTCATATACATTTCCTTGACAAAAATCTTTTAATGTTTGATACTTAACAAAATACTAAAGCCAAGATTTTATCTTCTGTTGAGATATTTATTACCTTCAGTTTAGTTTACAAAACTTGGATTTTTCAACTCTGCAAAGTTCCCATTTGGGGATTTTTCAGTGAACTTACATGGAAAATTATAGACATAGATTGACTATTCTCTTTAATCTCTGATTTCAGATGGGTAATTTCTGAGATCCTAAGTTTCTTAGAGGACATTGAAAGTCATCACAAATCTACACATTACAAAATTTTACGCAATTTTCCTACGGCACATTCAGAAGCTACGGACTCCTCAGCCTATATTCTGAAATATACAATTTAAATTAACGTTTCAACAAAAGACTGCCATTAAATAAAAAAGATAACACTCTGCACTCTTCAGTGACTGTCTTCTCACTAGGATTGTTCTGTCTTCTATAGTCAGTAAAACCAATATTGTATGTCTTCTAATTTGCACTTATTTCAGGTACTAAGCTTTACCTTAAAACTCTTACCTATACATTTTGAGAAGAGATAATAAAAATCTCCCCCTAATAAAGCTTTGAATATTAAATTAAATCATTCAGATATAACCTTAAGACTAACCGTGGCAAGTAGATTGATAATTATCAATTGAAATACATTTGTATGCTTGGAAATACTGTTTCCAAATTATTTAATGTAACATTACTTCTGATAACAAGTATTATGTGTATGTCTCAAGTGAAAGTGTGCAAACAGAATTATTAAAACAAATATGTATTTAAATTATCTGCTCTATTATATTTTCAAGAAATTATAAATAATTACTAGTCATAAATATTTACAACTCAGAATATATCAGCTAGAAGACTTGCAATTATTTAATAGCAGCCTTTTCTTGGTGAATCTTGGAGCAATCCTGCCTTAGTAGGTTTAGATATTCCAATATACGCCATATCACAATATTTACTTCACTTGGAGACATAAAATTTTGGGCCCTAACAAACATGGAATGAGGTCAAATAGCCATGTTTGGCAATTTATTTATGCTTCAACACTGAATAGAAATAGCACAAAATTCTTCATATTTTAAATATATTGCTAGATATACTCTTTACAGAACAGAGGATATTCAATTTTCAACATCCTCTATCAAGAAATAAACATTGTTCTCAGTCATTTTGGGAATAGAAGATGGAGGAAAGTGATTTCAGCAGGATTAGACAGCAACAGGTTAATGCTTCTTAGAACTGTTTGTAAACAACTTTATTTTTCACAAAACTTTGTGAGTTCTCTGCATTTTGAACATATATCTTCAGTTCAGTTTGGGATTTTTAAGCAATTCAAAAACTGAGATCTTAAAAATAAGGGATTAAGAAATAGTATTAGATAGTCTCAATGTTATTTTGAATAGAAAAATAAGGAACTTTGTTTACAAATCTTAATGGCAGATATTTGCCATTTGGCATTCTGAAGTTTTCCCTTGAAGGACAATTAAAATAGTACTATGAAGCAATCTCTTAATTCTAAACTTGGGACTGACAGGTGATCATGTTCTCTGAAATTTAACTAAAATGTCTCCTTTAAAAAAGTCTATATTGTTTTATACTCAATGTATGTAGGACTTTAAAAGTGTTGTTTGAAGAAAACTTGCCCTTTCCATTGAACAGTCTGTGTTTGGTTACACAGATTTCTATTCCAAGGAAGCCCAGACAGAACACAAATTGATTCACATTTCTTTGGCAATCCACTATGTGTCTTTCCACCTTACTCTTTATCTCCAGTTTTCCACCACTCCCTATGCTAACTGGTCCCAGGTATAATGAAAGAGGAAAAACCCTAATATATTCCCATTGAGATGTGGTGATCAAGTGTATGATTCCAGTTGCATGTAGAAGCAGTAAAACTAATGAAGGAAAGTCAGAATGATGTGGGTTTTTTTTAGCTGTTTATTGATATCAAAATAAATCTAACTTCATTCTAAATCATAATCACAGGCAGTAGATAAATTGCAATAACATAGTGGGTTAAAATAGCAAAAAAAAATATATGTAATAATAGTCATCATTGCTATGTGTAATTGCCTAATGGCGTGCGTGTTCATTTTGTAATGTGATATTACAATGCAATAATCTGAATGTCCAATGGTAGAATTTTTGATGCAGTGATGACATCTGAATAGGGTCTGTGATTTTTTTAAAAAGTTTATTTTCTAGCACCTACCATGTATCATAACCTCTAGAGTCTGCTCTCACAATTAGAAAGTTATTTCTTTATGGAGGCAAAGTGAAATGCTATCTATATGTAGTTATTAACCTATCTATATCTGGAAATCTTTCCTGGCATTTAAAGCACGCTAGCACGAAAACAAACAGAAAACAACTGTAACAAAAATAAACTGTGGTGAATAGCATATAATTAGATAGACAAGAAAATAGCCAGCTTTATTGAGCAGTAAGATGAATTCCTACTTTTTAGTATACTTGACCATGCATTCATAATAATACAAATTAGATCAGAATCATAATTGCTAGTAAGATAGCATTCACTGTCTCCAGACTATAGGAAATATGAAAATTTCTCATCTCCTGCTGTAATAGAATCTCTCTCCACTTTTATTTTTTTTATGTTTGATGACTGATAGCTCTTAAGATTCCGCTCTTCCCCTTCAGTTCCATTTCCCACCTTTTTAGAAAGCCCAAGTGCTCCCTCTTCTGGCCCCTGGAAGTTCAAACCACCTGTCCCATCTCCTATCCACTCCCAGAGCTGGCAAGAACCTTGCAATTGTCTAGGGAGTCTCCTTTCTAGTGCTCCAGTCATTTTCAGACCTGCTTTGGGACTTCTTGTTCTCCTAGGAGAATTTCATTATCTGAGTAATAATTCTCTTCACATTCTAATGTTGTAAGTGTGGCATTATCAGTTTCAACATTGGAAACAAATGTTACACAGTTTAGCTTACCAGGAGTTTCATGAAAATATTGCTAATTAATTGGGTCAGATGATTCTGCTACAAAGACACTTTGAAGTTAGACATGGATATTGGACTTGAAAACAGAAAATAAAGAAAACAGATAATTTTCTAAAGCACTCAATTTCTTATCGAAGTAATTTTCTACTCATGTATTGCAGTGTATTTCTTCATTTTGCATATAAAATGAGTGTTTATTGTAATAAAGTGTTTGTAGACATAATTAAGGGAGGTGTTAAACTGGTTAACAGTTTATTTTGCTTTTGTGAAAATGTGACTTTGGGTCCAGAGAAAAATATTCTTCCAGCACAACCTTATAAGAGAACAACTTTGCAAGTGAGATCTAAATGTACAAATAGATTAGTCAGAGAAACAAATGCTTATACAACAATTACTTTCCGGTTTCAGAGCTAAAATATAAGTTAATTTAACTGGTTCAAAAACAATTATTAGTGTCTTAAACACAGCTTTAAATCAGTATTTTAAAATTAGGATATAAAAAGTTAATAGGTTCACTTTTTAAAAATATTTTGCATGTATTTTAAAGGAGTTCTGTTTTATATATCTTGGAAAAGAACATTCCACAGATAAGTGAGTTTTTCAAAGAACACTATACCAACCAAAATTATCCCTTTGATTCAGAACGACAGTTCTAGGTGTTGCAGTCATAAATAGAGTTCTGTCCTCAAATTCTAGAAAGTGGCATATGGGTTCTTAGGTAGTCTATTTTATCCAAAACTTTATTATTAGAAAGCTGGACGAATAGAATTCAACCATAGAGCATGCACTATGGAGGAGGGAACATTTATCAGCTTATATCACATTATATTCTATATTACATATTTTATGTTATATGCAATACCCCTATTTAATCATATTTTATATATGCAAAGTAGTTGTAATTTTAATTTGTTATCTTGGTTACTTGTACATATAAGTATATGATCACATGGTTGCACACATACTTTAAGAGAAACTGTAGCACTGTCATCCACTGCTCTAATCTAGTAATGCTACTTTACTGTAGTATTTGAATCATATGGCTAGAAATACCTAGGGAAGTATTTTGGGAAAACATCATAGGTCTGGGTCTTGGGTCATCACCCAACAGAGTAAACTGCTTGAAATAAAAATGTTCTAGATTTGATATCAATAGCAATGTAAAAATGAGTCCACACTGTTTTCTATAATGTAAAATGTTCACTTAAGTCATCATTAAGGGGTACTGTCCTTATAGTTAATTACTGTAAGGTTATTCATTGAATGTCTTCCTTTTCTGAAACAGACAGTAAATAGCAAAGTTAGTGCCAGGGAATCAAAAGATGTATTAGAGTATATATGAATAGAAATATTTCATTGCCTGTGTCACTAAAAATAGACTTGAATATGGAAGTCATGGAATGATTTAGCCTATTAGAAGAAAGTAGCAGTAATCTGGAAAATATTTATTTGTTTTCACTAAAGCACTCTATGTTCGGACCTTTTTCTCTGAGATCACTGCACAATTTAATTTTGGTGCTTCCAATGAGAAGTCTGATATAAGTCCGATTTGTTTTCCTTTGTGTACTTTCAGGACAATTTTCAAGATTTTCTCTTTAGTCCTTGTGTTCAAAAGAAATCACAGAAATATGTCTAGATGGAACTTGACTTATCATTACTAGCCAACGCATGATTTGTTCTGTCTCAAATTCAGGTAAAAGTTTATTATTATTATTTATTTTGCAAAACTCTAATGAGAAAAAAAAATTGCAAACCAATGTTCATAGAAGCATAATTCACAGTAGTCAGGACATGGAAACAACTTACATGTCCACCAACAGATGAATGAATAAAGAAGTTGTGGTCTATATACTCAGTGAAATTCTATGCAGCTGAAAGAAAAATGAAATCATCTCCTTTACAACAAACTAGATGGAATTAGAGGGGATCAGGTTAGGCAAATTAAGCCAGAAAGAAAAAGAGAAGTAGAGGATGGTTTCACTCATATATGGAATTTAATGAAACAAGCTATGAAGAGACAAAAAATGCACACAAGACACAAAACTGACTGGGGCAGGGAAGGAGGAGAATGAGAAAGAGAGAACAGGGCAGTGGTGATGGTGAGGGAGAGAATGCATACAGACCCCAGGGTGCAATTTCAATGTCCTAGAATGTAGTTAGCAATGTAAATAAAAGAAACATCACTTTTAAGTTAATAAATAAAACAAAAATGTTATTATTTTTTAAAATTATTTTCTTCTTTCTATGCTACCTCCTCCTTATTTTTTTTCCTTAAATATTGATTTGTTGTATGCATATCCTTCTGGAATTATCTACCTTTTAAATATATTTGCATTCCAATTGTATAGTGTTATCTCAATGGCTATTCAAAAGGAAAGATAAATGATATGTGTTATGTCATCATCTCAAAGCTGTCTCCATTTATAAGGGTGCTACCCAAATACACCTTCCTTACTAATAAATCTTCTAGGAAACTTTAAAAGGTAACATAAAATGATATTTTGATCTACTTGTACCTGATTCCTCAATGTCTCTTTGTATTGTGATGACACTGGTTGTTTTTTAAAGTCATATGTTGCACACCTAATTTCCCCTATTTTCAACATCTTGCATTAGTATATTTTTTTACAATGAATGCATCAACACTGACATGTTACGATTAATTAGCATCCATAATGTTTACGTTCTCTAGCTTTCACCTTACATTTTCTGTTCCAGGATCCCTTCCTTGATGACACAGTTAATCATCTTGAATCCTTAGCCTCCTGTTTACTGTACCAACTTCTCAGACTTCTCTTGGTTTTTTTATGAGTACAGGGTAGGAGTTTGTAGGATACTCATTCATGCAGATTTTAGTGTTATTTTTC
Source organism: Solenodon paradoxus (assembly GCA_004363575.1). NCBI lineage: Eukaryota > Metazoa > Chordata > Mammalia > Eulipotyphla > Solenodontidae > Solenodon > Solenodon paradoxus. The sequence goes on along the minus strand of RJWH01000178.1, from coordinate 165,231 downwards.
TCATGATTAGATTTGGTTAATGGGCACTAGAAGGACTCCAATTTTAAAACTGGAGATCTATGTTAGTTTGTATTTCTTTCCTCATCCTTCTGTGCCTTTAATTTCCTTAGATCAATCCAAAATTAATTTGGAAATTCTAGAATTAAGGCTTTAAAAAAATTAAATTCTTCAACATTTGCTTCAATTTTTTTTTTTTTTTTTTACTAAATTAAACTGAATTACATGGCATTTGTAGCTTGAGCGAAATTTAAGAAAATTATGGGGTTTTGTGTTAAAATTTGCTCTGTAGTAATTGTCTTTATTATTGAAGTGTAATTGACATGCAGCATTATACTAGTTTTAGGAGTAAAACATAATGATTGCATATTTGCATAAATTGCAAAGTATTGCCACAATAAGCCTAGTTAACATCCATCACCATACAACTATTATTACTAAATAGTTATTATAAATAGTTACAATTATTTTTCTTGTGATAAAACCTTAAGATACTTTAAAACATAATTCTGGTATTTTTATTATTATTGAAACGAGGTAATTACTGCAAGAGCTGAGGATTTAATGAAAAGTGCTTCCTACATATATTCCTCCCTAGAAAGTGTTACCTCAACATGACTTAGAGTTATTGATTACTTATATGCTTCCAGTGGAGAAAAAGTTCACCTCTACTGTTGAGTGCTGTCCAGAAGTTCATTCCTATGGACTGTTCCTCACAACTGTCCCCAGACTTTTACTTGTAAACACTTCCCCTTATTGCAGCTATTGGTAATTTTCATATGTCTCTCAAAACAATATATTTAGAAACATCCCCTCTTTTTTTAAAAATAATTGCTCCTAACTGGTCTTTATTCAGTTAAAGCCTGAGTAAAAAGATTTGTGAAATGTCTATAACCAGAAAAATATTTATTTGAATACTTATTTGAAGGACACAAAGATAAAATTTAGATTCCACCTAGCTCTCATTTCCTCCTAATTTTCAGGACAACTATTCTTACATTTATATGAATCATTCAATTGTAACATGTATAGTGACGGATGTTAACTAGACTTATTGTGGTGTCATTTTGAAATATATACAAATATGAAATCATTATGTGTTAAACCAGAAACTAACATACTCTATATCAATTATACCCCAATTAAAAAGATAAAATATTTATTGCAATGGTATGATTTTATGGTATTATTTTTCAGCAGCTGGAGGTAGAAAAACATTGAAGCATTTTAATAAAAGTACACAAACTTTTGAAATACATGTAAAAGTGAGAGAAAATAAAAAATATTTTGGCATCCAAAAATATAAACTGAATGCATATTTGAAAATGCATGTATGTGGAATACGTACATGGGAATAAGTTTACATATGTACATATGTCGAAATATATTCAAAGATCATTTTAGTATTCTTATCCTTCCACATCACATAGGATTATATCAGAGATCTTTCTTTTTATCATGTATTATCCAAACTATCAAGTTATATTAATTATATACTATTATATTATGAATATACAGATGAACTAATTTTAGATATTTTTTATATTCAGCCCTATTTTAATAATTTAACTAATAAAATGAATAGTATTGTTTTGATAAGTTTTTGTTGTATAGTCTCATAAATAAGATTAATTTGACAAAATAAATAACAAATTCAAGATTTGAAACTTAGAGTGTGTTCAGCAAAAATCATACAAATTTATCTTACCAGTATAGATGTCTCTTTTTCCCTCACTTTTTTTTCATGTTCTGATTATTTATAAAACAATTCCCTTCAGAATGCAGTCATTCTCTACTAACTTCATTTTACTAAGAAATTAGTCCTGACCCCAAAACACACTCTGGGCTATTAACTTATTATTTGCTGTCTCTCTGTCTCACTCTGTCAGTGAGTTAAAATAATACAACTTTGCTTTAGTCCATCTCCCTCTCTGTTCTGAAAACTTAACAGACTTTTATTCTACCTCTACAATCAAACAGAAACATCTATTCAAGTCAATAATGATGTTCAGGTCATTAAATACAAAGATTATCCCTCTGTTCTTATCCAGACCTCTTAATAGCATTCGACCTAATTGATCACTTCTTACTTTATCAAAGTACTTTATCTTGTTTGATATGACATCACACAACTCTGGGACGTTGCTTACACTTTACCCAATGTTTTGTATGTCCTTTATCTGCTATAGCTTCTCTTGAGACCTTTAACTGTCAATCTAGTGTTAAGTAACTAACACCAAGTGTATATGAAAGCAGAATTCTTGACTCACTACCAAATCAATTCTCTTTCTGAGTCTTCCTTTTGTTTTATTTGTTTTTGACTTTAAAGGAAATATACAGGCAGGAATGAAGGTGAGTAGGCAGAGAGAAAGAGAGAGGAGAAATCCTTTTTTATTTTATTTCCACTATCGATTGTTCACACTAGTTGTTGCCCGTCAAGACCTGGGACCGGAACCCAGTAGTATGTGGCTTGCATCCATCTGAGGTGATTGACCCAAGCACTGCTCCATCAAGGTGTGCCTCTGAGTCTTTCAATCTGAGCATGTAACACTCATACAGCACATCATTAATTTACACCAAAAATTTGGTATCTCCTAGATTCCTTTAATTTTCCCTTAACCTCATATTTGATAGTCCCGATGTCCTTTCTGACTCCACATTCATTCAAATCTGTTCACTTTTCTCCATCTTATACCTACAACTCTATCTACAGCCAATATCATTGACCATAGTCTTTCACTTCTGATCTTAATATTTATAATCATATCACATTACTTTTCAAAATTCTCTCACACTTAAGTAAAGGCTAACAAGTCTACATTAGTTCTGATATCACTTTCCGTGACTGACTCTGCCATGCTTACTTTTTTTCTTGGGATGCTTAGCTTGAAAATTGCTTAGATCCTATGAGATAGTTCTAGTTTTTTGATATTTGGAAAAACAAAACTAAACTATGCTCTAGTGTTGAAAAACAAACAAACAAATGTCTTGTTCAGGTGTAACTTCTTATCATTCACCACAGCCGAAAAATTTTTTTCTTCATAGATACTGTCATTGACAACTCAATCAAAAATAGGTTATCTTAGCTTAGTCATTCTCTATCATGTCACCCTATTTTATTTCCTTCTTACAACTCATGTATTTCTGAATCTATTTTTTCTTGTTTGATTAGGTGGTGTTTTCTGTTTCTTCTTACTAGGATATAAATATTGTGAAAGCAGATACTTTATCATGGTTATAGGTGCAGCTCCAAAATTTCAAATGGCATTACATAGCATGTACTCAAAACATATTTAATTAATAAATAAATGAATTACTGTCTCTTTATCCTTTCCATTTTTTAAATTTTATAGGAAAAATCTTGTGCCACATTTAATTTGAATATTTGCTATAGGTAAGTTTTATCTTATTTTTAATAACTGCATGCTTATGTTATTGATTTAGGTTTTGCTTTTGTTTGCTCTGTTTTCATTTCAGTTGGAAATCCTTATAAGTCTGGTAGGTAAGAAAACAGATTTTTAAAAATAGCATGTGAAAAATCTCCCCACTCCAATTATTACAGTTTTTATTTTTACTAAATACACCCATCTTCATTGACAATGTACAATTTGAAAAAGGAATGATGTTTTTAACTCATTGGCACCTGAAAATGGATTTAGTTAAAATTTCCCTTTCTGATGTACAAATTAGGTGTAGTATTTTGATAATAAAATATCGAATAAGCAATTTTCAGCCTGGCCCTGAACACCTTTCTGCATCATCAAATTAAGGATAAGGAAGACTATTGATGCTCAGTTAAACAAGCCAAAATCAAACTTATTTCCCTAGAAAATGAAAGCTTAGGGTGAGTCTAGATAGTTACAGGTGTACATTAAGCATAAAGAGAATTGAAACCAAAAATGTAAAATTCTATGCTTAAGAGTTACTTTACTGTTGATATTTAGTTATCTAAGATTTCTTTACCAATTCATACCATGTGTCTGAGTCATTGACTTTTAAATAACTTTAAAATATTTCCTCTCCATATTACGAGAAACATGCTTAGGACAGCATTGTTCAGTGTTTGGCACCAACATTAATGGATGCTTTATCATTTTCCTCTCATGGATAGTCTCCCTGTTTAATATCCTTTGCATAAAAATGATGCAACTGCTAAATTTTGCTTCTATTTTTTAAAATTCTAGATATTTTAAAGTCATAAATTATCCATTATATGCTACTTGTGACTTCCTAAGAAAAAGCATTCAGTAAAAACAAGCGAGTGCAAAGAAACATTTTGCTTCATGTTTTATCACAGATTCACCAGAAATTATGCTTTCAAAAAGTACAAAAGTGATTGTACATAGCTAAGAAAACAGAGACAAAACAAATGTTAAATTAAAACAAAAAGAGATTGACAAATCAACAGTTTTGATGTTATATGGAAGGCTTTAGTTTTGAGTACTGTGAATTGAAGATACATTCATGCATATACAGTTACATACATCCATACGAATTTACTTGTGTGTATGCTTAAGTTTCTTAACCTTGGCTCCATGGAATTTATGTAAAAGCTGCATGTGTGTACATTTATTTATCTTAGTAGATTGCACATAACTTTCCCAAATTCTCTAAGAAATTCATGAGTACACACAAAAGCTAAGCATCATATTTTTGAGGTTTTTGATGAGATCTAGAAATGTATTTCATTGATAATTTTTGTAATACAATTCCTATTTTGAAGGAATTGATTTGTGTTTGGTTGTCTTTTATTCTAGAGGGGAATATAATGATAAACAAGAAAGTTATAATTTTGAATGACTATTGTCCTTCATTTACCTTTAATGTTCTCCTAAAAATAATAATAACAACAAAAATACTAGCCACCACATATTGATGCTTGCAGTCCTCTGGCTCAGTAGTTTATGCTTCAATCTTATCAATTAAGTTTACTTAACTACCCATATTTCACAAATGTGGAAATTCAAGGGATTGATTACGCGTCAAAGCTTCACGTTTAACAATGCTAATAGAGCGTTTCATCTTTTATTTCAGTAAGTAGTGTAAAATGAATTCTGGATTACACCTGGGCACATTTACAGCCAGATATTTTATATTTGGTTCAAAATTGTCTTAGAGCTCCTAAGTAAGGATAACTGCACCATCTATAGTGAAGTTGCTTTTAAGATTCTTAAATATTACATAGTAGTTTTATAGTCAACAGAAAACACTTAATATAAAAACTTTTGTTAGATTCAGTATAGTAATTTTCAGTTCCGAAAAGAAATAATTGGTCTGCTGGTTAAATAAAGGGCCTTATCTGATTGTTTTGTTGGACAAACCATGACTGTAAGCCTATCAGAATATACAGTTACTAGGAGGTGTCTTCTTACCTCTAATAGATGGTAAGCTTATATCACAGCAGGAAGTCTGTCATATTGATATTTGTATTACCCCTGAAAATGATAGTGTCACAACCATAATAGATGTGCAACAATTACTATTTAAAGTGTTAATTGACATTTAATGTTCTAATATTGATGTTTCTCATACATACTAATATATTCATTTTTTAAATGGGTATATTAGCTCATATATGTATTTTGAAGCAAGATTCCTATATAAGTATTTTTAAAATGCAGTGGAGGTGTGCCCTGGAGGAGAAGTCATTGGGTTAATTTCTTCCAAAGGACTCAGGTCACATGCCCTCGGGTCTGAGTCCTGGGTCGAGGGGAAAATAACCAGTGTGAACAACCAAAATGAAAATATAATAAAATGCTTTTCCTTCTCTTTCTTCCTGACTGCCTGTCTACTCACATCATTCCTATAATTTTTTCTTAAAAAAAGAAAAACCAAAAAAACCGTGGAGGCCTGCCCTGGTGACTCAGCTGCTTAGCTAGTGGCTAAGGCATGAACCAAGTAAGGTCAAGGAACTTGGTTTGTGACCCATGGTAGGAAGAACAATCGTAAATAAACAATAACTACACGTACTTTTTCTTCCTCCCATTAAAAATAATGCCTTTTACTCCTCTCCCTTCTTCTCTTAAAAAAAATGCCAGTGGTAAAAGAACAAATACAGGGAAGAACATTCAGATATTTGCAAGTGCATTTATTTGCTTAATGATAAGTCTATATTAAAGGTCTGATATATTTTTTTCCTAACTTAGGTGTTAGTTACCTATATGTTAGTTAAGCATTTTTTAAAAATAACATTTACAAATATTATTTTTACCTAGTTTTATTCTTGTTATTATTCAAGCATAAGCATTAATAAATAATAATAATAACAGAGCAAGCATTTATGGGGTACTTACTCTATAACAACTCCACTTTAAATGCTTAACATATAATCCATACACTATTCTAAGTGTTTTACTTATATTATCCTCAATAACCCTGTGAAGTGCAGATATTGCTATTTTCTTTAAAGAACAGAAAATATAGTTACATGCCTTATCCAAAATTATACTGCTAATAACAAAGCACACTCTTAATAAAATGAAGATTTGAACCCAGAGGCAAGAAATGAATATTCCTCCTTTTTCAAAAAGCTATACTGTTATACTGACTTTGCCTGTGTAAAGTCTAATTTTATTCCCTTTTTCCCCTTAATTCCGCTTTTGTTATTCAAATGGGCATATGTTATTATATATTTTTATATTCAAAAGTTTTCTGTTAGAATTTAAAATTACTTTTTTCAGTTCTTATTAGGTATACAAGAGTTAACCTGTAGCATTTAACATCCATTATTATGTAAGCTTGTTTTCATTTTCCTACAGAATATAGCCAAGTGTTTACTATCTAAGACTTAAAATGTTTTTATGGATTGCAGATAAAAATGAATTTTATATTCTTTTCTTGCTGACTATAAATACCATAATCCTAAAAAAAATTTTAATATAAATACAGTGTCAGGATCATTTTTTACTGTTTCTTTCCCTCCTATTTCTTTTCCTCTTCACATCTACTGCTTTCCCTTAATCAGGAATAATGAACAAGATATTGGGTCAACTTGAATTGGGAAGTTATTCTGACTCAATTAAACATAAGAGGTCTCTCAAGCATTTGGAGCAATGAACCGGTGGCCTAATAATCCTTATTGTACTTTATTGGTTATATACTCTTCACAATTTCCCAAGCAAAATTGCTTTTCCAATTGGTGATTCAGAGGACTTAAAATTTCTTGTATATTGACATTGCGTACAATGCTACCCAGAAAAAATATTTACTGATTGAGATACCTTTTGTTTGATTTCAACAGATTCAAAGCGAACCTCCTTATAAAATTCAATTATCCTTCAAATTCAGTATTTATATCATTGAGGTTCAGAGATAGTGCAATGACTATAGCAAGGAACTATTATACACACACACACACACACACACACACACACACACACACACACACGCAAACATTTGACAGAAGTCCAGAATGAAATGAAAAGCAGTAATTTCTTTTTTGATGACCAATATAACATCATACTTTTGTCAACTATTTCTCATAGTATTTGGCATTATTATTCTATTCCAAATTCTTCAGGGATTTCATTTTCATTTGTCTTAATATCATATTAAAATACCAATATTGCACTACATACAACTTCTGCAATGTCAGGTTTTATTAAATGAAAACTAACTGATAAGGGAGTGGATAAAGCAGGTCAGGGAAAAGGAGGAAGCCAGGTGAAGGTACAGTTCAATCAAAAGTATTCATTGCAGTCTGGTTATATAAGTAGCTCTGGAACATAAATTAGTCTGCTGTGTTTGTCCAATCTGAAGACAACAGTGCTGTGCTTGGGGGTGGGTGCTTAAAGTCAGTGACAGTGACACAAATTATAGACAGTCAAATAGATGCATACTACCCAGAGATTTTCCCAGTTTCCAAATTCACTAATAATTTTAAGGATATAGAGCAGCAGGAGCCTCTGACGCAGCAATCATCCCGAATACCATGGACAGCTCCTTGATTGCTACCAAGAGTAAGTCTCTGTCACGGAAAAAAGAGTGAGCTCTCCAAGTGAGAATCCTGAAGTCATCACACAGAAAGGGAAACATGTATGCTAAAAAAATCTAGTATAATACTCTTGAGAAGTGAGTAGCTTATATGCTATCACCAGGAAGCATTTCCTTATTGATTACAGGTTTATTTGACATAATCTTTTGTTGTCACAGCATTTCATAACACCATTCTACATTTTAGACTCTAAATTCCAATGTCCCTTTCTGTGCATTATGCTGCATCCTTACCAAACCAGCTGATGATACCAAAAAAAAATGCCTTTCACATTTTATTTCTCCTATCTTGAGTTTTTTAATTTGTTTCTTTGTTTAGGAGAGTTGTAAATATTATTGAATGGAGCAACTTCTCCAGATCTTAGGGAAAATATTATTTCCATTTGTACTCCTAAACCTCACAGGATAATATGAGCAACTCTCTCTTTATCACCACTCTACATTATTTTTATTATAGCATTTGCTATATTCTAACATAATTTTGTATTTACATGAAAAAGATTTCAGCAGATTTGAACATTTTATATGATATCACAGGTCACAGATTTATTTTACATTCAATAATATAGAATCAAAGATGCCTAAATCCCACTTGTGAATATCAGATTGAGAAATGTTATAAAAAGCTTTATTTATTGAGATGGTTTCTCTACTATATTCATCATTTCTCAATAGTGCTCAACTTAATGACTGAATATGTATTGGGCAACAGAAGATAGATTCTTAAGATTTTGATCTTCCTCTATTTATAACCTAATATTTTCTTCAATTCTATAAAGCACACTCACTATCAAACTCCCCACTTACCTTTTGCTTTATTTGCCTGTTTTTTTTTAAATTACATTACTGTGTGTCAAGAATTGATCTGAGAATCTGACATGTTAGCTTTCCCAGTCCTCACTGCAAACTGACAACGTATTTTCTGCTATGTCAATTCAAAATAAGCTTGATGCCCAGAGTGGATAAGTGGATTACTTAGGATCACAAAACAATTAAAATATAAATGCAGAGATGTCACTTAGGCTGCCTGACTCTAGAATTCCCACATTTCAATGTTTGTTTTAATTTTATATATATATATATATATATATATATATATATATATATATACATGATGCTTTGTATTTATTAGATATTGGTAAATGTGTTTCAATTTTTGGCCAATTTAAATTTTATTTGGTAATATGTAAACTTCCATTGAATTGAATCTTCTCCATATTTTGTATTTGGAGATATTTAAATTTGTTAATTAAAGGTTATAAAACATTCAAAAGTCAGATATATTTTAATATAGTTGTGGTACTACTACCTACTCAACTTCAAACTGTCTATTCACATCTTCTTTTATCTAGTTTTCTTTGGGTATGCAGGAAGTTAGGTCTATTTATCACTTTATCTCTGAAGACTTTATATTCAGAATATTTGTTGATTATTTGCTTTTGTCTTCTTCAAAACTGGGGCATGTCTTTTTACTTCACTCATAGTAGTTCTGAAATATATAACTTTCTGCTTTATAATAATTGCATAAATCTTTCACTTTTAGGTTTTGTGACTGTTTCATGTTTGATAAATCTTTCCATATGATGGATTATTGTGCTTTGAATTAAATCTATTTCTAGGTTCTCTGTGACCCCACCTAGCTATTTTTATTTTTGGTACCTTTTATCTATTCAGACTGCAATAGCAAATAATACCATAGATTGTGTGGAATAAACAATGACCATTTATTGTTCTCAATTTTAGATGCTAAGACTTTCAAGATCAATCACTGAAAGATTTGTTGTCTAGTGAGAAGCTGATTTTTGATTCAGAAATGTATTCTCACATGTTCGCACATGGCAGAAGTGGTGAAAATTTCTCTGGAATCTCTCTCACAAAGACATTGATTTCTTTCAAGGTGACCTTACCCTATGAAGTGTACATTATATATAATTTTAGTAAATAAATCGTATGGGTATACAATCTTTCTGCCCATAACACTACCTTTTCATTGTTGCTGAAATGCCATAATAATTATAAATTTACAATTATTTTGATGCAGGACAGAATATTTGAAATCATTATGATCAGATTTTAACTACACGTCTTTATACAACACTGCTTTTTGAAGTATCAAATTGACTCTGATGGATTGCTATAGCTCTTTCCAAAATGACCTTTGATATTTTTAGCAAATTCATTTTTCAAAAACTGATTTCTTGATTTCTGCGTAAAAATATTTTTCCTAGTTCTATGCTTTTTTTCAATTTAATTTGAAGGTTTCTATTCTTGATCTATATCCAGAATATTGTAATTTCTCAGGAGTTCCAGTATTCACCTCCTTTCACTGCTTTACATGTTTTAGCTGCATAATCATATTTTCTAATATCACTTCATTAACTCATTTAAGATGACTCCAAATATGTATTTCACAACAAACTTCAAATAGAGCTTTAAACTTAGTATTCTTTGCTAAACATATATTATTTCATAGGTCTGAGCGTGTGTAGGATTTTTTGTATTTCAAATAAATATCAAAAGTTAAAACATCCTTTCTCCAAATTTTATTTTGTGTTCTATATTGATTAATTGTGCTACTACCTTACTCTCAACATAAATTCTGACCAGTCTCATCTCCCTTTATTCATATCCTTCAGCCTCATTCATTTGCTCACATTGGCCTTAACAATCCTGAGATTTATCTATTCTCTTTAAACATGTCAATTCTTTATACTCTCATTATTTAGCCAGAGAAACATCAGTTGTAGCATGATTGTCCGAATTCTAACCTCTTTACTTGTAGTAGATCACCCTAAAATGCAAATTCAATCATGCATCCCAAAACAAAAATTTTAAATTACTCCCACTATTAACAAAATAAGTGTAAGTCCCAGTCTCAGAGTAGAAGACCAATATTTCAGTTCAATCAGTCAGACTGAGAGTGTTTCCCATTCCTTGGAGTTTTTGTCTATCCAGGATCTCAGTGAATCAGATGATACTCACCCAGCTGTGGTGGGCAATCTTCTTACTCAATTTATCAATTTACCAATCTCATCAACAGAAACACTCTCATAGACAAACTCAGGCACAATCTTTAACCAATTATCTGTACATCCCATGACTCAGTCAAACTGGTAATCTCTCTCTCTCTCTATCACTCTCTCCCATTCTCCACTCTCCTTTTATATTCATATCTATATATGTGACCTATTAATTGGATTGTGATCAAAGGCTCAGAACTTAAGTTTGTTATTACCTAAGGACATTTGTGAGTTCAATCTTTACAGCAGTTTTATAGATCATGACTAACAGGAATAATGTGAATTAACTATTAATATCTAGCAATACATATTTTTGAAATTTCAAGATCATACAATATTTCCTACTCCCACCCAATTTTGTCTCCATTTTACCCTATTCCATATCTTTAATTCTAGAGTTCCAGCTCCCAATAATATTAGCATATTTATTTGCTCAATGCTGTATCTAAAATAACTTCAATATAACTTCAGCTATTAAGCTAAACAGAAGACTGTTAAAAAGAATTCAGGTATATTTTCAATTTTCAAGTGTCTCACCTCACTTAAAAATAAAGAAATGTACATAATCTGGAGTAGCGGTTAGCTCAATTGCTTTGAAGGATTCAGGTCACATACCTGTGAGTTTGAGTCCCAGGCCCAGTGGGGAAAAGGACCACTGTGAACAACCAAATGAAAAATAAATAATAGTGTATTAAAAAAATACTAAAGGATTATTATCTATCACTGTGATCATAAATTATTTAGATTAGTTTCTTTTTCCTTCCTATTATTTTTCTTCATCATTGGTAACTTATATTTCAATTAAAAAGGTTAGGATCATTTGTTTCAGTTCTTTTTTATCTTTATTTTTTTTTAATTTCCCTTTCCATCTCTTTCAGTTTAATTATTTTTCATGTAAAAAAAATTGACATGCTTCCAAGAGTCAACACCATGCAAAATACTAAGGCAGTTTCAGAGAAGTGCCATTTCCTTCACATCTCTTTTACTCCATTCACCACCATTTGCAGTTTACTAAGATCATTGCTTTTGGGTTTCTTCTTATTGTTTATTGGTTAATCTGTACACTGAAAGGTATAAAACATTGATAAAATACACCAAATATACAAATAAATGAAAAAATATCCATGATCTACAAATTCAAGGCAATCCTATCAAAATTCTGAGCTCACTTCTCACAGATTAAAAAAAGAAAATCTTCAATTTACGTGAAACAACTAAAGACCCTACATATAACTTTGCAAACGTGCAGAATGGAGGCATTGCACTTCCTGATTTCAAACTATATTACAGAGTTATAGTACTAAAACAGTATAGTATTGACAGAAAGACAAATAATTTAATGCAACAGAATAGCATTCAGTAACCCCACGAACACAGTCAGCAAATTTCAACAGACAGCAATAATACACAATGGCGAAAGGATAATCCCTTCAATAAATGGTATTGCTAAAATTGGATGCCTACAATAAACATATAAAAACAGACTATTATTTTACACTATAAATGAAAACTGAATTAAGTGAATTAAAGACTTCAACATGAAACCTGAACCATTAAATTCCTGGAGAAGACATAAGGGGAAAACTAACTGACATTGCTGGGGCAACGCTAATGTTGGTTTTTGTTTTTTTTTTTTTAGATTTGGCACCAAATTAAAATAGGATAAATATTTATAAAACATGTGATAAAAGATACTATCCAAAATATATAAAGGATTCATACAACTCAATAACAAAAAACAAAGCAAAACAAAAACAAACAAGCAAATGGACCGGTTTTAAAAAAATGGACAAATATTTGAATAAATATATAAGAAGATATTCAACCCAATAGGTATCTGAACATATGCTAAATAATACCAATCATCAGGGAATGTGAATAAACACTATAATATGATGCCAACTCACACATGTTAACACAGCTATTAATGAAAACTCAAAAGGTAACAAGCGAAAATGTAGAGAAAAGGGAAACTTCGCACTGTTAGAATGTAAATTGGCTCAGATATTATGGAAAACAGCACGTAGATTCACCAAAAAATAAAAATAGAATAATTATATGATCCATAAATCCTTCTGTGTATATATCCAAAGGAAATTAGATCATATGTCAAAAAAATTGAAATGGAAAATCATTCAGTGTTTCAAAAGGAGATCTCATTATTTGCAACAACTTATGTGAACCTGAAGGCTATTATGCAATTTAAATTATCAATACTCAGAAAGATAAATATTGTGTGATCTTGCTTAAATGAAGAATTTAATTAAGTGCAACTAATAATAACATTGAATAGAATGATGCTAGCCAGAGACTTGGGATGGAGAGATACAGGGAGATATTAATCACTGAATACAATTATTCAGTTCTAAAATGAGTAAGTTTTGAAGAGTTAATGTACAGTATGATGAGAGCTAATCAAAATGTATTGTATACTTGAAATTTGTTAAAAGACTAGATTTCAAGTGCTCTCACCACACAGCACACAAAAACACATAAGGTAACTACGTACAGTGCTGAAAATATTATTTTGTTTGATTGCCATACTCTATGCAAATATCAAGCCATGACATTGAATACTGTGATTATGTGCAATTTTTATTTGCCAATCACACTTTCATAAAGATGGAAAAATATTAACAAGTAAAAAACCTGAATGTCGTATCATAGAATATAATGTTGCTCTATATTGTGCCAGATGGAGTAATTCAACTGGCGTTTTTCTGGAAGTGGCCCAATAGTAACCATTGACTGTTTAGACTATATATAGTCCCTGCTGGTTATTCTTCTTTGTTCTTTTTTTTTTTTGCAAAAATGCAAAAAGGCAGCTTTATCTTACAATCTGTACAGAAAGTCTGAGAGCAAGATTTGGCCATTTGACCATTGATCACTAGTTAGAGCCTTTCAGACTATTCTAAACTCTTAGAATTAGATGGACTCCAAACGAGACCTGTCAGTAGGTGGAAAAAGTGTAAAAGAAAGATGAAACAGCCTATCCAGAACTCACATATACTTTTAGTTTGAAACAAAGTCCCTCTCTAGAGAGAATAATGTCAGAGATATATTATTTTGGGGTGAATAATATCCTAACTTGTTTTACTAGAAAATATTCTAAAGAATTTCTAGAATTGCAGAGAATTGAAAAAATGGGAAACTTTCTGATCAGGTAATATTTATGTTAGCTAGGAGATAGTTCAAAGATTTCAAGTTTTATTTGCCATGTTGCTTAAATGTAAATACTGTTTTATTGTCTCATACACTGAGATAACAAAACACTAGTCTGTTTTCTCTGAATTGCACCAGAGGAACATAAAGGACTGCAAAGCTATGGAGCATGCAAAGATTCCTTGATCTATTTTTTCATTACATTCAACACCAAGTTATTAAAACTTAGTGATCTTTGAATGCATCCATCTCTAGCCATTGTCTACTGCTTTGAGCATCCAAGCTAAAGCCTAGTCTGTAGTAGGGGGCCATGGAACAAAAAGGTAGAAGATAACTTCCGCTGTCAAGATGTCAAGGAATTTAAAAGGAGATACATAGTTACAAAGAGGTCTAAGAAATAAAATCACAAGTCAGATGGCACATAATGAAGATTGCATACAATAAATCAATAAATTGTCACAAAATAATTTTCTGTATAAACATACAGATTAAATAATTTTAAGGACTGAGAGAGGGCTCCCTAGAGGAGTACATGTAAGAGTTCCTATAAAAATATGCATTGCATGATTGCAATTTTTCAGTACATGTGTCCTTAAAAATGTACATTAGGTTAGTCTACATAACCTTGATAGGATGACACTTAGACATTTGGAAATTGTAAGAAATGAATATTATTATAACAACCTACAACAACAACAACGTCTTTCTAATATATTTCTATGCCTTGTAACTTGGTATCAGACACAACCTTGCTTTTGTTTTTGTTCTTTTGTTTTCCTATCTGTAAAATGGAGATAATGTTAATACCCTTCCCCTCATTGCTGGAGGTTGATTTATACTTGAAAAGTATTTTGGAGATGAAAAGCACTTGTGCTTATTACAAGCTTTAATATTATCCAAAAATAATCATTGTCTGAAAAAGCGTTTTCTATAGAGTGGTACTGTTGAAAAAAAGACATTAGTTTAGAAATAATGGATCGTAGAAATAAATATAAGAAAGCTTTTTAAAGATTATCATTATTTCATGAACAAAATCTCCTAAAATTCTTTGACATTCTTTTTTACAGTTATAAGAAGTTTCCTACAGTCAATATATATGAAGAAGAAAATTTCATATTCCACATCAAGCTGAGAATAATTATCTTCAAGTATAAGGAGTCCTTCTTTTCTTGTCTAAGACATATTAGATTGGGATAAGACTGGAAAAATAAAGCACTTAATATTTTCCAACATATAATGGCAGAGTCTTTGTTGAAATTAATTTAAATCCTATACATTATCTCTTACATTGTGTGAAATCATTTGAACACCTTATGATTGTAAACACAAATTACTAAGGTTCCACAGAGACTCACAAATAAATAAAATTGAAACTAACAGGATCTTTATGATTACATATACAAAAGTAAGTTTGATTAAACACACTTAGAGAAAATAATGGTAAGTCAAGGACCTGGTATTTTACATTATTTGTATTTTAAGTACTTAGTTATAAGAAAGGAATCTGCCAGTCTGGTTTCATTAATGTGGCATCTGACTGTATTCTGTATTTATTTCTACTGGTTTATTGTGCTATTATTTTTATTAGTACGGAGACTGGTATATTTATGTTAAAATCATTGCTCAATTGAAAAATGTATTCTAAAAATTCGATGGAACACAATTCTATGTCAAGTTCAGTTATAAAATTCGGCAATGACACAACTGTTTTCAGACAATAGTTATACTCATAATGGAAACAAAACAGGAATTAAACTATTGATCAGAGACTTGAGATAGAAAGAAATATAGAACAGATGCAGCATTAAGAGCCTTGGGTTGTTTTCGTCAGAGAGTTATATTAATTTTCATTAATGATCTTCTAAGAATCTTAAGATGAATTTAGTAAATGTGAAACACCCAGATAATCTTACCCTATGGATTAAAACAATACTCAACAATTTTTAGGTTGATAAAAGTATTATTTAAATGATAGAGACCTAACAATATATGAATGTGTGTATATATATCCATTATATACAAATATATAATAGTTATCATATATTATAAATCATGCATTATATTACATGCTACTAATAATTACTTATATAAATATAATGATTAACAACAATGCATATATAAAATGTAAACTAAAACTACATGACACAACTACACTTGATTATTCAAATGAGACATTCGAATTTTCATTTCCATATTGTTTAAGGTAAAAATTAATACTTATAGGTATTCACTTTTCACTGATCCTATTATTGGTGATAGTCTACTGAAGAAAGATAAGTATGGGGTTATATTAAATTATCATGATTTAGTAGCGCTTGGCAACCGTTCACCTTGAAATAGATAAGGTATTATAACATTAACATAAATTATACCTCTCTATAGATCATGTCGAGAAGATAGCTGTCAATTTTTATTCAACATTGAATCTAAAATTTATAATATGGATAAATAATTGAAGACAGGAAAATGTAGGGAAAATTGTATACAGGTACATATATATATAGCATACACATAATGCACATACACATATGCCAACAACAACGATTACAACAAAAGAAGTGAACGATAAGAATTCTCTTTCTTGATAAAATTGAGAATACAGACAAGAACTGTACTGTTGTTAGTATTATTATTGTTTTATGAGTTTGTCATTTAAGATATTTCTGAATTACTCAATGTAACACCTGACTAGTTAGAAATTCAACTTAGCATAAGATGAACAAAAGGTGTATTTATTGTATTATGGATTGAGAATCATACTCTAACCAAATCCCACATGTTCTCTTCTTATATTTCTAAAACATATCCTCTCTCTTTTTCTTTTTTCCAAATCCCTTCTTCCCCCTTACTCATTCACTGCTTTCTTCTATTCCAACTGCTTCAATAGCATGTGCTGGTTTATTCTGAAATTATAAGCAAAATCATAATCTCTAAGTAAAAAGAAAAGAGTTAATTCCTAGGTAGGAAACAGCTTCTATTTAGAAGAATTACAATTGCGTCATAACAAAACAACTTAAAATTTAAAGTTAGTTATGAGAGAAAATATTTAAAATGCCATAGAGGCAATGATATTTTAATTTAAGAAATAAATGGAATGAGTTCACACCACCTGAATATTCATTAAGAAAATTATTTATTAGCCAAATACATAAAATAAGATCTCCTACAAGATTATAGAAACTTAAACTACCTATATGTACATTAAATATGTGAATTACAGGATAAAATTGACATTGTATTGCAGAAAATAGATAATTAGAATTCACTTTTTTTAAAGTTTAATATTGATTTGTTTTAAAAACTCAAAGTGATTTTTCTATACAAGTTGGAGATCAGTACCCTGATTTCATAAAAACTACCTTTTTAAATTCTGTATTTAGTAAAATAAATCATCTTCTACATTATTAGGTTATGTGATTAAACATCTCATCATGTAATTTAACCGAGGAACATGTATGATGCATTACTTTAACTTAATATTTTTTCAAAATCCTTTTTATGCAACTCAAAAGAGAAATATAAATCTATTCATGCATGAGAACTCAGATTTAAAAAAAATGGTTTAAGTAATAGATGGGTAAGTAATTCCCCATTATGTCTAATGTGACTTAATGAGAAGTAGCTCTTAACTTTCAATTAACCTTAATATAGAATAATATTCAAAATAACTTTTATAGGAACCTTTTAAAACTAGAATCATAGCCCTTTGCATTTTATCCCCTTGATAATAGATTTTCTTATTTAGCACTAAATTTTTGAGAAGTAATTATTAAAATATGTGGCATTGAGTCCATTTTTCTATTATAAAACTTTTATATTAACTAAAAGTTGTCTAGTTGTCAAGGGAATTTACCAATTTATGTCAATCATTTGGGTTCATAATTAAACAATTCTTTTTTAAGATTTTTATATAAAATCTGCACAATTTTCAGTAATAGGAAAAGGGAAAACTAGGTCTTAGATATATTCTATCAGTGACTAACATGAACTCTTAGAAAATGTTGTTGGAAATCTAGAAACCATAGAACAGGACTTGAAAAAGTTATAGGTCTACATTGTTTTATTATAAATTATCTGAAATTGTGCTGGTCAATTAAGTATAAGGATGTTTAATAGTGTGATATTTTGACTTCAGGCACAAATCTTATCCAGAAAATGAGAAATCCACTTGAATGGATTATGTTCATGTCCTTGTAGTACAAGCAAATCCAGAAATTAGGATTGTGAGAATAATTCAGAAGGAATTTAGGGTTATAAAAAAGAAATGATGATGAAGTGATAAGAAAGGTATTTCATTCTATCTCAAATCCATAAATGATCAAAAGAAAACAACTGACAAATCCAAGCAGGAGAACACTCTCCAAAATACCTATTCAGTGCAGTTCAACATTATTGAGTTTATGAAAAATAAACAAAAAGACGTTGGTGGAAAACTGGCAAAATCGGAATTAAAACTGTAGTTGACAATATTCTACCAATGTTAATTTCTAAACTGGGTTAATGTACCATAATCATGAAGATGTAAACATTAGGGGAAACTGCATAAAGTTTAAAAAGACAGTCATTGTACAATTTTTGCAATTCTTCTGTATAATAAAATTATTAAATTATGGTTATGATAAATAATAAGGAATATTAGCAAAGCAAATGAAGAAAAACAAGAAATTAATACATACTTAGAAGAATGAAAACAGCTCAAAGGGAATCAAACATTATTGAAGCCATTATATAAACATTTTTTGAAGCTGTCAAAGTCAATATGTGAAGATTAGAGGAATTTATATCTACATTGATTCCAAATATAAAACATGAGTAATAAGAATAATTGATTTTTGTCAATTTCCTGTGTGTTTCTGAACCTGGACATTGCTAAAATGAATAACAGATTTAACATTTTGATTAGGTCCTTGTGAAAGAGCGTCAGAAGAATGCAATATATTCTGCTAAGGTGAGAACAGGCAACTGTCAATCTTGTTTCAGGATATCCTAGTGAGGAGTGAGGGAGGGAAGGAAAGAGATGTCCAAATTGTATCCGTAGGCTTAGACTAATAACATTATGGACAATTAGAGCTGGAAGTCAGTATTATTTCTGTTATTGTTATAAATACCAGTGATTCCAAAAGAAGAGAAAATATCAGAGATATCAAAGAAAAGTACTAGATGAGAACAATAATGTCAAAGTTATCTATTATAGATTTCCACATTCAAAGTCATAAGGCCTTCATTCAGAGAATGGTTTCTGTAGTCAAGACACTGAATAATATGAAAACAGTAAGTCCTTCAAACAATGAACCGAGAAACTTGCTTGTAAGTTTTTAAAATTCTGTTATATGGTTTACTGGTGCTTGTCAAAGATAGCAATTTTTTTTATAAAAAAGAAATTTCCTTTCAAAACATTTAGAATGCTGTATTAAATAAAATATTATTTATTTTTGTTTACTCATTGAAAGTAAAATATTATTTACTCATTAAATACTCGCCTTTTTTTTTTTTTTAAACAGGAATGAAGGTGAGTAGTCAGGCAAGGAGGAAGAGAGAGTCCAGAAGAAACATCTTAACTTTATTTACTTGTTCACACTGGTTGTTTCTCCCCTGACCCAGGACAGGAACCCAGGGGTAAATGGTTTGCTCCGTTGAGCATCAGTTGACCTAACTACTGTTACCCAGCATGTACTGAATATTCACTTTTACATGTGAATATATTTTGTAAAGCTTGACGCTTGCAGAGTGGGCATGTAAGTTAGAGGAAGAATTACAGAAAATGTATTTAAAAAATTAATTTTTCCATGGAACATTTTTTCTTTCTTATCCAATTAATGATACAGTGAATGCCCAAACACAAGTGTGTTTGCTATCATTTTAAATCAATTTGGAGAAATGGTTGCTTCCACATACCAGATTCTTTCATTCCTGGATCTCTTAGCACATTCTCATTCTTTCACCTCAGATTTCAGTGCCTGCTAATGTCCCTGGATACAAATTTAGAGAGCTCTAATGTGTAGTCTAGTTATTCTTAGATAATATAAGAATACCACATCAATAATTAATATATCCAGATCAATAAAATAAATAAAAACTTACACATACAAATTGCACTGTGGGTAAGTCTCTTTTCCCAGTCTGATGACCTATAGTGGATACTAGCAGCAGGAGTTGGAGATGGCAGAAGATTTGCTTCTATTTTCTGGTTAATGATTATACTCTTTATCCTCCATGGTATCTGACACTTTCAGAATTGAAATCAAGGGAGAACAAAAAGTTTCCAAGAGTGCAGGAAAAAAATGAATCTTTTCTCTTAATAAGAAAAAAAGGTATCAGCTCATATAAGTGGAAGACCATTTCTGAAACAGACTTCTAGAGTTGGTGATCCAATGGCTCATTGCTGTCCCAACGGAGTCAGTATCTGTCTCTCCCTGGTGCTGTCACTGCAATTATTCTCAGGGTTGTACTACCAGGCAACCAGTAACAATCAAGTCAACAGGCTGTTTTAAAAATAACCAATGTAATATGCCCTGGTGGCTTAACAGTTAAGGTCACCCAACAGTCTGCATACATCCCAAGGACTCCTTCCTGCACATTTCCTTAAAAAAAAAATTAAAAAGAAAAAATCCAGTGGGAGAGAATCTTTTGTTTATATCCCAAAATTCATTTCAATTGGCCCATACCCTCTTCTGAAACAACATCTGCATCTAGGAAAATGGATTACTCTTATTGATTTAAGCCTATTGAATTTTAATAATGAAGCAAGAGGGCATGAAATCAGTTTTATCTGAAGGGAGAGGAAGATTTTATCTAGCGTACTGTGCCCTTAATCTTCTGGATGGTCATGGGGAATTTATTCATTGCTCCTGATCTAGGGTACTTCATTTTAAAAAGTTTAAAAGTAGGATTAAGCAATTTCTAATAGGTGATAAAAGAATAAGATTCTGAAAATTCACCTTCAAAGTGATCATAGAATTATTTTTAAAAATTCAACATTTCTTATTGTTATTGTGTGATGATCATAAAAGATACACAATTTATAACTTACAGAACTTAAAATTTGTTGAAGAAGATAGAAAATTAAAAAGAAAAGTCAATTTGTAGTAAGTTGCTAGAGATACACAAAGTAGAAAGAGCAGGTAAATGGATAAAGAAATGAACAGAGAAGCATTTTAATATCAAATAATTGTAAGCAAATATCTCATTCAAGAAATTACATGACAACAAATATTTGGAAGCTTATGGTACGTTCAAGAGTTTAGTGCCCCTTGGACAGAGACAGGGAGATAGGTGATGGTATCATAGAGGTAATGGGGCCAGACCTTAAGTGGGTCTTGTAGATTATTGTAATTTAGGTCTTTGAGAACATGTACCACAAAAAATTACTGAGAAAAGTCTTTTTGCCACCAATATTCAGAAAAGTATATTTTAATCCCATATTGTGTCTCTGGAACGGAGATGGGAATTGGACAGCAAGAGATAATTAAAATCTACATATCTGCAGTGAGTAAATTGGAATGAAATTTTCTGTTGTTTATTTAGGATGCCAATAAAACAATGATATTTATGTGTAACATTTTGCTAAATGTTAACAATTAAAAATAACGCTTTTTAAAATGCTCTTTGTCAAAAAATTGCAATAGCATTAAAGAGTTCAAAAGATTTACCAAAAAAAATACATATATTTCTACCATAGCCTGTCATATCTCTTATTATGTCAGGAGTCACAAGTACTTTTGTCATTAAATTGCAATTCATAAATGGGTTTCTGCAATTTGTGCCTCAGAGTATCATGATTATCTGATGCTGAAACATCCAAAGAAAATTTAGTTTGTTCTATATCCAAATCAGTACAAATCACATACAAATTTTATACAAAATGAAGTCATTTTTACTATAGTACATCTGTATGAAGCTTTTTGGTTTGTTGAAACCTTTAGTGGAGCCTGTAATGAATTTCAACTAACATTATCAAGGTGTATTTGAACTACTTGCACTCAATAATTGTTCATAAATAGAATGAGATGATATTTCTTGCAAGGAATTATATTACTTTAAATAAAAGGATAGTGTTAATAGTAATAAATTCCACTCTTAATGAAAGTGTTTCCTATCTTTATTTTTCAGCAATCATAAACTTTAGTAGATTTTTCTAAGTATTTCCATTAACTAATAAAACATTGACAATGTATATTCAGTCTTAATACTTTTTTTATTACAGTTTGATTATTCCTGTTTGGGAACATAACTATAAATCACAAATTGTGGTCACTTCTTCCAAATTCAAATTTTACAGAAAACTTTGAGACAGCAAAATTAATATTGCTAAGAAGATTTAGTTTTTGGCTCTCTTCAGTATTACTGTTTTTTAAGTCTTAGTATTCTCAGAGTAAACACAGACTATCTATCTCCCTGTTCTTTCAATTCCTTAAAATTTTTTTCTCCTATGATATTATTTTCCAACCTAACTCTGACTCTTCCTCCCGTGGTCACTACCAAGATCTTGACATTGATAATAATCCCACACACAGCCCATAATGTTAGGATCATGCTCTGACCATTTACATTTTAACTTTTTATAGTCCCCATTTTCAGGTACCCTATAGCAAGCAATCCTCCGTTGCATCTGGATCATTGATGCTATCAGGCTTTCATCTGCCAAATCTCTTTAGGCCTGGATTCTTTTCTAGCCCACATTATATTTCATTGTCAGTCTCTATAACCATTACTGCCTGTAAACTTTGACTTTTCTTGCTCAGCACTCTGTTCTCCAGTGCCTCCTCATTTAAAAGAGTTGATAGGTTCTTGAAATTACAACTTAAGCACAACGTTCTACAATGAAAGCAGGTTTTCAAATAGGACTGGTTCAAATGTGCAAGCATTGTCTTTTTCTCATCAATATTATAACAAAATGTCTTTGAGCAATCAACATATTCAAGGAGCTTCTGTACTTGGGAGGTAAAATCACAAGAATAGTTAGATGTGATTCCTTGTTTCTTTTGTGCTACACTCATTCAGCTCAATGACCACAGCAGTAGACAACAAATCACTGCTTCTGAGAAGTCATTGTATGTTCCTTCTATATTGGTTTTCTCCTTCAGATGATTGTTTTAAATGTTTTCATTTTTCCTTAAATATTCAATGCCTCTTCATCTGGTAAGTATTCTCAGATGGTGACATTATACTTAGTTAACTGAGAAAATTGACAGACCATTTGAAGAAATCTAGAACTCATCAATCCATCAACTGATAACCTTCATTATGAAATCTGTCTTCCCATCATCAGTTGTTTAAAGCCAATTCTCCATTTATAAACAAGATCTTATCTCAGCTCACCTACTTAATGACATCTGCTGGCATTGCTTCCCTCTCACTGCTGCATCATGTCTTCTATCCTCTCCACCCTTACCATAAAACTATCCTTTTTTCCTTCCACATCATCAATCCATCTTCTACAATTCTTTCACCACCAGCTGATACCTCATTTCTTTACTCCCCTTTACTGAAAATCTCCTCAAACAATTTATTCACTGTCAATATTCTTGTCATAAACACTCCACAAGTATTTTGTTAAAGTCATCTGTCTACCATACTGTGAAATGTAGCTTTCAATTTTCAGTGTTCAATCTAATCAGTGCTCAACTTTTATCAGCAAGAATTGACATAGTTGATTTTTTCATCCTCTTTAATACAAATCTTCTACTTGTTCTTATACACCTAAATTCAGTTTTTCTCTTAATACTGACTAAACATTTAATAATGTAAGTGCCTATCATGTGCCAGGAAATGTGTGGCTCCTTGGGAGACTCTAGTAAACCAAATATTCCTGCTTCCTGTTATCATCTATTAGGGAAGATAAAATACCCAACTACACAAATTAAAAGCAAATATAAATAATTTAGAAGGTGATAACGCTGATGGGGGAAAAGCATGAAGACGAGAATGGGGGTGTTGAGAGAGTCAAGGATTGTACAGGCTGCAGTTGTAAATCAGAAGATCAAAGAAGGCCTAGTGACATGGTAACATTTGGGCAAAGATTCAAATGCAAACCATAGAGTTATTTGAGGGAAAGACCGGAGACAGACGGGAGAGTCTGCACAAAGATTTACCTATATCTATCTGTCTAAATATATATGTATATGTATATATATATGCACACACTCACATTAGTGACAGTAATATATATATATCTATAGATATACTTATATCTATTTATAGCTATCAGAGAGATGAGAGCATACTATACTAAGGACTTCAGGTATATTAACTCATTTTATTGGAACAGCATGCTATATGAAGTGATTGCTACTAGTTTTCATTTTGTCAAAACAGAAAGCCGAAGCACAAAGAACCTTGTGACTTGCTCGAGGCTACACAGCTAATATACTGTGAAACTGGTATTCACATGGAAGCAATCTGACTATCCCCCCAAGATTGTAATCACATTTATACTATCTCCTTCTAGAAAGTAGGAGAGCCGAGATTTAAAGACAAGCAGTTTGATTCTAAACCCCAGATTCTTAATGACCAATATATATTTCATTCACTGTTATACCCATTGCAATAAATTAGGGTCCATTGGCCAATTGGATGTGCTCTTTTTAGATTTATTAAGTTGTCAACAGACATTAGAAAGAACAGAATGCTATAAACGTATTCAATGTCTGCGATGACTTTGAAATACAGGGCCATAAAAAACTTTCCATGTTTAAAAATACATTAAATATCTATCAACATTGAATAGTATTCTAAATGATAAGTAAGCAATAATAATTACATATAAGGACATACAATCTCAATTGTTCTAGACTGCATTTGTTTTTTCATCAAAATGCAGCAAGTCTGAGTCAGATAAATTTTGTTTCCATTTTTAAAATGTTATGATCATAGGCTACAACAATGAATTTGCATTATACTTTTACTTTATTTTTACAATTTAACATGAATAATTTAATGTAAAGGTGTATTTTTATATTATCACCATACTCATTATAATCTTCATCATTGTCATCAAAAGGGAGCCTGTTGCTTCACCTGAATCCACACGTTAAAATTTAAAATTATATCAGCATCCGTATGCTAATAAATATATTTACAAATGGTAATAATGAATAGGAATTAATTTATTGTCAGCATTTCAACAAATTCTACTTGCAACTTTTCTTGAAATCTAACTATGATTATAATTTCTCCTTTAGAGTTCATTTCATTTAAAAAAAAAATCACAATATAAGGCTACAATTTGCTAAATAAATCCATGAGTTAAAAATTTTCTTTCTGGACTGTGAAGACTCCACAGGGTATATTGTTTTTAAATGAACACCTTCAAGTCCTAACTTCTTTATAAGTTTTATGAGAGAGGTGTGTAAAAGTGCTAGATAATAAATGAACTAAAATTTACTGTAGAGAAAAGACTTTCATGGAAACATCTGCCAAGAGCTTTGCATGGAAATTTAAGGAGCTTATTTTGAACATTTTCAGTTCATCCTTTTGTTTATCAAGGTTATTCATGCAGGTTTACTCATAAATAAATGAATTTAATTTTCCTTTTCAACATAGACCCAATTTACATGTAAGTGTTCCAAACTACATAACTCAGGGCTTTCTTCCTGATAAGAGAACACTTTAAAAGCAGCTGCTGTCATTTGGAAAAAACTTGAGCACAGTTACATATCTTATCATTAAGTTTATGTTTCCTAAGGATAGTAAAAATTCAAGCAGAAGTTTCCTTCAGACAAATACATATTATGAAATTATTATATGATTTTGAAATTTTTGATATATATGAATGATATAGTAAATCATATCATAAAATAAAACATGACTATCAAATTTTATGATATGATTTACTATATCATTCATATATATCAAAAATTTCAAAATCATATATATATAATACACACATATATATGCATGTATAAATGTGTGCAATATACACATATATATGTACATATGTGTATATGATATTCAACCATTTTTATCTATAAATTATAATTTGTATTTATTTAACTATACATAAACTTTTGAGAATGGAAACACAAGCCTATAAACAATTTTATAAGTGGTTTATTTTCAAATACAGCACCCAATGTAATCATTATGTATTCATTTTAAGTAAACATGACTGATAATCTTAAAGATAGTTATATATAATAAAAGAGAGAGGAGGAAGAAAATAGAGAAAAATATTTTTGTCAAGTATCAGTAGACTTTATTTATGCAGAGCAATTTCTTGTTTCTCTGTTCTGAGTCATTAATATATATTTGTCTATTCTTTTGATGTGATGAATTACATTTATTGATTTTCAAAAGTTCGCCTTGAAGAACTAAAATAAGTTCTCTTAGTCAGTGTGCATAATTCTTTATGTATACTGCAGATATAATTTAATATTTGTTGATGATTCTAATGCACATTTATTGAAGATATTAGTCTGTAGTCTTATAATCTGTCTAGTTTAAGATAGAAAGGAATGCTGAACTCCTAGAATGAGAAAGTGTCCTCTCTAATTTTATCTAGAAGAGATTATTGATAATTTAGTGTAATTATATCTTTAAATGCTTGGTTAGAGAACCCATCTGGGGCTGTTTTCTCTGTTTTTGGAGATTATCATTTAGAATTTCTATTTCTTTATTGGATATAGGTCTGTTTAGATTGTCTATTCTTCTTGTTTGAACTTTAGTAGATAGTGTCCTTAAAGGAATTTGTTCTTATCATTTAAGTTACTGAATTTCTGGAGACCGAGTCATTCATAATATTCCTTTATTATATTTCATTGTTCACATGACCTGCAGTAATGATCCTTCTTTCATTTCTTATATTAATTTTGTCTTATTAATAATATTTCTTCTTTTCTAGCAAGGTTAGACTCACCAATTTTTAATTATTCTAGAGAACCATCTTTTAATTTTCTCTATTGATTTAACATTTTTTAATTTCATTGATTTTTCTGCTCATTTTTATTATTTATTTTATCCTGCCAACTTAGTATTTAATTTGATCTTATTTTAGTCCATAGATTTTTTTTTTTAATCTGAGAATTAGGGAAAGTAGGTTATATTATGATCTGTTGCCTCAGCTAGCCAATTTAAATAAATTTGAAAAATGATAAGTGGATGACCAATTTTAAGTTTTCCATAAAAAAAAAAATTCACAGTCTGGTAGGCTTTGGTGACTTGAAACAAAGAGAAAATTTAGTTGGATATTTAAGAATTGTACCTATCTATATTTAATCAAAATAACAAACATTAAATACATATAAACAGTGCTGGGGAGCAAGGATAACTAAAAACTGACTCAATATTTCTTTTTAAGGACCTAATTATTCTTAAGAAACATTTAGTGAAAAGAACAAATATTACTCATGAAAGTATATATAAATGTATTGTTTGTTTACTGGTGTATTCTGAATAACTGAGATAATGTGTGATTTATAGAAAACACACACTAAATTATGTTAAGTGAGTCAGTTAAAAAATAAAACTGCAATATGTGTTATAAAATCAGGTTACTAAATATAGCATGAGAATATATAATACATATTTTCTGAATTAACCTGGTCGTCCAAAAAGGTTTTCTACATGAAATGATATTTGAACTATGTATGAAAAATGAAATATGGTAAAAGGTGAGAGACATTACAGATAGAGAATCCTACTTGCACAAAGACCATGTGATTGGAAAGAATATGAGCAGAAATGTAAGTGTAATAAGATCATGTGTTCAAAAAAATTAAAATGGGGAGTAAGTATGGAGATGATGAAAAGTAAATAGGGAACCTATTATTGTACATTTTCTAGATAATGTCCAATACCTTGCTATTATACTTGTGACTTGTATTTGTAACATAGACGTACCTATTTCTTTTCAAACCATAAAACCAAATGACTAAACTTTTCATATTAATTAATCTTTTTGAAAACTTACTTTGTAATATGATGTTAAGTCTAATATAATGTTTATTTCTATCATGAATGAATTAAAACAAACTGAATATATCTATGCCTGCAATGAAATTAGAGATAAAGCCATGAAGTAATAAGGAAATAAAAAAATTCAGGGTTCACTGTAGAAGGGACCTACAAGCTCATTTCTGTTAGCCGCATTTTATAATGAATTAACAGAAAATATCAGATTGTCAAAACAGAATCTAAAAAATTAGACACCTTTCCAGAGTATTTAGCTTTACTCATAAAGATGCATATAATTGATGGACAGAGGCAAATCAGAAAATGTTAAGATACGTAATGTGGTCCTGTAAGTCTATTATTTTTCAAATTACACACATGCTTTATGGGAATCCGCCACCGCCATTAGAAACACCTACTGCCTTTTTCTCAGTGGTATAGGGAGAAATCCAGTTGATTTCTCCAGTTCTTCCCAGTTCTGTTACTTTCCTGGGTTTCTCCTTTAACCAAACATTTCGCTCCTGACACTTCAGTTCATTGAAAGTTTTCTGCCACAACAAACAAGCTACTCTACATGCCCTACAATTTAACTCAATTCTAGCACTATCTGCCCAGAGACAGGACACGATGTACAAATGAAGGGCTCGGTTTCCACAAGACTACTCCCATCTTCAGAAGTCAGTTACAAAAAGTAGGACTCACAACTTCTGCTAAACTTGGCTACACACTGGAGGTTCACATTCCTTCCCAATGGATTAGATTACTTGATAGAGTGGCTCGCAAAACTCAGAGAAAGACTTGATTAAAGCTAAATATATGGTAAAAGATAGTGATAAATAGCCAAATAGATTAACAGAAAATTTCTGAGGACAGGAGCTTCTGTCCAAAAGAGTTTTAGGGTGGCACCCTCCTGGTTGTGGAGGTGTTCACAAACCTGGAAACTCTCTGAACCCCCTATTACTGCATTTTAGGGAGGCCGCCTTGTGGCACATGATCAATTAGTAACTCCATTCCAGCCCCTCTCTTTTCTCTAGAAGTTGGACAGTGGAGCTAAAAATTCTGGTTCTAATCATGGCTTGTTTTTTCTGGTGAACTGAAGAGGCATCCAGGAACTCACCCAAAAGTCAGTTCAATGGAACAAAAGATGCTTCTAGTTCTCTGATCACCTAGGGATTACAAGTTTTAGGAGTCACAATCAAATTTTGCAATGAGACAGGCTGCTATTATTAACATCACTTAGAGAGCTACAAACTTTCAGTAGCTGTGTGCATGAAGCCAGGGTGAAAATACCTTTGTAGCTTTACTGTTGTATTATATCACACTCTTTCCTCAAAAAACACATGCTGATTACTAGATTCCTTTCTCAATAATGATTGGTCTGTTTGTACTACCCCAAACAGAGAACAATTAAGAAGTACATTATGATCAAATAGTAAATCTTGTCATTTCTAGAGATGTCTGTTGATATTAACTCTCCCTGCCACAAGCCCAGCTTCCAGTGATAGATCAGATTCTCTAAAAAGTCACTGCAACAAAACCAGGTAAAACTTATACTTTATATTTATATTTTATACATTTTTGGGGGGTGTCAGGCTTCTACCTCGGGGTTGGATTTACGACCACAGTCATTTTTCTGGTCCTTACACTTTCTCTATTTCTCTAATTTCAACCCATTCTACCTAGGAAATCCCACTTTATTTCAGACTTAGTTCACTATTTTCTTATTTCTAAAATTCAAAACTCTTTGAAAGAAATGTGAGTCAATATTAATAAAATAAAAGATGTTAATTACTGAGTAGGCACTTAGAATGATAAAAATGTTACTGGGTTCATTTTTACATAGATCTGTCTATTTTGGAGTAAGAGAAATCAACTTCATCTCAAAGAACATGGAAATATGTAATATAAGACATTTTTCTAGGTATGATGAGCAATACAAAGAATGAAAAGACATGATTCTCATTTTATACCCTGAAAATAATGACTGTAACACTTTGAGATTCCATATCTGCATTCAATATTTAGAAAGAGAAATGAATAATATGTGTTGAAAGGTATGGGTGATTTCTAATATATAGTAATCAATAACAAAATAGTTCATTAAACAAGATCTGTTTCAAATATGCTTTTTCTTATTGCCAAGCAGTATTACTATAATACTTCTGTCTACCATATTCTACCTAAGGTTTAATTTAAGACCACAATAAAATAAATAAAACTAGAGAAAATCTATTTATATATAATGCTTTAAAAACCAGTCTATGTGTGCTCCCTTTCATAAAAATAGGACCTATCAAATTTTTCAGGAAGCATTTGTCCTTCTGAGTTAGTTTGATCAAATGCAAACACACTTGATGATTCAGTCCCTCTAAGCAGGGAAGCTCTTGTATCCAGGGAAACCAGACTGGGTTGCCAGGACCTATGGTTAAGACAGGAGGAGCCCTGCTGTCTCGGATGTAAGGAAGTAATCTGCTATCCACCTCCTTTAGTCTTTGTACCTGTAATGCCTCCTATGCGATCTGAAAACACACCTGTGCCCTAGTCATGTCTGTTATCTATCACCTCACTATCTGTATTCACAATCCACCCATGGAGCTGATGGTCCCAATCAAAAGCAAACTTCTCAGATCTGTGCGGGTGTCTAAGGCTCCACAGGCAAGTGAGGGAGCAGCAGCAGGAGCAGCACTTGTCTTGTTTGAATCCCAGGGAGAAACTTCTATGATCCTCACTTAGCAGCTGCTTTCTTGAAGTCTCAGAGCCAAAAGCACTGGCTTGTGTTCAGTCTAGTGTAAAAACATTATTTCTAGAATCAGAATGACTGTGGTTTCAAGTCTGACTTTTCATTTGCCACCTGTCTGATCTTAATGAATTACTCAACCCCTTTGAGCCTCTGTTATCTTATCCAATAAACAAGGGTAAGCATAGAGATTAATTCATAAAGATTTTGACTAGATTAAATAAACAATATCTGTAAATAGCTTAACATGGTAGGTACAGGAAAGAAATAATAAAGCCCTGTATAATGATATCAGCTAATATTTTTGTGGTGCAATCACCCCCTACTCATTTTTTCACTTCTGAGTATACAGAAAACTTAAGTATCCCAATATGTTGGGGACTATGAATTAGGACAAAGGTGAAACTTTACTTTCACAATACTACACAGATCTTAGGGTCTGAGGCCTTTTCTGTGTCTTCTGACAAAGAAAGTGAAATAACTGGGTCTCAGAACAAATTCTAAGTCTTTTCACAAGGCCCTAGGATGAGTCTGTAGGCTGACTCTCTCACTTGGGCTTGGCAGTGGTGAGTGAGAAATGCTCTGTCCCTCAGTCTTAGTTCCTTTCTGACTTTGATTATCTGGCTCATGAAGTGTGCAACAGACTGTGCCAATTCCCATGTGAGATATAAATGAATAAAGAGCAAGTAACTCCAACTTGGAAAGGAAGGTCCTGGTCCCTATTAATCCATAAAGCACAAAGACTGAGATAGGAATGGAGTAGTGTACATTCAATGATAACAGATGTCTAATAAAGTGATCTCTCTAAACCTCTAATAAACCAGGAGTCAGCCAATATCAGTGGATGAACCACCCACTTCTGTACAGAGATGAAGATGAGAGTAAGGAGATGACAGAAGGCTCCCTTCTCAATGTACTCTGCATTGAAAATGAAGATTTCCTTTCTAGACTGGCCGAGATACCCTCATAAGCAAGGAGAGATCAGTCTGTTCTTTCCTCTAATCACACAAAAAAATCTATCAATAAATGAATAGATCATCATAATCATCATTTGTGTCTATCAGTATAATTATAAGTGAATAAGTATTTACCCAGGTAAATGCCTACCTTGAGATTTTTGCTCACCTTGATCTTTCATTTCAGTATAATTCTGAAAAGGAACAAAATATCTACCACCACCAAATGACAAAACTTAGTCACTGTTGGTCAGAGTTTATGCTTCATTTTCTATGAAACAGTCCATGAATTTGCAGACTCAGTGTTGACAAGCCACACATGTTCTCCTTGACCCTGCCCTCAGGCAGGAGAGTCTACCAAGTTATGCTCTCACAAAGCATGCATTACTTCCAATATAAATACACATCTGAAATGCAAACAGTTTTATTATCTAATAAAAGGAGATCCTGCCAGAAATTGTAAGATAACATGAACTATAAAATGCAATGTAATATTATATCATGCATAAAGATTCCAATTAAAAATGTCAGGTAAAATGTGACCCAATATCTTCTAATCATTTCAATTGTGATTTTAAATTAAGGTTCAAAATTGTGAAAAAGTCCATTAGAGGATTAATGGAGTCTAGTATATCATATGTTAGATATTATAAATGGTTGTATATGGGTATATTATTATTAGCTGTGAATATAATCATTTTTGTATATTTATAAATTAATTGAGATACCTGTTTTCAAATTTTAAGCAATATAAGCACTAACCACTCACTATTCTTAGCAAATATGATACATTTTGCAGAATGAATAGTATATTGTCCACATAACTGATTATTATAGGAGTTTTTCTCTTATTTAGGGAAACATTTCAATGAAGTGATAGCCTAAGGAAAATCAAGAGTTTGTGTCTGGTAACATTAAAAATAGCTCATGTAGTGTAGGAGCTGTATGACACAAGCAAGAAATTAAAAGAAAACTAATCAGAAAAGATAGCAGTTTTTGTCAATATAACATTTCTTGAATATCAGTGCTTGATTATACAGTACACTGACCTTAAAAGCTGCAAATATTCTGCCATTGTTCTGGCTACATGCATTTTCTGTGCCCTACTTTGTTCTGCCATTTTGGTTAAAAAAAATGAATTATTTCATTACTCTGATATAAAATTACCTCTTAATCCTTGAACTTTGCTCTTTATTAGTAAAGCCTTAAAGATACATTTTTATTTAACATAAATTAATTCAGCAAATTTTGCTATTCTATGTTTTCATTTTGCAAATATATTAAGATGGGTGCCACATGGTGGCTCAGGTGCTAAGCTGCTGGGTAGGGCTCTGACCATGTAAAGTTGAAGGATCAGGGTTCACAGTTTGGCACTGGAGGGACAACCAAAAATAAATAAACTAATAAAAGTGCTTCTCCCTCTTCTTATTTCTTATACAAAAGTATGCTTATTCTTCCTCTCATTTCCTTCCTCTTTTTAAAAAATAAATACAAATAGTATTTAAAGTATTATACCAAAGTTGCTGGAGATAACATATGTTTGTAAATTAAAGAGTAGTAAGCAAAGATTGTTTCCATTTTAAAATATATCAGCATAATTAATTCATTTAATAATGGGATTAGATTGAAATGAATAAGAAATGAATGGAGGGTGCCCTTATGAATTTTACAAACACTGTGGCATTAAGCACATTTAGTCATGAGATTTCATTTTTATGATCATTCTAAGATTCACAGCCATAGACATATTAGGACCTTCTTAATTTGTCTTTATGAATTAGTTTTTGTCTAAATTGAACACTATGATAAAATAATTGATTTAGATAACCAGGAATGAGTTCAGTCTAAATATTTGAGAAATTCATAAAATAGTTTTCTATGAGAAAAAAGATTTCTATCTTTATAAAACTCCTGATTTTTAATCCATAAATATGAGTTAAGTGTTTTAATCTTTCATTATTAACAGTTTTCCATTTTTACCATGTACAATGCTAAAAAGTTTGTATCTCCAAAGAGTGGACATACTAAACTAAACTTGTATCTGATATCAAATTTAACTTGACAATAGCTTTTGTAAAGGCATTTATATACATTTTTATGATTAAAATTGTACTTTTTTAATTTATCAAGTTAAACACATACACATGTATATGTATAGCAAATGATCTGACTGACACCTTTGTATTTGACAGTGGAAGCTACATGTTTTTGCAGTGTCCAAGAGAGAGATGCTTTCATCGTGTTGTGGTCCAGGAATTCTGGACTCTATTTAGGGGGTGCTTGTACTATATTAAAGTAAACTAAAATAAAAAGTAGACTAAAATTAAAATGGAGGTAGAAGGAATTAAGCAATAATGATGATTTTAATAAGATTGTCAAATTTTATTTAGCATTATTTAAAGTTAAATTTGATTTGCTAATTTCATTTAAAGTTAAATTTGATACCCATAGAATTTTAGTTTGATAAGTCCACTCTTTGCAGACACCAACTTTTTAACATTGTATATGGTCCCCAAATGGAAAAATGTGTTAATAATGAAAATTAATATTATAAAGCTTTATAATAAAAAATGAATATTTTGCATGACAAATTATTTCCACAATTTGATAGATGAAGTTATTTAGTCATAGGCAGACAGTATTAGAGGTTATATGTTCGAACTCTTAGCTACTGCTATGTTCTGACTCTATAGGTTTAGAAAGCATATACAATAATAACTCAGTTCTCCCTGTTGTTTGTCCATACAAAACCTATACAAAACCTAAAATTAACTGACAGATGTTCATTTAAACATCTTTAGATTATTCTCAGTTGCAGATGTCACTGAGAAAAAACTTTGGCTCACATTGCAATTATACTAAAAGTAAATCTATGTTGCTTATATGTCTATCCTAAACACATTATTTTAATTTTCCTTCCTCAGAATAAGCATTTTATTACCAGTTGCTTTTAGATGGTTATCTGACTTATAGCTCATTTATGCTCTTTGTAGATAATTTCTAGGAGATATACATATATATATATATATACATATATAGAGGAAAGGAATAATTAAATCACAGAACTTACCATTTAATTATCTTTTAAACATAATATTACAACACCAAAATACATTTTTAGATGAAAACAAATAAAAATGTTTTTGAATATAACTCTATAGGATAAAGCTGATTTTTTAATTTTTAATTTTTGCCTAAATTGTATTCTTTACAAAAATTTTCATTGTTTTATGTCATTGCAAAATCATCTTTAATATAGCTTTTGCTTAAGTGTACAGTCATGTCACTTTATTAAGCAGCAATTTTCAGTATCTATCAGACTAAGATTTGTAGGAATCTTTTTCTTGTAGTCAGTTTTTCTGGATTTACATTTTGCAGGTGTTAAAATGGTAATACTACTGGACTAGATGTAAAACTGATTTATCTCAAGTGATAGAAATTGGTATTTAAGATGAACTGTTTATATAAAATTCAATGCTACCAACAAATAATACTTTCTTTGTACTATAAAGACTTATTACAGAATAATCTCTCCACGAAAATAAATAGCATCTTATTTGAGTTTATTTCACCTATTCTGTGCTTAAATTTTGTTAAAAAAATCCTAAAAACCTCATAGCTCACACACACACAAAAAGACTAGTAAAACAAGCACACACACAATCTGTCATATACTAGAAATCCAGAAAAAATATTTTCCAAAAAATAATACTATTATGAATAAATCTAGATAAAGATTTTCCATGAATAGAAACATTCTGCTTCAATAGA
Organism: Solenodon paradoxus; assembly: GCA_004363575.1. NCBI lineage: Eukaryota > Metazoa > Chordata > Mammalia > Eulipotyphla > Solenodontidae > Solenodon > Solenodon paradoxus. Next base: position 129,709 of record RJWH01000178.1, on the reverse strand, counting down.
GATAATCTAACTGGAAAAGAAGTTTTAATGTTGAATAGCTATGGTGAGAGAAGGTATTCTTTTGTTTCTAATCTTATGTTCAGTCTTTCTTGAGTATGACGGTAATGTGGATTTTTCATAAATGTCTTGTATCATGTTAAATTATCAATGAACTTTATTTCACCCAATGGACAAAATCCAGGAAATCTCCAAATGAATCAGAACACAACTACTCTCATGCAGGTTGCAATGGAAGACCAAAAATTTGTGCTATTTGTGGAGAACACAAAAGACAATTTTTACATTGAAAATTTTACATGAAATTGCAAGAAACTGCTCAATCAAGTCAAGTTTTAGTAAAGGAGAAAAGTGCTATTAGGAAAAGTATTTAGTAAAGTAGAAAGTCTCTATGGGAATCATTCATACTTTGTTTAAAGTGTACTGGGACCAATTGATTTGCAAGAGATTAGGACTACATTGCAAACAATAGGAATAAAAGCTTTAAAATTAGAAAATTAAATAACATGAAGATAAAGATACATGCAGAAAAATATATGATTAGAAAAACCTGGTAGCACAGAAACTATTAGCTTAGGCTCATACGTAAACATATTTATAATGAACAAAATCTGAAGGTATTTATCAAAGCCTCCTATATATTCTTTAAATTTGTTTATTTCTATAAAATTATATTCTGTAATAAAATAGATTTAGTAGTGGATATCAAGAAAGTTTTGTGTTCTTCACAAAGCAATTTTTCTATTATTATTTACTGACCTCTGTCTATAAAAAAATGTCATTCTAGACTTAATAAACATTTGACTAATAAAATAGGTAGTCTAGTTTAAAAAATCAGAAATATAGCAATTTATATTTTATTTAATTCTCACGTAGTTATAACTTATGCAATATATGTTATGTAACTTGCCTGATCTTAGTAAGACTAGAAAGAAATGAAGGAACATAGTAGTTATTTTTGGATTGGCAGCTTTGGATATCTTTTAAAAAAATCATTATTTTACACGTATTTTTCAAAAGCTGTCAAATAAGCATACAATAAATACTTTGAAATGGGGAAAATGAAAAAGAAAATCAAAGAAAAGTCATTTTTCTGCTTTTTAGTATTATATTTAAGTTATAGATTCTTTTCTATTTCATTTGGATTGATAATCATTTTATGCTATATGTATATCCCAAACAGAATAATGGAAGTTGAAAAACGTGTGCAAATTCTTGACATTATTCCTAATAAGAGATGAGGTTTAAATCTTTGTTAAAACAAATTTAGTGGCTTGTCTATAGCCAGTAAAGAACAGCGAAGTTATTATCTGTAACATTTGACCACACTCTTGGCATGCTCATGGCAGAGGTGGCAGGCTTTGCATAAAGCAGTCTGACCACCTTGAGACTGTCGGGTTAGGAATTACATATTTAGCAATAAGATCATCTGCCTCAAAAGAGCTTGTAGCAGAAAATCATTGTCAACTGTAGCAGAATGAGTATACCATTTTGGATGGCAGTTGTCCCAATCAATATCTAACTGCAACTATATGAAAGACCTTGAGCTAGACTTGATCAAATGAGCCATTATTGAAGCAAATACAAAATTAAAAAAATTGAATGTTGAATTGGGGAAAATTGGTTATACAGAAATATTAGAGACACAGAAGTTTACATAGGTAACAGTCCAGTCATTCAGGTACAGCAGCATTGAGAGGATTATGTAGGGAAAGAAATTTGATTTTTCCTCTACCCTTCCAAGTTCTTACTCTTTTTTCTTTTTTTAAGGAAAATTGCAGGTAGGAATGAAGACAAGCAGGAAGACAGGCAGAAAGAGAGAATGAAGAAGCATCTTTATTTTAATTTTATTTAGTTGTTCACACTGACTGCTTCCTCCTGGGCCTGGAATTCAGGGGCATGTGGACTGCTCCTTTGGAGGTAATTGACCTAATCACTGCTCCACTAGGGCACATACCTTCTATGTTCCTGTCTGAGGCTCCCCTATAATTAAAAACAAACAGATTAACAGGGACAAATAAAACAAACAGAAATTTAACATCATGTATAATTCCTAAAAGCAAGGAGAAACCCAGGAAAACTGAGTAACTCAAACTGGCTAAGGTCTCTTCCATAAATATTATCTTCAGTTAAAAATGAAGAGGATTTTGTAAATTGTATATATATACAGTGGGGAGCAAGTTCAAGATGGTGGCATAAGACAAACCTATACTCATCTCCTGTGGACACAACAAATCTTCAAGCAAATATTGATCGATCTACTCAGGCAAGTAGAGCTTCTACAACAAAGGAAACAGAGACAGCATCCAGTCAGAGAGAAGAGACAGAGTATCTCTCTTGATGCGTGAAAAAAAAAAAAAAAAAAAAAAACCTATCCCAGGGCCAGTCAGGTACAATTGGGAAGAGATCTCTAAGACATGGAATGCTTTTTTAGCTTGGGATCTGGTGGGAAGTTTGTGACAGCAGCTATCATTCACACTCTTAAATCTAGTCAGGGAAGATGAGCCCTGAATCCTATACTCAGGTATAGTGGGATAAACACAGGAAAACTGAGGAAAGGTAGAGAAGAGACCGCCCTTAACAGACCTGCAGAGAGACTCATTCATCCTGGGACCCAATTCAATAACATCAATCTGAATAACAATATGTGAAGGATTCCCAGATACCATCCTCACATCATCTTCTTGAGAGACAAGAATATTTAGGGACTCCCCACAAACTGGAATCTCTGGCATCTTCTGGAAACCTTACTAATTCCAGGTGGTGTTTCATCCTACAATCACCTTCCATCTCAGACCCTGGGAAGGAGCCCTGATCAGAGTTCCACTCACTCTTAGCCGTAGCAGAGATAGCTGAGAACCATCATGAGTGATACCAATCAAGACGGCCCTTTTGAAAATAGTAGGTCCTATCCCTTCCGGATCCCGTCTACTGCTATTAAACATGCCACCATTTCAGCAGTCTGGCATCCTGCTAGCATGTACCACTAGCAATTTAGCTGGCCCCCTGTGCAACCATTATCACAGGTAGTCTACCTGTTTTAGTATACCTCTGGCAAATCATCTGGACCCTCACCACTGACAAGGGTAGCCTAGACAGCTAGCAAATGGATTAACCATCACAGCTTGCAGCAAGCTCCTGGTTCCTTTGGCAAATACACCCCACCCACCAGCAAACATATGTTCCACGTGAGCATGAGGCAGCAGTTCTACCCACTTGTTCATAGTGATGCACATTACACCTGGACCTGGCTACAGTACTATGCACCCCACTTGTGGCAGCCACATGCCAAGACTGGATCAACAACACTGTCCACCCAGTATACTAAAGACTGTGACCAACCTCAGTTATTTCTCCACAGCCAGTCTAGACTGATGATCCTGCCCACTGTGTGGACCACACAGGAGACATACTTTACCTGATTAAATTGGGAAGCCAAGAGGAACTGTGCTCCAGGACACCATGTCATATCCTCTGCATATTCTCATTTTGTTATAAAGTACTGACCAAGGTGGCATTAATGCTTTGTTTGATGAATTTTTTAGACAAACTTCTTCTTGCCACTAGGTCCCTGACCACCCTCTTTGCCTCTACTCTTACAGAATCCATAGGAACAAAACTCAAAGGTTTCTCTGTTCCTTTACTTTGAGCATTTACCTTAGAAAATGTGTAGTTGCAGTTTTTTTCTCTTTCCTTTGAGATGTAAATCCTTTTAAAAGCTTCTTGCCAAATACAGAAGGTTAAAATATCTTTCCCAAGGACATGGCATTCACACATTTGCAATGAAATCATCAAGGTAGATTACATTCATCTCCCAGTGCTTGTAGTAGGGTAGGAACTTAATTTAATCAACTTTCTCTAAATTGTGAAATGACTTCCTGTCAGGAAGTTTTGAGAAAATTTGCTTTCCCTTGGGCAAAACCAATTGACAAACACAGAAGGCCTATAATCCTATATTGTAACTCAAAAAAGCCTCATTTTTTTTGGTTCTTTTTGGTGAAAAAAAAGGAAAAAGAAAGATTACATTCCTGTGCCAAGCATAGGGCATCTTCGGGATTAAAGTCCTATTTTAATCTCATCAGTCCTTTGCTTTAAAATTTCAATTAATTCAGTATAATTACTTCTGATCAGCACTGCATAGAGTTATGATCAATTTTATTAAGAAATTATAATAAAATTGTGATTAGTGAACAGAACATGCATGTAGAGTAACAATTAAGTTAACAACCATCCCAGAGCGCCATATCTAAAAACCTATCTTTGACACAAAGGCTTGCCCTCTCAGAATGTATCATATTGGATTCTATTTTCATCTTGCTGTTTAGCAACTCTGTTATTGTCATGCAGATTTACAGGAGTCAGACAAATTGTCTTTTTTTTTTACCAGTGTTTGGCCTGAGAGGAAAAGTTAAATAAATATGAATGAATGCATAAATGGTGGTGGAAATAGAATTTGGAAATGGTCAGCATTCAAGTGTCTGGAAAACCGCTGTTTCTCTACTTTTTTAGGGCCTATTTGGTTCCTTGCTTTTTCCCTCTTTATGCTGATTTCATTTATTCTGAGTACAGGTAGCCAAATATAATCTCTGTAAAATTCTCTGTAAAAAATGAGCCTGAAATCAATCCTCTTTCAAAGAAAATTCACTATCTTTCAGATCCAATTCTAAATTCTCAAAGAGAAACTCATCATTACGTGTCAGAATTCATCCACTAACAAAACAGCTAACCAAGCAAACAAAATCATGTGACACCAACCTAAGAATTGGGAATCTAGAAAAATGGACAGGCGGTCTCACCAACATATTTTATCATATAATTACTGATAAAGGATCATCACTACTAAATGTGTTGAAATATTTGTTGATCAAGAAAGGAAAGTAAAAATTTTAAAACATGCCCCCACCCTCTATCTTTCATCATGCCCAGCTAATTGAGTGTGCGATCTATTCCTCCTCTTGAAACTGGGCTTTGTAACTGTTGGAAACATAAAATTGTGGTGACTCTAGGCCAGCTTGAGATAAGATCTTAAGGAATTGGTATTTTCATGTTTTGTCCCTCTAGATGTTTGATTTGAAACTGAGCTACTACACTGATAAAGTGAGAGAAACAGTCATCTCAGAACTTGTTACCATGTGTCCACCCTGGCAGTGAATTCTCTAAGTATCATAAGCTTCTGAAATGTCTTATCTTAAACTGAATGAAGAAAGGAAGAACTATCCAGATGGCTGGATCCTGCCCAAATCTCATATTTGGGGACATAATTTTTTTATTATATCAATGAGGAATTATTTGATTTGTTTCATAGCATAAGATAACACAATATAATCCTAAACATCACTAAGTTATATGTTCAGTCAATTGTTTGTATATAGAATCTACCTGTATTTAATTCTTATTTAAATTCTGATTTCACCTTATACAGTTTCCATATTCATTTAAATTCAGTTGTTATGTGAAAGAAATATTACACAATTTAAAAAAAAAAAAACTACAAAATGCAAAGCTCAAGGTTTTTCTTTTTTAAACCATCTTAAACCATTTCTCTTAAAACAATGAGTACATTGGGACATGCTCACTGATAACAAAATGCTTCACCACAGCATTTACAAAATGATTATCCTTAATGATGATACATGTATCTGGGTGTTCTTAATCATATTTCAATAGAAATTCCAGGGACAGAATATTTTGTAATTATTTATTGATTAATATGTTGATTAATTGTATAGGTATCTTACAATCTATAAAAGTAAAGACTAACAATGCTTTTAATACATAAAATGGAAAGAAATCCAGTATTATCATTATGATCATAAAAGGTAACTAAGGAAAATAAGAGAATTATATGAAGTTTTGGTTAGTGGAGGTAGGAAGATTGTATCCTATCAAATTGCTACCATATATACAGGCAATGTGAGGGAAGCTCTAGCATTGCTGTCAGCAGAACATGAGCTGAAAAATTTGTCCCTTACACTTCAAAATAATTGATAATTGCCACAAATTCATTACTTCAGACTGCATTGCATGGCCATGAGTATATAATTAACATTAACAAAAATATAGAAACATTGATTTTTTTTTTATAGTATTCTATCTCAATTGTTTTGTCAGGTGAACGAAGATTGATTTGCTGTTTTATGAAAGATTTTTCTGTTTACTTGCCTACAAATCTGGTCCCATTTTTAAATGGACATTTTTTATAATGTCCATTTCCAAATATCTGTGTTTCTCTGTCTCATAAATTGAATGAATCATAAGAATGGAGATGCAGCTTTTTTTTTATTTATTGTTATTGTCCTTTGCTTGTTGATTTTGGTCAAAAGAAGAAACGCAACACTTAAAATATCAGGAGTTGTAATCAGGATCTGTCACCATAAGTTTACATACATTTTTCCTATTTATAATGGAAGCTAACATCAGGATGGACATAAATACAATTTTCCTTATAAATAAAGCATTGTACCCTTTTAATAAAAATGAGAAATTAATGAATTCAAAATTTGCAGAAGCTACAAACAACCTGAACAAATATGGAAGACAAACTATAAGAAATAAACACTATAGCAATAGATTCAAATAGACTTTTAAAAAATGCTCTATCAAAAGAGAAAAAGATGGACATGAAATTTAATTTTTATTTCAATATACAAAATGTAGACTCAATAAGATCTTATGCATGAATGAGACCCTACGACAACTTTTAGCAATTTTTGAAAGATCATGAATTGATATGTCTTTTCATATTCATAAGTTGATTTAAATACAATGTTAATTCTATGGGTATTTGTCTATAAAGACAATGCAAATTCCTCTTTAACTAGGTGAACTAAATGGTAAAGTCTTACATTAAAAGTAAAGCTTCAAAGCATTTTTTGTAAATAGTTTCCATGTAATATGCTTTATCTTAGTAGGTTGATATACTATTTAAATTACATTTTAAGATAGATGATGCATGAGAAACACAAAGGTTCAAAATACCATTATATATTTAGCTCTTGCTGAATCATGGATCAATTATGAACAACTTTTATATATATATGGATTATATGAAAGAAATTTTTTCCTATTCAATACTAGAGCTATTACTTTGCAATGGACTAAGTTTATTGAAAATGGAAATTTTAGTTTGTAATCTATTGGATGTACTTATTTATTACCCATTTGCTTGTTTTTATTTATATTTTTCTCTCCAAGAAATTGAAGTTTCACTTTAAAAAATGCAGGAAATTTCAGGAATTATTAAGCTGTAGAGAATTCAACATGATTTAAACAACTGGAATTAAATTCAGATTATTAAGAAAACATCAACAGAAAGTATCATATTTATTTTGTAATTGACTGATACAGAAAAAAGATGATCTGAATATGGCATGCTTAATCACATTTGACTTTGTTGTTCTTATCACTATACAGTACATATTTAATAATATAGCTTCTGTGAAAGTGGATTTAAATATCTTTTTAAATAAAGGATAAAACATAATCTTTTTTGCAAAATAAAAGCAATTGAGAATGTCTTCAGGTAGATGCACAAAATTTTTTTATTAGATATACTAGCACGTTAAGTGTTTGGATGAAGACAAAATAGTCAGGCTTTCATAGCTTCTTGTAGCACAAATCTAGATGGGTTCTTAAATAAAGAATCCAGTTAAAAATCTTCTTCCAGTTAAAGAATAATTGGTTAGAAAACTAGAAATTTGAATCTCACAAAGGTAAACTTAAAGTCTTATAATCTTAATTTCTAGCAATAAAGTCCAAAGATATTTTATCAAAATATGCTGCATACTATAGTGTTAATATATGTACCTCAAAGAGTTTAGCTCATTTGGTCCTAGCACAAATGAGAGCTGGTCAGGTGGTACCTAACAGTCAGTCAGAACAGGATGTGTCATTAGCTTAACCCCACTGGTTCTAGTGCAAATGGGAGGTCTCATGGGTTTTGTTTACCTCATTCGGTTCTAGCTCAGGTGACAAACTGACTATGTAGATACTTAACAGTCCTTTTTTTTTTTTTTTTTAATAAGTTCTATTTTGTAGAAACAGGGAAAAAAACATGATTTAGCAGAATACTATCTTGAGAAACATTCAAGTTTTTTTTGGGGGGAACAAAAGTAGTAAAAATTTCTATTGCATTCTGCTATTTTTTTTTTAAAGAACACTTTAAGAATTATATTTATAATAAATGGATGTAAGGGATGATGAAGAAATATTAACTAACTGAATCTGTGTGCTCTGTGAAGAATAATTGATGTTTAATTTAAGAAGAGAAAAATTTGGGACCAGACTGTTAATTTATATCAATTATTTAAAGCTATGATAAAACTTTTAATAAGAAATAGTATGGATACATAAATCCAGAAAAAAATAATTAATATTGAGTCAGCAAAGCAGATTTAGAATTAACATAAGAAATAAAAGCTGTTAGCCGGTTCAACAAGAAGAGGCAGAGACAAGAGAGCCAGATGGCCTGTAAGTGAGACTCCATTGTCCCGAGAGCAGGCTGGGAAAGTTCCTTTCAAAGAAGAAGGTAGACCAATCCAATGGAAGCTGTGGGAGAGAGGTTTTTAAGAGGAAGTCTCTGGCATGCATGGCGGTGGTAGGGGTGGAGTCCTGATAAGGCCACCTGGCCTGCTATCGATAGCAGGGTAGGCAGTCTGCATGTCTTAACAGGAGGGTCTGTCCTTGACTTCAATAAACGGGAGGGGTTGAAAAACATCTAGTCTTGTTTCAAACTGTAAAGCATTCAGTCAGTTTTTCATGTTTGGTTGGAAAGTGACAACTTTCAGCTTTTTGTTTTCTTTCGTCTCCTCTCTCAAAAGCTTCTAAAATAACTTGGTTATCTTGTACCAGAAGTCTAAAATACAAGACTCCATGATTTAATGTAAGAAATAATGTAGAAGAGAGTTTTCATCAGATATTAGTTCAAATACATGTTGCGTAGAGTTATTATGGATGTTTCTAGTTCCTAAATTTAAAAATAAAGTCAATTATTATGACTTTTAGGTCTAAACAGTGCATGTACTGAATATATTTTCATTAAAGATATTTAATTTACTCCATTACAGTTTTCAACAACTTATGCAAATATGATACACCTCAATATGATCTAATTAAGTCACTTGATTTTTGCATCAACAAATCTAAGACTATATGCAGTCCTTTTAATCTTCAGATACTTGCCTGTAAATTATAGACAACTACCACTGTGAAATATCTCAATATATGCTCTCAGTGGGTTTAGCCAATTCTCATGCTATGTTCCCAGGCTCTATTTATCTTTCCCTAAATATATTAGAGTCAGTGTAATTTACTGATGACCAAATCTTTCCTGGGATGCTTCAGTTTTGTGAATAAATTAATTTTTGTTAAGTGTTAGTTGCAGGAGAATCTTTGTAAACCCAAAAGAAAATAGAGAAGGATACCAAATGTTTCTTTCAGTGAAATCTGACTTTTGAATAGCTTTCTGTTTATTTGCTACTTATGGTTCCCTGTACACATCAGTAAATGTTCTCTTTGGTACCTGTTTTCCTTCTGGAGTAGAAATCTCAGCCTTTACAGCAATGTAAGACTTCACATATGATATTAAAACCAAAAATAAATTAAAGTATTTAACAAAATCATCTCCTAATATCTGTACATTTATTCATATTGTCTTCATGAATATATTTCAATTAAAATGCTATGCCCAATTCCAAAATTATATTAAAATTCTCAGATAGATGGGAGAGTGCATACTTTTTAGTCTGAGAATAAATCAAACATCTTCAATCACTGAAATACAAAAGCAAATGAAAGTCCTTTTTTTACTTATCTTTGGCATCTCTGATATGTATTGCCTTTTTCATTCACATTTTGATAAATACCTTTGAAAAAAATGTTCATATATTTTTATCTTTTTTCTTTCAGTTTCTGTGTCCTTGAATAAAGTGTGATAAAGGACAGTGTCATGCAGCAAATGGATAGGTTCTTGCAGAGGACTAGTGGGAAAAAAGTGTACCCTTGTACTTGGCAGTGTTTTCTGAGAATTTCCCATGCAACTAACAAACTCATAAAGCCTTTTGTTTGGTGGGAATGCAAAATGAGAAAGCTCAGTGTTTCTTGGAATCATTGCCTGTATCTCAATTATATTCTGGGGGAGAAATGAATTTGACTATTATTTTAACTGACATAAAAGGATGGAATTGAAGAGTTCTGTCTTTCACTAGCTCTTGCAGACAGCAAAATGGGAAAATGAGTGGCTAGAATTTACAACCTCTTACTTATAACAGGCCTTGACTGTTGCAAGGACAGAGTGGTAATCTGCTTGTCAGGAGTTTGCAGCTGAGAATACCAACATCTAATCCCTTCCATGGAGAGGAAAGACATTTTAGGAATTTGGGAAGCTTTATTTACATTTTAAAAGAGGCATTGTGCAATTTCAAAATAAATTTGTTGCAATGACCATGTAAGAAAGTGCTTATAGTTATTAATGATTATTTCATCTTTAAATGCTATGTAGAGAAGCATAAAACCAGAAATTTTTGTATCAAACTGCAAGGTCAGAGTTTATGGGAAAGTGGGAACATTCAGGATAAACACTGGTAATATTGATCACTTAAGATGTTAGATGCTTTCATCTAAGTAAGGGCCACATTTCACAAAATAAAAAACTCATAGAAACCTGGACATATATTTTTTTTTTCTTCACAATTTCAGTGATAACATTAAAGTGATTTTATTTTTATGATGAGTCTCTATGAAGTTGTGATGCAGTTTACAATTGGTTCTTGAAAATCCTAAGTAGCTTTGATGATTCTGTTGCTACTATCTTCCACTCACCAACTGAGCACATTCTTTATTAGAATTTAACCTGTATACTGTAAATTATTTCTGAGTCACATTTTGATAAAAGTGGTAAATACCTGACATTTAATACACTGAAGTTTTTTCTATCATTTGTTACTAAAATCCCTAGTTTGAATTATGTGCTACATTAAAAAAAAAATGAATGAAAAATGGGGTTATTTTAATTAATTATCTTATAATTGATATATTTATTTTGATAAATGTTGGAATAATTATTTATAATTATCTTAAATACTCTATCAACATTTCACTTTAAAAAAGAGCAAATTAGAAAATTGGCTTCTTCTATGCAGAATTTTAAGTAAGTGATGGCTTTAAAGATACACCTGTAAATATACCATTTGGCACAGTGGTGCTAACTTTAGAACACTCAGTCAAAAGCAGACTCTAACATGAATTTTTTACTGATTCTGGAGTTGTTTTTCAAAAGGTTGTTATCCCCAAAGCTGAAAAGGATCAGATGCAGTTGGGACAGCTGGTTTTTAACACTGGTTTTTGTTGCAACATTTATCAGGGGTATTAAGAAATCATTGTCTCCTTTGTGTCCTCAGCATATTCCACTACACTCAACAAGATGTCAGGCACTTCAGGGATATGCCAAGTCCACAGCAAGTGGTCATTTCTCAGCAACGTCTTTCAGGAAATTTCTACCAAGTCAGAAAATTTAGAGCTTGGATGATCACAACAGGCAGAGACCTTCGAGGGATTTACTCATCCAGCTGTCTGAAACTGGCTCTTGGTTATCTGCTAGCCTGTGGACACCTCTAAAACTAGTAATTAGCGGCAGATCATCTTTTTTCACAAGTCCTTCAATGTAGTTCTTTCCCTTTTAACTCAAATCTCTCATGGTCCTTTGGTCTACCCAGATAACCTGAACACAAATTTAGTCAGGAATGGTCATGTACTGTGACTAAACGTAGAACCAGTGAAAAAAATCTCCAAACTTATGATGAACTAATAAGAAATAATCTTCTCAAGTCATTTATTTGACCACTGTATATAACATAATTCCACCTATTTTAAAAATGAATTCAGAATTCATAAGGAGAATGCCAAGATGACAAGCTAAATTGACAAGTCTTCTATTTTTACATACAATAACTAGCTTTCTCTACTCCACTCTGAAACAATGCCGCAGGCCTAAGCTTGAGGAACCACCGATGGGGACCAGGATATTTCAATTCCTGCTGCCTCAGTTTAGATGCCAGAAAGGTGTCAATTCTGTCAACTTGTGTCTAGAAGATATTTAAGTATTTTATGTAGACCATCTGAGGATGCTGGTGAGATGACAAGAACTGAATACGTACATCTTCAGCTAGATATAAACTAGGGATACACAAAGAGAGTCCAAGGTTTCATTTCTAACTTTAAATTGAAACCCTGATTTTTTTTTATATCACTATGCATTTTGAAAAATTGTGTTCATGCCTTCTATAATCAGTATTCACAAAGTTTCAACAGTGTTAAAACACATGTTCAGAATGTATTAAATATGAGAAATACTATAGACTAAAATTATTGTAGAAAAACTAAACTGTAGTATTTATCTCTAGGACATTTATTTGAGACTGCTATGTATAGTAGGAAGGGGGTATGCTCAGTTTTGTAAAATGGCAAAGGTCTGAGGCATGTAGCTCTTTAAGCAGAAGTAGAATTTATGGCGGTACTTTAAAAATACATATGATTATCTGTGTTAATTGATAGAGTGAGTGATTAAAATGTGTATATGCTAACAAAAAAGAATCTTTTAAGTTTTTACACCACATTAACGCACAATGAGAACTGAGGGAAATGTGTTTTCAGAACTCATAATTGTAGTATTTTACACACATGAAATTAAAGAAGACCAGAGAGATAAAAATGATCTAGCATTCAGAATAGGATGATATGAATGCTCATTTTTCCATATTTTAATGATTGTAACTATAAATAAGGTTGGTTCTCCATAAAGGTAAACATTTATAAATAGAGACAGTAGAATCTAAAAATAACTAAAAGATACGTAGACAAAGAAATCCCTGGGATGTCCTCTCTCTGAAAGAAAAACTTGCACAGGTGGAAATGAAAGCAAATGTTGCATAATTCTGTGAAAAGACCATATAGGAATGTACTAATTTAAAAATCAGACCACGCTCCCCACCAAACACACATACATACACAACTGCTAGAAAAAAGACAGGAGAGTAGCTCTTCAGAAACTTCCCTTAGTCTCTCATTAAGTTAGCATTTTAAATCACCTTTTAGCTTGCATTTTTCAGAGCCCAGGGCTTCAACACAAACCTCTTTTGTAACAAGTGCAAACCAGATCACCTACTTAAGGTCCTTTGTTATAAAAAACCTACCCAAAACAATAATGGTGGGCAGTCCACACAGAGCAATCTGTCTAGCTGTCCCTGGGTTTGAATTCTTATACTTAGTAAGTCATTAGGTCTTATAAATTTAGGAATCATTTTGCTTCATTCAGACATGCCCCAAGTCTCCAAAGTTAAAAACTGAGAAGAGCAAAAAGTTAAAACACAAAAAGTTAAATAAAGCTAAAAAGTGTTAATGATATTATTTTAAGTAATTATACTCTAATGAAGATTTGGTAATTGAAAGAGGATTTTAAAGTAGACGTGGGTGTGACTACCAGAGTGAAAGAAGAAATAGTCTTAGAAAAGGAGAAATAGAGGATTTTTAAATAAGAAATACCCTTTTTTCTTCCCAAAGGAAAAGTGAAGGCAGAAAGAAAGGTAAGTAGGCTGGCAGAATGAGAGAGGAGGAAGCAGCATTTTATTTATTTTTATTTAGTTTTTCACATTGTCATTCCCCCATTGGACTTACCTGCTCTCCACCAGGCCATAAAAGCAATGCATTTTTATATACGCTAAGCAAGCTGACCATATGTACTGTTTTAAATGGGACAGTATTATTTTTTCATATTCTTGACTGGCCCATCATTTTTAACATAAATGTCAAGTTTGTCTCATTTTTTATAAACCAGGGCCATCTTTAAGATAGGGCAAAAGGGATAAATAACTTGCCTGGGCCCATTCTGTAGAGGGGACCTAAGAACAGTTGCCCCTTTTGTCCCATGTTAAAGACAGCCCTTGCTGGGGCTAACTGAGGCTGGCCAAGGTCACTACTGCTGTTCAACAGCCCTGTGAGGAAACAGAAGCTTTGAGGATGAGAGAGAACAGTATTTTACCTACCCTGCAAGTGCCTGTTTCTTCAAAGTGAGCAGAACACTGCAGCATGATCCAGCCTCAGGTAAGTCCTGGGGATTTTCTCTGGCACTTGGAGGTTATTCCTGGTACTACGGGGGTTATCTCTGGCACTTTGAGAATTATTGGGCATTTTTTGGCATTGGGATGGGTAAAGAAGCATGCATTTTAGGTAGGACATTTAGAGTGCAGCTCATAAAGGAGCCAAATTTGGTTTTCACCTAAGGAGCCAAAATTCCTTGGAGTGGGTTTTGGCTATTTGTATGAAGTCCTGATGGACCACATATTGTTATTATTATGCAATTGCTAACCAGCACTGCATGGCAATTGCTTGTTGCTGGCTTGACTGCTCTGCTCCTGCTCAGCTATCTCTGACTCCTTCCCTTCCCTTAGCCACCAATGCATAACTGTATCCCATTTTTGCTATCCCAACTGTCCCATTTTGTCTCAAGTAAATATGGTCAGCCTAATGATAAATAACTTTATTTTAAAGTGCAATATTTAAGATCACTGTTATATATTTTCAGTTAGAATCTCTGGTGATAGGGGAAAAAAGTGTGATTTGTTGTGTTTAGTGAAACTGTGTTTTAAGGATATAGATTGGAAGCATTCAGGATAAAGAGTGTTTCAGTATCATAACCACTATTAGAATCTGGAAAATTGTTTAACAGACAATGGTAGGTTCAGACACCTCAGAGCTCCTTTGAAGACTTTCACAGCAGTCACTTTAGCAGTCTACTTCTGACTACCTCTGTCAGCAAGAGCCTTCCGTTTTTCAAGTTACATTCTCACCTTTGAGTAGGAACTTGAGCTTAAGCTAAATATGTTTTAGTAAAAATCAGTCACTTTCTAGCTTAATGAACTTGAGAATTTTACTTAAACTCTCTAATTCTCTTTATTCTCATCTATAAAAGGAAGATAATAATGCCTGCCAAATTGAAGTAAACTTAAGAAAGAGTATATATATATAATATATATAATATATATATTAAGTATATCAGTATTCAAATATGATTTAAAGATTACTATATGTTAATATATATTTAACCACTCCATCATAATCACGACTTACATTCTTTGCATTTGCTTTACTTTTTCATAAATTTACTTTCTCAAAACTTCTTTTTCTAATTTTAGTTCCCCCGCAACTCTCACAAACTCACCAAGTATGTCTCCATAGGGTCTAAAACGAACACCCTATATTTCTCATAATTGGTCTCTTGCGCATGCCCCACTATGACATGAAGAGCCAAGGACAGTGGAGGACAACTCCAAAGGCAAAGGAGTTCTTCTAATACTTTACCCATTTCTTAACCAAAAAAGCCATCTACTATCCCCTGGGCCTCCACCCTTCTCCTAATCTTTTGCTCCTGTTCTGTAGAAGAATATAAAGAGGGGAGTTATTTTTCTTTAGTTTCAAATTAAGAAGGAGTCATTCCTCCTTTTCACTTGGTGATCCTTCTTTGCTTCCGAGACCCCAGGTCCCCTTTCCAGGCCTCAGCTCCAGATACAAATGTGGGTCTATCCAAGCTACCACAAAATTTACAGCACATAAATTCTACCAATGAATGTGATTAAATTTGGGCTTTTCTCTTATTAATAACACTTAGTGTTTATTTGTGCCTTCATCCAGCCTGTGAAGAACATCACAAAAATGGGGGAACTTTTTCCTTGACCCTCATACCTCTATTTTAAGAAAATTATATTTAAACAGGTATATGCAAAGCCTTTATAATAGATATGACTAGGCAGTGATAGCTTTGAGTAATTAACATTTCAGATTCAAATCTTCCCCATGAACTATTCCCTAAATTTGCTCTATCAGAAATTCTTCCTGAATAACTCAGCAGCAACATGGGAAATGGATTTAAATCATTGCAATATTCCTCTTGGAAATTAGATAGGAGAAGAGCAACATCAAATTTGAAATATATATATATATATATGCATATATATCTTATAGAAAATATCAAAATGAGAATCTGACTTGTTCCACACTGAATATACACAAACATAACTGAAATAAGCAAAACTTCTTTGAAAAGCATAGTTATCAAAGTGTTTCTATCATAAGATCTCTCTGGGTGTCAAACTATCAGAAGCCAAGAATTAGTATAAAATATTCACCCCATAAGGCAAGGTCTTCACTCTAAATGGGAATTCTGTTGTATACTCAAAGAAGATTAAGAGTGTGGCCTGGTGGAGTAGTGGTTGGGTCAACTGTCTACAGAGAAGCACAAGAACACATACCCCTTGGTTTGAATCCCAGGAAGATGTGGGGGACCACCAGAGTGAACAACTAAATATATCTAATGTAAAAGTCCTTCTTTCTTCTCTCTCTTCCTGCCTGCCTACTTACTCACCTTCATTACCGACTGCCAAAAGCCTATCTATATTGAGACCTTATATATGAATATTATGTATAAACCTATGAATATAAATACTCCTTGGGCAGTAAGGCATACTGAGCAAGTCATTTAAAAATATAGTGTAATCATGTAGGCAAATATATCTCCACAACAAGATATTCTTTCAGTTCTTAAAAGTTTTTTAAAAATCACAAAAAAATGTCATTCACAAAGTGAGTGTGTCAAAGGAAGAAACCTTGAGCTTAGGAAGCTGAAATACTTTATAATGAAGAGCAAATCTACCTGACCTTCCCCTAAGTGGAGATAAATATGGAATTTTCATTTTATTCAGAGGGTGATACTGTCCCTATCTTTCAAGGCTACTTGCTAGACAAACAATTTTTCTATGAAAACATCTTTGAAAGGATAGTTGGGAAAAGGCCTCTATGCCTCTGTGCAAAAGACCGAACAGGAGAGTCACGGAGAATTTTCTTCTAACTGTAGCCAGCAAGTTTATTAATTACACGCATTTATTTTTCTAAAATTTCCACTAGACCTATTGCACCTTGACCAATGAAAGATACATAACTTTTGTAACTGATAAATTGTTAGCTTAAAATTATGATCTCTAGCATAAGTTTTATAATATACTTGATGCTTAAACTGTGCATTATTTCATTCCTGAAGAGATGTTGACATTTTGTGTTTATTCATACAATTTGTTTTTATTTCTGGTGGAATAGAGGTCAGGTGTGCCAGCTCCAAAAGTGCATAGTCCACATACATCCCAAAGACACATGCTCACATCCCAGGTTTGGGGTTTCAACCAAGATGAATAACTAAATAAAATAAGTCAATGCTTCCTCCTCTCTCTTCCAGTGTGCTTACTTGCCTTCATTCTTGCCTGTACTATTCATTTAAAAAAAAAAAAAGTAATACTTCAAGGCAAAATTCAATAAATATCATCCTAATATTCTTTTTTCTTAAGTTTTTCAAACAACATTTATAATCATCTGAAATCCATTTTTCCTGTATGGTATAATTTTGGTATAATTTAGCATAAATAAATCATTTAAATAGATTATCTAGTTGCTTAAATCATACTTTCATATAATTTCATAATTTGTTTCTCATAATTTGAACCTTTAAATGTCAAAGAAATAAAGGGTTCAACCTGAAATTGCTCTTTTCTTCCACTCATGGCACAATATATGCATTATATTATAATTGGAATTGAATAATTATATGAAATTTCTTGTCTAATTTTTAAAAATAATCAGACTAATTTTTTTTATGAGTACTGGATTTTTTTTTTCTTTGTTCATTTCTGATTGATTCATCCTTACAAAGTCATGGTATAATGCAATTATAATAGTAATTACCCAATTTTTTCTTTAAATCAATTATAATTAAATTATGATTATGCTAAATAAAATAATACTAATGGATTCAATAAAATAGCATTTTATCATGTAATGATTGATTTAAGGCTATTATGGGGATGATAAGTTTTTCTGTGTCATAGAGATGTAGATAAACATTCAGATTATAAATAGAACTGAATAAACTTACACATTTTTTAAAGTCTATTTTATTTGAGTAAAGGTTAGTTATATGCTAAGAACTATTCATATTTCCTTGAATTAAAAAAAAGTTAATACAGCGATACACAGTACTGGAATTCCAATAATTTTTCCAGGCACTTTTTTAAAAGATATTAAAAATTTAATTCAATATGTAATTAGAGACAATGTTAATTTTCAACCAAGAATAGATATCCTAAGTTCATTGAAAATAATTACTATGAAACTGTAAGAATCTTAAAGTAATAACTTAAGGTTACCAGAGGCAAATAATCCTGTACCAAGTACTTGACATAATCCAAAAAGGAAGAGAACTATGTTACTAATGATTTTGTAGATGGTAAATGAGAAATGAATATATAGCTGCTTCATTATCACATTTAATTTCTTTCTCCTTCAACCTTAAAATAAGTGATTATCTGAGACATTGGTATAGCATTTGGAAATTTTATTTCAGATAAAAAGAGATAATGGGCTGGAAGGTAGGTTGCAGTTCCTAAGGATTTTATTCATTACAACTCATGACAGAGGTGAGGAAAAGGAGAAGGGAATATGTGGAAATACATTTTTCACACATATCTTTCATGATTTTATAAATATTAATATGACTATGCAGTCTTCTATTATCACATATTCACTAAGATTTCACCTTTCCTAAATTTTAATTGACTAACTGTGCTTCTATAAGAAATAATGTCCTTCAGAACTTTTTAAGTACTTCAGTTTTATTTTTTAAGATTGCTTCCAAATTTTATTTCATTGATATTGAGTAGAAATTCCAGTAGTTTCACAGAATGTTGGTGCACTTTTTAAGTTATAATTTTTTGATTTCCTACTCAATAGTCACTTGTTAGTTTTAACAACTTTATGGACCTTGTTTTCTACTGGCAGTCCACTGGGATATTTTTAGGGAGTATTTCACAATTAATGAATCATCCAATGTCTTTGAGAATTGTGGAAATCAAAAAAAAAAAAAAAAAAAGAAAAACCACAAAAGAAGTATGATTCCAAGTAATAGTGAATTTGCAATTCAAACTGACAATTACCTTTCAAAGGTGTCAATTTGAAGACACATTCAAATTTCTCTTTTCAAAATGATTTTTCTGTTTTCACCGATGCTGCTTCAACTCCACGTAAGTATCTTCTGTACTTGTCTTGCCCAATATCTAAATTTTTTATCCTATGTATATTTAGTTTTATGTTTAGAAGTCATTTTTAAACTTCTGGGTAATTTATATGAGCTCAACTTGTTAAGTACAGTTTAGAGTTTTTTTTTTTTTTTTCATTATACATTCTATATATGATAAACTATACATTCTCTATATGGCATATATAGTGACCTATACTGACCCAGCTGACATTCAGCTGCTTACTCATGTAGTTTCAATCTTAACTCCTTAGGAACATAAAAGAACAAGCTTTTTTTTTGTTTTTTTGTTTTTTTTTCCTAACAATAACTGGTTAGCTTTATTTGAAAATTAGCAGAATTTTAATGACCAATTTCATCCAATACACAAATAGCAACAGTGACAGATGCTCTATTCTTTGGGTTTTAGGCACTCTATTTTCTGGTCCTCAAAATACTAAGTTATTATTAGGCATGTTCTATCAAGTACTAATGGACAATATTTTCCATGTTAATAAAATAAAAAAAAAATCTGATTTTCTAACATTGAGATGAGAGGCAGTTACTTTTCAAGAAGTAGTGACTAGCCCCTTGCGAGATTCACTTTTTTAAAAATCCCATCGTAGTCACTACTATGACCACCTGGATTAGAGAATCTTTTTCTATAAACTCCTATTCAAATTTAAATGTGTGCCCCTTTTCTATGATTATATGTAATGTAGATTTGGAGCATTTTAACAGAAAAGCATCTAAAACAATAATCTAAAGAAAATTATCAACAGGACATTTAAATAATTTAGCAGATTTCAGAGTAGTATATTGTCTTTAGACGGGGACATCCTTCGAGGGTAACTTACATGAGATTTAGAGTGTCCTCTGGTCCTAGATCTACCTGTTATCCTCCAACAGTTAAGTCTAAGTTTCTCAGTGTTATTCTCAACTGGAGTAATTTTGTCCCTGAGAGTAATGTTTGGAGACTCTTGTTTGACAAGAAATGCGGTGGGGTAGGGTTACTACTGATCACTATGGAAGTGGTCAAGGATGCTTCTAAACATCCTAAAATACACAGAAAAAACCCCAAAGCAAATAATTCTCTAACCCAAAATGCAGCGTGTTAAACTTGAGAACCCCCGGTCTCTTATGTAGTTTAGTCAAATACCCTTGTCCAACATCTACAGAGAAAGAGTTCTTTCTCCTTCAACTGCAGGTCTTCCTTCCATGTTGCTGTTCTTGTCAGAAAAAAAAAAAAAAAAAAGTAGCTCCTGATGAGTTCATTGATAGTGAGAATAACTTTCCCTTTGAAGGGATCCTACTTTTATTCACAAAAGTATGAATCAAACAATAATCATAAAATGCTTTAGTATTTTGACCAAAATATTATCCAATAATACACATTATTAAGATTATTTTTCATAGTACACTAATTCTTCTGCCTCCTCTGACCAAATTGTGTCTGTAAATCCCTGGGACTACATACCTTTATAGGTAATTTGTGTACTTTCAAAATTTCTTTTTATTTGTTCTTATAGAAACCATATTTGCTTCTTTGTTTACCTATTTGCAAAAATCTTACTGGTTGAGTTTTATGACTCACTGCCACACTGGCATATATTTAGTCTTAATCATAGGCTATGCAGCTGCTTTAGACAAAGTCTATAAAGTTCCCTACTAATCTGAAGTGGCCTGCCTCTGTCCTTAGTATCTCCCTGTCCTGTGTGTGCACTGTGTGAGAGGTCGGGTGTTTCAGATCATACCTCAGAAGTGTCCAGGCTTCACTCTAACAAAATCACATGCAAATTTCGTATTTAATTTCAAATATGATTCTGCTAACATGGATACATTTCTACCACATTCTTGTTTGTTAATTATGTTACGAAATCTATCTTTCCCGTCTTCCTGCATGTTTGATTTTTTTTTTTTTTTTGAGCATTTTTGTGATCTCGTATCAAGTAAACTTTGTTGAAAGAGACAAGGAGAGAGAGGTGGGGGCAAGGAAAGAGAGAGATGGGTAAATGGATGCCTGAGAGAATTTTTCTCTTTTCTGAACATTAATCCTGCCTTGCAAATATTGACTTCTCATTTAATTGCTTTCTGGGATTTGGACACTGAGCAAAATGAAGTACTCCAAGAAACTTTCCTAGAACTTCCAAATTATAATATTAGAATAAAATATGGCTAGCTCAGTGTTAATTTAAAAATTATACAAGTGAAGAAATGAAGAAAATATTTTTTGAAAAATATACTATTCAAATCTCATTATATATATGTATATATATAATATGTGCACAGTTTTTTAATAGGTAAGGGAAATCTATTGTAACACATTACTAATTTGGTATGATTTATATGTTTGATTAAAAATTACCATTTCCATTAAATGCCATGTTTAATAAAGTTAAATTATTCCATCTTTAAGAGTGACAAGAAAATCTTGAAAATCATTTATTTAAATGTGTGACTCAGAATCCAAAGACAAGGTAAGCTGCACATTTTATAAAATGATGCCTCCAAAAGTCTGTTTGTATCTAGGATATTCTGTGGTAAAAGTACCTGACATCTCTGTAACTGAATATAATGAAAATTTAATGTTCAATAACACCAGAGTTCAAATTATTGAGGAAAAGGACTAAGTTAAAATATATTGTACTACATTCAATTGCTCATAGATCTAGTGTCCCTCCATTTTGGTCTTATTACTCTCAATAAAACACCATCAGTGTTGTTATGGAGGGGGAAAAAACAGGAGAACCATTCATCAGCAATGTTTTAAACTCCTAGTTCTGAAAGCAGGGACACTGTCACTCATTTCCTTTGGTCAGAAATTCAGTCATCCTGCATCCCCCACACAGACACAGGTGCCGGTGATGGACAGTCTTCCTTTGAGTTTTTGAGTTTAGGAAGAAAATGAATAGTTTTCAAAACACAGTGTTGTGTATTATTCCATTTGCTGTTTTACTATATGGTCTCTATTAAGCTGAATTTGTCAACTTCTTTATTTTCTGATTCTTCTACTTAAAATGGTTCTCTTGTTATAAGAGAGATGTCTTTTGGTTTGCCGTGGGAATGGGTAGTGGTAGGACATAGAGAACATAGAAAACTTAGAAAGGTAAGTTCAAAGAAAAAAAGATGAATAATGAAGCCACAGAGAGTATTGCTTTCTGATTAAAGGAAAATAAAATCCCATTCACCATATACAGTTTTAGTTAGAAGACATTTCAAAAATAAAAGGGTTGGCACAGACACCCCACACCCATGTGGCTCAGGCAGTGGAGACACTGGAGTGAGGACCCAAAAGACCAAAGAACTGCACTTGTGACCTGGGGCCAAGGTGAAAAACCAAAATTAACCAACTAACTAACTGAAGATGCTTCTTCCTCCTCTTTCTCCTCTTTCTTCCCATCTTCCTTACAAAGTTTCTTCCTCTTTTCCCTTCCTCCCTCTCCTAAAAAAAAAAAAAAAAGGACAAAGACAAAGGAGTTACAAGAGGGGGTTTGGAGAAATTTATTCTGGAACAAAATTCTTGAATGATAAAACACAACTTAAAATTTGCTAGAATGATCTTCATGATAACAAGCTCTAATGTAAAGCACTACACCAAAAAAACTCTCTTCTAACACTTCTTTCCAAGTTAAATGAGGTTTCAGTATGATACGAATGGAAACTGGAAAAGTTTTCATTGTTTGGACTGGTTTATAGGATAGGAGGTGAGATTTATATTAATAAATGTAAATGAATCCCATCTTATTTCCATGTAGGGTGTTTGAGTTTACTGAGAATGTCTAAACACCATATTTAGAGTTCATTTAAAAGCCGTAACCAGTGTTTTATGTTGGTTTATTCACAAATTTAAAGGTGTGAACCTATTTTCCTGAAGGATTCTCTCACACAGCTCCTGATGAAACAGCTCATTTTATCACTCTCTCCAGTGGCTGTACACACAAGGAACTAATTTATTTAATTTATTTCTAAATCCACATTAGAGACATTATCGCACTAAGCTTCCCCAAATCCCTATTATATTTATATTACTGATGAGGTGAGTAACACAGCACTAGAGGACTTTTCCAAGGTTATATGTTTGAAAATGGTGCTGAGACCATCCTCCACATCTCCAGATGCCTGGTTCAGCAATCCTATTTCAGCTTTGCTTTAGTTATTTTGCCCAGAGGAAAAGGTGTCCTTTTATAACAGACACCTAAACTTTTCCCAGGAGGGAAAACAGTTTAATAGCATCATTTTTTAAAATACGGGTGCTTTCAAATCCAACCTTCTTCGTATCCTCCAGGAGAATACATTATCAAATGTCTAATCTCTTTTTCCTGCCATCAATCACTCTTCTGACCCTCAGCCTTTGATCCTATTTTAAACAAAACAATGATCTATTCTGCACAAAATGACTCCTAAAATGTCCCTTTGATTCAGTTAGCATTTATATTTGTGCTATTTCTCTTTACCTTTCCAAAGAGGAAATGAACAAATAGCTTAAACATACAGTATATATGTTTATCAAGCTCTTACTTCTTGACATCTTGTTGTATTGGAATGATCTCAGACTTGAGTTTGAAATTTATCTTTTGAAAGCACTTTTAACCTCTTAATACTCATCACCAATAGTTTCTATCCATTTTATTTTTCTTTTCTTCCTTCCTTTCTTTTTGTTTCCTAATCTCCCCTTTCCTCATTATCTCTTTCTCTTCCCTCCCTCCATTTATTTTGTTTTTGAATAATTTTCTTTCAAAATCTGGAAACACAATACTTGTATTCAATGAAAATAAAATATTCAAGTACATAGAAAAAAATATTGAATGTCTCCCTTCCCAAAGTCCCTTCTCTCAAAGAATCACTTTCTGCTTTTTATATGAATATTTGTGAAGTGGATATTACTAAAATTTGTATTTTATTTTCCATAAATTTTGTGAATTATGGTCTACTGTGCACAAAACACATTATTTTAAATATTTAGAAAAAGATAATTCAATACATGAATGAGAAGAACACTTTTAGTTTTGGGGCTGGCATGTAAGGAGCTTTGAAGTTGTCGTTCCCATGCACACAACAGGGAAAAAGAGAGACAAATGAAAGCACATAGCTTTTATTACATCTGTAAGAAACTGAGATCAATGAAATTCTCTGTCCCCAAAATTGGAAAGACAGACAGGAAAGTAGAGAATCACAGAACTTATTGAAAGATGTAGTTGTTATGGGAACCAGGACAAGGGAAAAAAACACCTAAACAGTCACTGATAAATTGCCAGAGGTTCAGTATGAACAAATCAAACTTTCCAGGAAGCTCTGGTCTTAAACAGGACCACACATTTTGTTTGTTTGTTTGTTTTAAGGAAAAGTGGAGACAGGAATAAAAGTGAGTAGGCAAGAAGGCAGGAAGGGAGAAGGAAGAAACATTATTTATTTTGTTTTTACTTAGTTGTTCACACTGGTTGCTTCTCCTGGACCTGGGAATTGAACCTGGGAGTATGTGACCTGTGTTCTTTGGAGGTGATTGACCTAATCTCTACTGTTCAAGGACATGCCAATGACAGCACAATTTGTGTTTTATCTCAAAGAGCTCTATCAGGTTCTCACAGTGAAGACCTAAGAAAAATCCCTTCTTGCTTCTATCAGAGGAAGGAGGAAAGTAGTCATTCTGAAATATACACAAAGTGTTCTTTTCATAACAAAGTTCGCCCTCAAGAGAAACTATTTCATACACCATGGTACTACCAGAGCCTAAATAACCTAGTGAGTGAAATGAAAACAGCCAACTCTAGCACCTTCTAGGCACCGTATCTCCCTAAATGTGTAGGTGAAGGGAACTCTAAAATCCCTAGTAAAGGTCATCATCCAGGGGCACAAACACACAAAGAGACTGGGATTGAATCATAGGACAACAGATTACTTCCTCTCCACATAGTACCAGTGTATTGCTGTGGTTTCTACACAATGACAGAATACAGTTGAAAGAACTACGTATCTGTGTAAGAATTCCCTAGAAGAGCTCTGGAATACACTTAAAAAACTCTTTTCAGCCACATAATGGAACAAAAATTTGAGAACAAAAGAACAAAAAAAGAAAAGAAAAAGAGCACATTCATTTTGCTTGCATCATCCTGCCCCCTGCACTCCCATGATGGCATTGCTTAGTGCAAATAGGGGACTTCCCAGCTAGTAGGAGTTCCCTTCTCAGAAAAAGGGAACCAGGATATGTGACCAATGCTCCCAATCTCTCAGGACATTGAGTAAAGACCTGCCCCTGCTTTCAGTCCTTCTTGGATTGGCAAATCTAAGACAAAGAGACAACTAGGGATGAGTAAAAAGAGCAGGGCACATCAGAATCAGTCATGAAATGGTAGTGACTGCAGTTGCCATTGACAATGAACTTTATAAGAAATTCTAGATGTTCCCTCACACACTCCAATGACAATCTCTTCAGAGAATGTCAGCCACTTTCCATAGTGAAATAAGGACCAGCATAGTCACTATAGACCCCTTGAAGATTTTTAGCCCCACAGATGTTTGACCAGCCACTGAGTCCTTCTCCATTCCCTTCTAGCCTACTCCCTTTGGAGCCATGATTGCTCACATACCAGACACCATTCTAACACCCCATGGGTAACTCCCATTATCATTCCCAATCTTGATGCTAACCACTCTAACTTTGCACCTGTACTTCATTGGCTTGACTCCTGCCATATACCTGTCCCTAGTGAGATACTTGCAGAATGAAAGCATATGCCTATATCCAAGGCCCCTCATGACTTGTGGGACCTAGACTTGGTCCTATCTCAAGTCACTGACCTCTGCTACTGGGACCCCCTACAGTTTAACCCCTAAATGTGCATCTACCCAACTACTCTCACTGTCTCCACCACTAAGTCCATGGTGAGATTCCAAGCAAGGATAGAACCACCCCCAAAACACACAGCTCACGTAGCTGTCCCAAGGCCTTTCTGCTGGACTGCTTCATTCTTATTTGTGTGTCTACAGTCAGACTAGAATGCCACAAAGGCCCCTGCGGCTGGCTCCCACCACTAAGAGTGAGCACATCACAGGCTCTGGTCACCACCTCTGCCTGTCCCTACCCCTTGAACCCAAACATATCACTGAAAAGCCTGACTACCCATGAAGCACTTGCCAAAGACACAGCATTGCCACACAGTTGTCAGGGAAGCACCAGAAATATGTAAAACATACACACACACACACACACACACACACACACACACACACATAATTCATCCATAAAAACTGAGAAAATGTTGCTATTTGTAACAACATAGATGAATCTTAAAACTTAAGTGGAATAAAGCAAAATGAAAAGATAAGTCTTGTTAGTAGCAGATGCATTCGTAGTTAGAAAAGTGTATATGCTTCATATGGTACATGCAAGTACAGGGGTGGATGGATAAAGCAAGTAGATAATTGCCTTACTGCTTTTCAGAACCCAAACATGAACATCACAGAACATGAACTATAAAATCAAGAAGTTTGACAAATCTTCTTAAATTCTAAATTTGAAACTCATTAGTTTCTCATATTTGTTACAACCATGTTTAGACACGCCTTGCTGGCATAGATTTTAGGCCCAACATTGCCCACTGAGCACAGTCAATGTACATCCCAGGGACCTGGGGGCCCAGGAAAAAACATGATGAGCAACTAAATAAAACTGCTTTTTCTCCTCTCTTTTCCTGCCTTCCTTCTTTAGTTGCTCTCCTTCCTGCCTGCAACTTTCCTTCAAAAAAAAGAAGTAGTTTAGTTCTGGTCACTAGGAAGCAATAGTAATTCATGGAAAGAAAAAGGACTAAAGCCTATGCGTGGTCTCCAGATTTATTCCCCCTTATTGAAAGAGTAAATAATGCCCCTTAAAAGAAACATTAATCCTGGGCTTTGTCAGATGTGTACAATGAGACTGGAAAATCATGTGCCACAAAGCAAATACATTACCAAAGACAGAATGAAGGGCTTACTTGGTCAGCATTTGGTAATCTGAGCATTAAAACATGACTAACATTGATCCAAACAGATTGAATATCTAAAACCCCAGTTTCAACATGTATGGTAACTGGGACATCAATATAATCTTAAAACTGTCAATCAAGGGAAATAATTAAAATTTATATTGTCTTTCCTGAAATAACTTCTGTATTTTTGGATAGCAACAACAGCAAAAAATACCAGCTTATAAAAGGTCTTTTTCTACTGTAGTCCAGCTGGCTTGTGGAATGAACTAGAAAATCATAATTTCGGAACCCTGAATGAAATCTAATTTAAGAAAAGCTTCCTAAAATGCAATAATTATAAAATGCCTATAGAGAACTTTATAATAAAATAATCAAGCTTATACCACTAAAACTGAGATAACCAATTATTAGCTGTGATATGACAAAATATGAAGGATACAGCACAATTTCTTAAAGTATTTTTTAACCAGACATTGGAACCAAAATCAATCAAACCATTAGACGTGACTTAATTATTAATTCACAGGGATTTGATGGGATCAATTACAAACTAACTAATATCACAAGGAATCAAACAATTGAAATTCCAGCTCAAGCAAAATATGAAGTGTATGTTTCAACCAGTGGGAAATTTTAATATGAAGCAGATATCAAAAAATTCACTTTTATATTATGGGTGATGAGCATTGGTGCTATGTAGTAAAACAGCCATTTAATTTAGAGAAGGAAGCTGATAAAGAAGGCCAATGACATAAAGAAGAGGATTTGCTCTAAAATATCTCAACAATAAAAAGCTAACAAGCAAATAATAACAGCAACAACAACAACAACAAAAAAGAAAACAAGAGTTCAGACAATGCTAAGGCACCAAATTACTGGTAATTGATTGAGTGATATGTCTTTAGAGGTTCATACTATTCTCTCTATTTTGGCCTTTATGCTTGTAATATTTCATAGTTAATAAATAAATGAAAAGTAGTTAAATATATAGATACATAAATAGCTAAAAGAAAAAAATTGGCTGAAGCAGTAGAACAGAGGGTCACAGTTCAAACTGAGCTCTGGAGGAAACATATACTGAATAAGACCAGTGCCAGGAATCCTTAAGCTCACAATCAACTAATAAAAACAAGCAATAGCAAAATCTGGACCAAGGCAAAAGGGAAATGTATTAATATGCTACAAGTAGCTTTCCTTTGTATTTTTTCTGCTGAAAGCAGCTATGATAATTTCCAGCAGAGTAGTACAGAGCTACTTTACAAACAAGCATGTTTTTGAATAGTTTTCTTACCTAGAATCCAGAAGCTGCAGAATGAATTCTGAAGATTTGTACAGGAGACCAGAGGAAGACAGAGGTAAATGAAAAGCCCAATGCAAATTCTAGGATGAATTCCTGAGTATAAGTCACAGAAACAGCAACTAAGAGAGGAATAATAGTGTACCTGAGGTGAAATTCATGAGAGTACCACGTATTAAATGATAAAATCTAAAAGGGACTAGAAATCAAAGACCTCAGGATTTAATAACTGAATCTGTAGAGCTCAATCACTGTACTCTATTCACTTTCCCATGGTCAGTCAAAGAAGATGACTTCCCTTAATTTTACAAAGATCACACTTCCCCAGAGTTGAAATCAAGAGAAGGTTCATTTTCATAACACTTAGAATTGCTAACAATATGTAAAGTAAACCAATACCATAACTAACAGTCCTTTCCAACATCCTTGACATAGCTAAGGAGAGATTAGAGGGACTTCCCATCAAAAGAAAATAAATTAGTATTTTCAATATGCCAGTTAAGAATTAGAACAGCAAGTGGTGAAGCATTGAGGCGAAAAGTGGATCTGCAAGCCCCTGAGAGCTTGAGTTTGAGTACTGCTAGTCAAGGAGGACTCACAGTGAGGTTCCAGCAGGTATAACAGCAGCAACTTCAGTGATAAGACATCCTGCATGTTAATTTAAACTGCTTTAGAAATAATACATGGTGTTATTTTTTCTTTTTAAAGCATATCATTTTATTCTTCTTTCACTTTTATTAAGATATAATTAGCAAAATTATATGGTTGTTAAATTACACAATGTAGAGATTTTTTTTTTTTTTTAAGGGAAGATACAGGCAGGAATGAAGGTGAACAGCGGTAGGCAGGCAGAAAAAGAGAGTAAGAAGGAGCATTTTATTAATTTTATTTAGTTGTTCATCTTGGTTGTTTCCCCTGTCCCAGGTCTTGAGCCGGGACCTTGGGAAGTGCTCATGATGATTTGATATATGTGTGAATTGTGAAAATATCCCTCTCCCTAATTGAGTTAATTGATACATATATGTTTATATTCTTAAGACCTGTGAGTGAAAGTATGATCTTATGAATCAAAGTATGATCTATTGTCCTGGCATCAGCATCTCACGGGAGTGTTTTAGGTATGATGATCTTGTTTTTCTGTAAAACTATTGAATCTAGTGCAAGTTAGTAATAATCTCAGATTATTCGTGTGTATATCTAAATCACATGACATCAGTCCCTTTATTTTTTTCACTGAAAAAGGCAAAGTTGTGTGTTTTAATAAATTTTGCAAATCCAGTAAAAGGTAAATAAAGCAAATAATTAAAATATGATGGCTAGGATAATGTATCCCATACAGAATATTTTAATCCTATTGCTCCCACCATATGGAAATAATACTATGCAATCAAATAACTTTCTTTCATTTCTTCTCCCCAAGATTTAGTATCAGTACAGGAAAAAAGAATTCATAGCAGGTTTCCAACTTATTCTTTCCCTCTGGAGGATACATAGGTCTGTACTGCCCTCAAAAACCTCCTTGCAAACCTGCTAGAATAATTTTACCAGCAGGGAGAGAATCAATTAAATTATCTAAGCTTGTTTTTAGCAAAGTATAATTGGTCCAATTGGACTGCTTTTCTGAAAGAAATCTGGCTGTAAAGTAGAATTTATACATGTAACCGATCTAGCTTATGTGATTAAGAGGATTTAAAAGCTAAGTCTCAAAAAATATAGCTTCTTCTGAGTTTACATTTATGACATATCACTAGGGTTAGACTATGTTTTTGAAACCAAAAAGTACCAATACTGAAAAGAAACATTTTGATGTTTAAGGCTCTACCAAAGGGAGAAACATTATTCTAATTCCTGGTATTTATTTATGCCCTTTTCTATTATTATAAACTTGACAATATGAAAGATCTATAATTTGGGGGAATATATTTTGATAATGTAAATATCTGTCAATGAGTGTCTTAATGTGAGTTCGAAGACAGAAAAGAAGATGTTTCCAGCAATGGGAACTTATCATGAATTGCTTTATCAGATTATATGTCATATATTTGTATTGTTGAACTTTTTCCCTCCATTTTACAACTGTAATGCCTTATTCAGAAGCTCCTTAGTTGACATTCAAAGGATGAATCTTCTAATCCTTAATATATAGTATGAAAATCTTTCTCACCTTTCCTCATGCTTGCATGAATCACAAACCTATACTAAAGTACTAGGTTTAAACTTACTAATCCATCAACTATTGCTGTATCTTTCTTGAGTTTCTTTATTGTAAGTTCTCTGTTCTTCTCATCTATAATGGCAGAAGAATGACAGTTGTTTCAACTGTACTCTACACCAAATTGAAAGATTTTGATCACTCTGAGCTTCTCTCAAGGTTGCCATTATTAGTGACCTAGTAAATTAAAGCATTATACACAGATGCTATACCAGTATTTTATATAATTGCTCCATGGAATGCCTTCTTAGAACCTGGTCCTCCATCCCTTTCACAATATTATAAACGCACAGTAGTGCACAACTAAATTTAAAATTTAAAATTTAAAGTTCTAAAAAATTTGTTTCATTTATTGTTCTGAAAATAACTAAAGCAGATAGTACTATAAATGAGTTAAAATATATGGCATTGATTAGTTGTCAGGGACAGAATGCAAAGAGCACTAGTTATAGGTTAGTTCATGACAAAATATTTCATGAAACTATAAACTATATTACGTGCAAGGGTTTCCCACATTACCAGTGTTAAAGCAGTTTTGTAAAACTCAAAATGCAGTGGTGTTGAATGCTTCTTTAGACTTTTACAAATTACTCAGAGAGAGAGAGAGAGCGAGAGATTAACTGAGGGGTATTATAAAAGGTTGCTGTGAAAAAGCAACCTTAGCAAAAGCAAGACTGCAAATTTTTTCCAATATCTTCCGGTATAAGTCTGTCAAACAATAGAAGGTTCTCCAAAGCAAGTATCAGATATCAGATCACCTTCCACTAAAGCCTGTCACTTTAGATGCTTTGGAGTTTGTCAACATTAATTTAAAGGAGAGGAAAGTCTTTGGCACCAAATCATTGTTAACACAAAGCAGGACTCAGCGCTTTATTTGTTAAGGTTTCCTGTGTGTTTTCTTGCCTATAGAATAGACTAAAGGAAGACATGTCCAATGTCAAATCAATCTTTAGAGATTTATGTTCCCAAAGAATCCACAAATCTGTCCTGAAAATCACGAGTATTGAATTCTGGGCAAACCCTGGACTCCAACTCAGTACCAGATGGAAGCTCACTGTCAAAGTTGCAGTCTCGGATTTCCACGGAAGAGGTGCAACAAGGAGACCTTCCCAATGAGGAAAGTCAGACTTGCAGACATTGCAGTAGGAATCACCCAGAGAGCGAAACCAGTGTTGTTGCAAATAACTGGTCCTAGGGGCATGGTAGATACTTTTCAAAATCCCTGCCCAAGAATACTATATAGCTGCTATGGGCCAGAGGCTTCTGGGAGCTTCTCATTCTATTGGTATCTAATGAAATATCTCATTAACCTGACCTGTTCATACACCACCATTGAATAACAACTGTGAAGTGTGAAGATATAGGTCACCAGATCACAAAATAGCAGCATCTAAACTGACGCTCAAGCCATGTAGAAATCTTAGACCTGAGAGTGGATGTCATACTTAATAGATATGAGGTCCTTCATATTGGCGAAGATTGGTTTTATGGATAACAAAAAATTTGTTCATGGATATTTGGGTGTCAGAAGCAGAGCCTGAGCACTGCTAGGCTACTTGCAATGTCTTCATTTCCTCTTTAGCAAAAGTATGTAATGACCAGGCTAGGTCAGACATACTTTCTTTTTCCCATGGAAGTGAGGAGTGCCAATGTGATAAGATCCTATCGATGGGGGTGTGAACAAACATGATTGCTTTTAATAATTATTCTAAGAATTTAGGTCATAGAGTTACATTTTTACATTCTTATATTTGATCAATGCTATACCAATACTTAATTGTATTGACTCTAAATTCAGAACATCTCAATGTTTTAAATGACACCCTTTCCAATTCTGATGTAATAAATAAAAATTTATTTGAGGGAGTAATGACTGACAGAAAAAAAAAAAAAAACCTCAAAATGTAATTCAGTTAAAGGGAGACCCAATGAATACGAGAATGTTGCAATGATTTTATTTTCTTTTGTCACAGATGGGAGAAATTTAAAGGGAAAAAATCATGTAGAAAATATTCTTGCAGACTGCAAAATCTGGAGACCTGGTCAATGAAATAAATATCTACATTTTGAAATCAAACATCTGCCTTATACTCATGCTTCATTCATATAGATAAAACACAGATGATTAGTTATATAGCTATATTTATTATGAAATTCATATATTGCATTATTTGTTCCTAATAGATGGAAGGCTGGAGGACTTGTTATGACAAGACAGTGTTTGGCATTTAAAGTATACATCTTTGAAGTTGAACGTTCCTTACAAAGTCAAAACACTTTCATGTCTTTTTGAATCTTATCTTTACGAAAACAGGAAAGCAGAAATTATTTTTAATATCTTTTTAGAGATGCTTTGAGTTTGAAGTAAACATAATGAAGTACTGCTGCAGCTCTAATGAAGGATATGGATGAAACAGGTGTCACCTTACTTCTGTCGCTCAGCGAATTCTCAGAATAGTGTCAAATTTAAATCTTGTGTAAAAGTGACTTGTATTTACGTAGAAACTGCAAACCATTGACTGTTTTGTGTATATGTATAAACACCTAAAAGTAATTTGTAGTAAAAGCTATAGTGCTAATAAATTTCCATATCTTAAAAGACTTACTTGCTGGTAAATATAGAACCATTTAAAAATTTCAACTGAAAGACAGTTTTATCTCCTTGTTTGTTTTCTCTTTTTCCTCTGTTCCCAAGCTTAGTATATTTGCTGTTTTGCTTCTTCTCAACTCAGTCTCAATTTCTGAGATTTCTAATGAATGCATAAACACAATAACTATGAAAAGTTAAAATGGAGGAGGGTCACTCTGAACCAGACTAATGAGTATAACAATTTTGTTAAATTTATATTTTCTGTAATAGTCTAGCAACTTGAAATTTTCCTGATTAGAATTACTTCTACAAATATACTCTATCTACATGTTGAAGGATGTAAATTAACAAGGTTGTTTGCATTGTAATTAAATATTCCTTGTGTGCTCATGTATTTATCCATTATGTATATGCACTTGTTATTCAAAACAAATTAGCGATAAAACGTTTTTGAGTGCTTGGGCATAAAGGAATGCATGTACTTTTTTCAACCGCTGAAATGATGCATATATATGCATACATAGCACACATACATAATTTTATGTATGTATTTAGGTAAAAAAATGAAATTTCACAGTACTAAAATGAAAAACAAAACAAAACAAAATAGAAGTTTCAGAAACCATCTCCCAAATCTTACTCAATTTCTAAAGGAAAATTCCTTTATCTATGGAACACTTACTTGTTTAAGTAATTACAGCAAAAATATACATTAATATCTATTTCTTTGTGATTATTTTTTACTGCCTATTGTCCTTAGAACTTTGGAAAAATTAAAGTTTGCCTCACATACTACCTTACTGTCATTTATTTTCTAGATTAATATTATTAAACTTATTAACTTAGCAGCTAATTTAATTAAGCTGTTGATTTGAATTCATGTTTCTATTTTAAGATTGCCAAGAGTTTTATTTTTTAAATGTATTTATCTTGAGCAATTCGCATAATATTTCTCTCGATTTCCTAATCTGTAATTTCAAAACAACTGCCTATGTTAGAAACAATGATGTGAATTATGTGAGAGGATGCACCTAAATTGGAACAATCTTTACCACTTAATAAATACCTAACAAACTTATCTTACAGGATAATCATTACAAGTATTAAGCATATAGAAGCATACAAATGCATCTATGATAACTGTACTTCTGTTTTGTGTTTCATCTACATTAGTTAGTTTAACCATCAGGTAATTGTTCTCTGTCTATTCCTTGTATCTGCTGTCTCAGACAAGATACTTTATAATTGTACTAAAGCATACAGTAACATTTGGATTATTAAAATGCTGTAATTTAATACATAGATTACTCATGCTTTTCAGACAATTTGAAACTCAACACTGAAAATCTTTGAAAGTAACATGTTTATAGCATTATGCCGATGCTAACATTGCTGAAAGAAAGATCAAATTGCAGGGTGCATCCTGGTGGAATAGCAGTTTGTCAATGGCCTCCAAAGGTGCGCAGGCCACGCACAACTGGGTTCAAGATCCAATCCAGAGGAGGATCAACCAGTGTGAACAACAAAATAAAAATAAAATAAAGAGTAAAGTGCCTGTTCCTCCTCTCTCTTCCTGTCTTCCTACTCACCTTCGTTTCTGTCTGCAATAAGATAAAACAAAAACAAACAAACAAAATTTGTGGAATAGATTTACATTGTATTTTTTATATGGATTCATTGCTTTCATTACTGTTCAGTTCAATAGGAAACATACAAAATGTTTATTTTAAATAAATATTTTTTAGCTTTCCATCTGTTTCTCAAAATTATGTCCGAATTGCTCCATCAATGGACCATACACTCTTGTTAATATCTCACTAGATATTACTCTTTCTTTTGATTTTGCATATACAATGAACAAATGTCTTTATCTATACATCCATATATTATTTTACACTATAATTTCCAGAGACCTTTACCCTCTTGCTCTAATCTGGTCCAGTTGTTTTTTAGGATTGCATTATATATAAATTCTAGGAATTTACTTCATTGAATTTCAGTTATAGGTCTATATTTTATTAAAATATGCATCGTATGTCTTAATTTTTTGGTTGTGTCTCATCTCTATAAGA
This sequence comes from Solenodon paradoxus, assembly GCA_004363575.1. Classification (NCBI taxonomy): domain Eukaryota; kingdom Metazoa; phylum Chordata; class Mammalia; order Eulipotyphla; family Solenodontidae; genus Solenodon; species Solenodon paradoxus. Next base: position 94,475 of record RJWH01000178.1, on the reverse strand, counting down.
TAATTTATTCCTATTTTCAAGTTTTGTATTAAAAGTTCAAATCATTTTCACTTGGAAATTTGAAGATTTTTTCTATTTTGTTATGAGAAATACAGCCATACAATTTTCATTTTCTGATGGTTAAAATTTTCCTAAATTTTTGTTATTTAGCTATTCTTAGAATTTTAAGATTTCCCTGTGAATATGCACTAACATTTTTGTGTGTTTTGTGATATATTCAGGATCCCATGTGGTATTTACTTGTCTTCTCTCTATCATGGTTTCTTAGGCCTTTCTTGTCTGTCATGACGTTGACACTCCTGAAGCACACTGGTCAGTTATTTTGCAGAATGTCACTCAGTTAATGTATGTGTGATGTTTTCTTCTGGCTAGACTAGGTTTATGCATTTTGGGTGAGAATACTCCAGAGAAGAAGTGTCTTTCTCATGATATTATATCAGGACTATATTATGTCAGCATACTAATGTCTATAACTTGGTTAAGGTGATATCTGTCAGATTTCACTACTGTGAATTTACTTATTTACCTTTTTGTCACAAGTAAATCACTAAATCCAGGCTACATGCAAGAGAAAAGGCAGAAAGGCAGAAAGGGTATGGAAGAATTTATGTATGTGTGTTAAAATCACCATAAATAATATTTTGGGATAGATCATTTGAGGTGATAGATCCAGTTTCTCCTTAAAGTCTTTACTAATTTTCACATTTCTCAGTGGATCTTACCTGCAGGAAATTATGACTGTGGTTTTCTAATGGCTATGTCCAACTTCTCTCACTCATTCTACATTTATAATTTGGTGTCTTCTGTAAGGATGGTTTGTCTCTTCTACTCATTTAATCATCTTGCAGCTGTCTATGTCAGTATGGGCTCAGTCATTTTCTTTGTGTTACAATCAAATACTGTTATTTACTTTGTTGCTCTAATTGTTACATTTGGGCATTGGAAATGTCTTTAGGTTTGTCCTGTGTCAGGAGCACTTTTGTGCTTTTATATTTTACTTTGTTTTGTTTGGAGTGCTAATTTACTCTCTATCATGAAAAACTCACTAACTTGGTCTTATATATTCCATCCGAACAGCTCCAAGACTAGAATCTGCCATTTCTTTATCAATGAACTATATTTTCCTGAATACTTAAACTGAACTGCAGTGATGGAATGTCATATACTTTCGCAATTCAAAATTGCCTTCCTACTTTGTACCAATTTTTCCCCTGAAATTGCTATTAAAGTTAACCTCTATGAAATAGCTTGTATATTTTATTGCAGTACGATGGACAAAATGAAATTCACATAATAAATTAAGCAATTTTCTAGAAATCTCTGAATGCAAACCAATGAAATATCACTACCATCGAAATAATGAACGTATTTACCACCCACAGACTTTCTGCTTTCTGTCACTATAAATTAGTTTGCATGAGTTATAGGTATATATAATTTGAATTACATTGTATACATTATTTTATTATATGGTGTCTTTCCTCAGCATAAATACTTTGAATTCGATTTATATCATTTTGTTTAACAGTGGCCATTTATTATTTTGCTAAATATAATTTTACTGGATAAAAATTCTGAAAATATTTACCCATCTAGTTGTTAATTATTATTTGAGATATTTATATCTTTGATAATTACAGAAAACATTTCTCTGAATATTCGTCCACATGTTCTTGTACAGACATAAAGTGTATTTTCTCTTGAGTAAATAACTGTAATCTATACAAACATCTAGCAGTATTTTTACTCACAGGTATATCAGTTATAATGAGCCCCAGGTTCCAGCAAGTACTCACCAAAGGCAGAAACCAAAGAACATGCACTGTGTTCAAACAATTCATGGCCTTTTCTGATTTAGTTCTGAACTTCTGTATGTAGTCACCTGCTGTAGTCTATTGATTACAAAGGAATTTCTAAATCCATTACATACTTATAAGGCATACAAAAATTAGACTTAACTTCTTGATGGGAAAGTGACAAAACCACATAGCCAAGCTATCTACAAGATGGGAGAAACTGTTGTGTCCCATTGTTGAAAATAAATTCTCCTACAATATATGAGATGGTTTCACAGCTTAAAATGACAGAAACAGCAACTTAGTATTTCTATCTACAACAGCTAATCATGATAAGAAACTTAAGAATTTCACTCATAAATAAAATGCAATAATGCAACTTACTTATGTAAGTTGTGATAGGTAAGCAGAACTTTGATTACCTTCTTGGATGGAACTTGAGGGCATTATGCTAAGCGAAGTAAGTCAGAAAGAGTAATGAAAATATTGTAAGATCTTATTTTTAACTGAACATTTTTAATATAATTGAAAGCTCCATCATAAGAAAAATATGTAACTATGACATATTGAATGTTGACTAAATTTATTGAGTTATCATATATTTATATCTTTAATATATACAAATTTAGATAAATAAATATGTACCACATCATTATATTTCGTATCCTAAAGAATTACAATATTATATGTTCACTGTATCTCAATAGAACTGGTTAAAGATCTTAAAATTATAGAATTAAGTATATCATAAATATTTAAATGAATTCACATCTGCTTTTAATAAAAGATACAGCCATGATAACTATTTTAATTAATGAAGCTATTATAATAAAATTAATATGAATTTAACTTTAGGTAGTGAAAAAAGTTTTGATATAAACAAAATATAGAAATAAATTATTCAGTACAATCACAATAACCTAATAACTAGAAATGCTGTTATATTAAAAAAAAAAAATTTCCGTGGAAAGGTATGATCTGTGCCACTTTTAGTTTTCCAAGGTAATGCAGAGAAGATAAGTTGACCATGACACAATATTAGTATTATCTGAAACAATAACATGATGGAGATAACACAAAATAGAATTACAGACAATAATTTTACTTATTAATGCAAACATTCTCAGCATGATATTACCTCATAGAATCTTATGATATGCTAAAAGAATGACTAATGTACCATCAAAATTTGGTACAAATAAATGAAATAGAAAACTTAGAAGAAATGAATAATTATAATATACAAACTTCCAAGATTAAATCAGAAAGAAACAAAATCTGAACAATTCAATCACCAGTAAGGACTTTGAAAATAGTCAAATTTTTCTCAAAAAAGAGACTTCTGGTTTCAAACAACTTCACTGGTGAATTCTATCAAATATTCAAACAAAATTTAACATTTATGCCTCTCAAACTCTTCCAAAATATTGAAAATCAGGGGATATTTTCTTATTTATTTTATAAAGCCAGCATTATTCTGATAGCATAACCAGACAATAACATTATAAAAGAAGAAAATTAGACAGAAATATCTCTGATATGCAAAATTCTCAGTCTTAGCAAACTGAATTAATAATACATTAAAGAGCCATATAACTGTTAGGGTCAGCGTTTGTCCTCCGAGAAACGCACACACACACCAGTCAACAATGCAAAAGCAAAAGGGACTTTATTTCCAGCGTGCTGGGGTCCAAGCCTCATCCAATGCAGTGGATTTGGTCAAGGACCCCGGGTTTATTTTTAACAGGCTTTTATAGGGTTTTGTTACATAGACGTGCCGAGAGATTGGCCGAAATTCTGTCTCCTGTTTCAGGAAAGCGAAACTTAGGCCTACAGCGTTATCTAGCTTGTCTGGAGCCTGTCATGGCATCAGTTCGGTTCTCACGTTCCCCCCTTGTCTTTGACCTCATATTGAGGATTCTTCCTCAATTTTGTCATATTCCTCCTGTTTCCTTCTCTCTAGAACCTGGTATTGCTGTGTGATAACCAATAATTGGACAGTGTTTAGCCTATTTTTGATAAATGTTAATAATCTGTTTAGGATACATGGCCCAAAGGTTAAGATTAGAAGGAGTAAGACTAGAGGTCCCGCAGGGTGGATATGAGAGTAGTCAACCAAGGGGAGCTGTTAAACCATGATTGAAACCAGCCTTCCTGTTGTTCCCTTTCTCGCTTTCTCTTTGCTAGTCCTTCCCTTAATTGTGCCATGGATTCCCGCACCATTCCAGTGTGATCTGCATAGAAGCAACATTCCTCTTTTAGGGCTGCACAAAGTCCTCTTTGTTGGAGGAAAATTAGATCTAAGCCTCTTCTATTTTGTAATACTACCTCGGAGAGAGACACTATTGATTTTTCTAAACTAGTGATTAATTGTTCTATTCTAGATATATCTTCATCTACTGCCCCTTGAAGGGCTGTTAATCCAGTATGCTGAGTTGCAAGGGACACAATCCCAGTTCATGCCCCTGCCAAGACTAATCCTATGAGCATTGCTACAGTCAGGGTAACAGGTTCTCTATACGCACGGTAGAGGGTGGTTTGTTGTTCCCAGTGCGAGTACACATATTCATCAGAGTGATAAAATACTGTAGGGTACATTGAAACCATCATACAAAATTCTCTTGAGGCATTGAATACTTGTAAGCTGAGGCAGTGGGTAAATCCTATTAGTGAGCAAAGCCGCCAGCCACCTTTGCTAGGAATGGCCCATTTGTGGGAACTATTGGCTTCATACCTCTGAGCACATAAGTGCTGTTGCTCTTCTGGCACAGTTCTTATGCATCCTCCCTTGCCTGATGCCTGCTGTATGGTTAGGCCTGCTTTGTGGTTGTTCCATCAACATCCCTTTGGTATGTCTTGGCCGGTGAAATTAGCTGTGCCTTTGAGACCCATAGCCTCGTAAAAAGGAGGCCTTATATCATAACAGAGCCAGCAGGAGGAAGTGATGTTGGGGTTGGTGATGTTGAGAGTATTATAGGTGGATTGCAGCAAGATCCATAGTGGGTCCTGGTCTGTTGCCATAGTTGGTGTTGGGGAATAGTCAGGTGATGTGAATTTCGGGGTTGGCTTTGGTGATTGGTCTTCTTGGCTTGAATCCGGGGACCCCCTACTGGTTTTGCTAAGTGGGTTTTTTAGAACTTTATTTGGCCCTATTGATCCAGTTTGGGTGACCTCGTACCTCTGGATGGTAAACATTCCTCCCCTATCCGTTCCCAGCTCATAATTCCTCACCCCCCAAGTCCTTCCAAAAGCCCATGATCTATCCTGGGAATTAGTTACATTAATGACTATTTGGTTACATGTAGGTTTGCCCCCTAAATCATAGTTGGTATACAATCCCGATCCCCCAAAGGGCGTAAAATGCAAACATCCCCGAGGTCCCCAGTCTACCTTTAAATATGGATCGGTCCCTCTGTCTCTTATCCAATGAGGAGCGATCGTTTCGCATCCCCAGTAGGCACAATGATAGTGATTAGGACTATTGCAATATGACGGTCTGGAGGCCGGGCACATATAAAACATCACCTCATTTAAGCAAGGCTGCGTTCGAGTCAAAAAACATAGTTGGGTCACGAAGGAGGGTGGTCCCGCCTGTGTCTTTTCGCTCACCACATGTCCGTCCTCAAATCGTCAGAGTTGCCATTTGTATGGTCGGTGGTCGTTGGTTCCTGTTGTGGTCACAGTGATTGTCCATAGAGTCCACAGGAGAAGTGACCTACTCATCTTGGCAGACGAGCTTCAGCTTCAGGGGGTCAGTGGGATGGATGTGGGCAGTCCAGTGGGCTCAAGCTCGGTCCTCTTCTTCTGGATTAGCCTTCCGTGCGTGAGAGTGATGTACCCACAGTCCAATTCCGTCCACTTTGAGGGCTGAGGGGTATACGAGCACGACAACATAAGGCCCTTTCCATCTAGGCTCTAAGGTCTTATAATTGTATCTTTTGACCCAGACCCAATCTCCTGGTTTATAGGTATGGATTGGGCTTTGGGATTTATTTCTGTCTTCATATAAGGCCCTTCAGTTTGGCCATATGTCTTGTTGTACTTCTTGCAGAGCCCTTAACGTTTTTATCAATTCCGGCAGGCCCTGGAGGGGACTCCTAATGGAAGGCTTTGGGTGTATCAGAGGAGGGACCCCATACAGGATTTCAAAGGGTGTCAGGTTTAGAACATACGGGGTGTTATGAGCCCGGAGTATGGCGTACGGAAGGAGCGTCACCCAGTCTCCGCCAGTCTCTATTGCCAATTTGGTTAGGGTCTCCTTTAATGTTCTATTCATCCTTTCTACCTGCCCGGAACTCTGGGGGTTACATTCACAACGTAATTTCCAATTAGTCCCCATTGCTTGGGCCAGCTCCTGGATGACATTACTGGAAGGCCCGTTGTCCGACCCAATCATTTCCGGTACCCCATAGCAGGGTACAATTTCTTCCAGCAATATCTTAGCAACTACTAGGGCTGTTTCTCTTTTTGTAGGAAATGCCTCCACCCATCCTGAGAAGGTATCCACCATAACCAGTAGATATCTATATCCATATTTTCCTGGTTTTACCTCCATGAAGTCTATTTCCCATGTGCGTTCCAGCTCCCTACCCCTTTCCCTTGTACCTATATGTTGGCCCATTAGTTTCCCTGGTTTCATAACCTGACAGGCTTGGCAATTGGTCACCGTCTGGTGGACAGCTTGTCGCAGATGGTGCAAGCGGAGCCTGGCTGAATCCATGAGGGCGATCATCTTTTTCTCTCCTAGGTGCGTGGTCTGGTGTAAATGTAGAATGAAATGTTTCCCTAATATTTCAGGCAAAAGGAGTCTTCCCTCCAGGTCCTGGAACCACTTGTCCTTTTTCTCTGTTGCCTTGATCTTGTCTTTAACCCATTTTCGGTCCTCGGGGGAATACATAGGAACAGCGGGAAGCACACCCATCCCGGGTGGCGGCAGGTTTAGGGTTAAGGCTGTGGTTTCTTTGAGTGCCGGGACCGTTGACTCTGGCAAGGCATACCCAATCAAGAGAGTTTTATTCCAGAGACAAAAAGATAGCTCAACATATGGAAATCAACTAATAGAAGACTATATCAACAAATGAATGATGAAACTAATCTGATTATATCAATAGATACTGAAAAAACATTAAGACTTGAAAAGTGGAAAAGCACTAATTTGATGAGATTGTATGTATAAATTACAAAAAATATTAATAATTAGGCATATATGCACCTTGTGTTTATTACACCATTATGTATAATAGCCTGCTGGAAGCAACCTAAGTGCTCATTGACATATTATTGAATAAAGATGTGGTATATGTGCACAATGAAATACTATCCAGCTATTAAAAAATGTCAGATCCTTATATTCACAATAACATGGATGAATCTAGAAGGTATATGCTTAGAAAAAGTGTCATACAGAAAATGACATTGTACGATTTCATTTTATGTGGTATATAGATAAACTGATATAAACATAATCAGTATAAATTAATTAATTAAACAAAACAACGAAGTTGAAGATTATAAGACTAAATTACTGGCTAACAGAAGGGGAAGGGAAAAAGGTGGAAAAAAACAGCTAAAAGGAGTGAAAGAAGTGGAATAATAGTGAGCTTACTGTAGTATATACAGATGTTGATATATAATGATGTAAGCTAGACACAAAATTCATAATGTTACTTCAATAAATGTGTTTTTTTAATTAATAATTTTATAACACAAAACATTAAATAATCGTGTATGATAAAAACTCTCATTAAGTTGATTGAGAATGAAATTATCTTAATATTATAAAGACCATATATGGCAGACTCTCAGCATTGTACCCTAGGGTGAAAAACTGAGAGCTTTTCTTCTAAAAACAGTAACAAGACAAGAATGCCCACTCTCACTATCATTATTCAATGTACTATTGAAATTTCTAGTCAAAGCGATTAGGTAAGAGGGAAATAAAGGGCATTCTAATGCAAAAGGAAGACATCAAAACTTTCACGATTTGTGGATAACATAATTTTATATATATAGAAAATTCTAATGACTTCACTTAAAAACTATTAGAAGCAACAAATGAAGTTGCAAACTGCAAAATCAATAGGCAAAAATTGGTTTCATTTTTATACACAAATAGTGAACTATCAGAAGAATGTTGTTTGCAATTGCATCTTAAAGAATAAAATACCTATGAATTAATTTAACCAAGGAAGAGAAAGATCTTTAAACTAAAATCTATAGGACACTAATGAAAGAAGTTGAAGACACAAGGAAGTGGAAAGACATTTATACTTATGAATTGAAAGAATTAACTTTATTAAAATGACTATTTTGCCTAAAGCAATGCACAGATTAAATATCATCTATCAAAATCCCAGTGACCATTCTTCACAGAAAAAAGAACAAAAATATTCTCAAGTGTGTATAGAATCACAAACAAAAACAAGAACAAAAATACAAAAAAAAACCCTCTGAATATCTAAACAATCTTGAGGTAGAAAAATAGAGCAAAAATAGAGCTATCATTCTCCCTGACTTCAAACTTAGTAATCAAAGCAGCATGATGGAATAAAATAGCCACACAGATAAATGGAACAGAATTGAGAGCACTCAGAAATAAACCACATACATTTATGGACAACTACTTTAAGACAGAGGAGCAAAACACATAATGGAGAAAGGAATGTCTCTTTAATAAATGGTATTGGGAAAACTGGACAGTCACATGGAAAAGAATGAAACCAGGCTAGAATCTTACATTGTACACAAATATTGATTCAAATGTAAGACCTGAAAGCATAAAATGCATAGAAGTAGAGATAGGCAATAAGCTCCTCTACATCAGAGTTTAGAGATAGATGTCTTTTGAATTCAACTCCAACATCAACGGAAACAAAGGAAAAAAAATAAACAAATGAAACTATATCATAACTCAAATGGTTTTGCACAGTGAAAGAAACTCCAGCAGTATTAAAAGACACTACCTTTCAATATCTATTGGAAACGATATTTGCACATCACACATCTGACAGGGATTAATATCAAAGATATGTAAGAGAACTTGCACACTCAGCAACAACAAAAGCAAACCATCTAATTAAAAGCAACAACATCAAAAATGACCAGAGCATCTCAATAGACACCTCTTCCAAGATGATACACAGATGGCCAACAGGCACAAGAAAAACTTCCGTTCGTCACTTCTCATTAGACAGATGCAAGCAAAAACTGTAATAGATATTGTTTTAAATCTGTGAGACTGGCCTATATAAACAAGTCAAAAAAAAAAAAAAAAAAGATGATGAGGCTGTTGAGAAAAAAAGTTTAAGCTGATAAACCCACTTTGGAAAACTATGAAGATTTCTGAAAAATTAAAAATAGAAGAATCATACAATTCAGTAGTCTCACTTTTGGTTATCTACTAAAAATACGAACAATATTAACTAGAAAAGACAGACATACCCTTAGTTTATTGCAGCACTATCTACAATAGCCAAAATACGGGAAAAACCTAAGTATCTATTAATAGATGAATGGATAAGGAAAAACTGGTGTGCAAGTGTATGTATGTGTATACATACACGTACACATACATGTATACACACAAGTGATAGAATAATAATCAGCCATAAAAAGTGGTATCTTGTCATTTACACAACGTGAAGAACTTTTGATATTTTGCTCATTGAAATGAGTCAGAATTAGAGAGACAAATGCAGAATGATTTCACCTATGTGTGGAACATAGTAACAATGCAAATGAACTGATTAATAAAATGAAATAAAGCATTTAGATTTTGAAAGCAAGGCTGAGATTGCCAGAAAAGAAGGGACTGGAGGGTAGGGTCAAGTGGAGGGTGGGATTTACTAATTCTTTTATTTCTTATTCATTAATTCATTCACTTATTATTTTCCCTCTCTTCCTTTTGGGTTACTTTTGTTTGGTTTTGTTTTATTTGACAAACATGTATACTGATGATAAGTGCTTACAATTAGAAAATATTATTCATATAAAAAAGACAATAAGATGCCTACTGTCATTAACATTTTAACATTTCTCTTGGAAAGCTAAAGCAATAAAATAAAATATTTTAAAAAACATTAGGAATTTGGTGATGCAATGATAATTGCAAATTAATTGCATTTCCTGCCTAAAATATCTGAGACTAAAAAGCAATTAGAAGTAAGACACTTTGTAAACATGTATATATTTAATATGGCTGAAAGAATGCATCTCTGCAGAAACCATGTGTGAAAAAATTTTTTAGCAATTAAAAATTAAATGTTCACAAAAACTATAAAATACAACTAAAATGATAACTTCTTGATATTTGGGGGAAGATATTTATTTAAATACCTGGTTGAATAAGAGTGATAATAAGATGGCTCAGAGTCTTATCCTATTTGATAAACTTGATAATTTGGTCCTGTGAGTAAATTATTATTCAGTAAAATAGACATATAGGCACAAACATTTTTTATGAGTGCTTTATCCACCAAAATATCAGAACACAAAATATGAAGAATATAAGAAATGTTTTTTTTTAATATACTGATGAATAGTTACTTTTAAACAATGGAAATAATTATATGATGTTAGAAATAAGTTACAGAAATAAGTTAACCCCATGAAACCTATCAAATTAAAAAAAGTAAAGAAATGAGAGTTTCCATGAAGTTAGAAGCAATTACTCAATATAATGTGAATGTCAATACTAAACAAGTTAATGTATTATTTTATCTACATACCAAGAAAAATAGCGGCTATTTTTATTTCAAATTTGGTAAAATTCATGACTGTTTTCAAATGAAGGACTAAAAGCACACTAAAAGCTACTTATCTGGGGAAAACTCTTCCACCTGAAGTTTAATATACAAAAAAAAATCTCTAAAATTAATCTAAATATTAATTATTAAAAATTGAAGAATGACTGAAGGTATGTTTTTCTGCATAGCCTGGATCATGTTTTTGAGCATGCTAACAGAAGTTTCAAAAACAAGATCTGACATAAATAACTCATCAAAAATACTATGCAGATTAAATTTTGATTTATTTTCTTATTCGTATTCTTTAGATCATATATTGCGTGTAAAAAAGAATACTATATGTAAACCTAATTCACCATCTGTTGTCAAAAGTATTCTAAGTATTCTGGCTCTTTTCTTTGATGAAAGAGTCTAGGGTGACAAGACAGAATACGCTAATACAGTGCATCTCAAAAGTAATCAAGATGTTATCCTCTGGAGAAAGTCACACTTCCACTCCTGGCCTATTATTGCTTGAAGGAATCATCAACAGGAATAAAATTTTTCATTTTTCCTAAAATTTTAGGTAGAGTCTTATATTGCTATGTGGCAAGAAATATTTCAAAATATTTCCATGAAATAATATAATACAATATAACTAAATAATATAAATAAATAAATAAATTAATATAATATAAATGCTACATAATTTGTATATTTTTTTTTCAGTTGTTTAGTATTAACTGATTGGAGAATAAAGAAAAAAGGAAAAGTTAATTTGCAGGTAAATGAAGTGATTCTCTTATAGTCTATGAATGAATTGGTTTACTGTTTTTATAACAAACATTGCTGACTTTTGACCCAAAGTAGTCCAAAAATTAGGAATTGTGTTCATTTATAAAACAATACTGTCATTTCTAGTTGCCAAGAAAAATAATCATGCTTATGGCTTATACATTACATATTATATGCTAGTTTCATGAAATTATATAGCTCAGTCAATTATGTACAACAAATGCCAAAGAGGTCAAAATCCAAGATTTTAAAGAATTAAAATTTGTACACATCTTTCTAATCATCACCTTTCTCATATCGCCTTTCACCTTTCCTGTCATTTCTGCTTTGTTTTCAGTGTTTAGATGTTGTAGCCCATCTGTATTCCTTCACTGAGAAAGGAGGCAATTAAAATACAATGTATTTGCACCATAAAACATTATTATTCAGATAGAAGCAAAATAACTTATGTACATAGGGACACAAGAGATCTTAAAAACATACTGTTGACAAGTAACGGGCAGAACTGGATCAGAAACAATTATCTTTGCAACGAAAGTGGGTACATTCAAAACCAATTTTATTTCACAGGCACATTTTCCAACTAAAAATGCACACATTATTTTCCTATCAGGTTCTACAGATTTCGACATCTCTGCTCACTAAAGCCATCCTTTTGTTGCATCTCTGTAGAGCCTGGTTTAATCATCTCACCTCTTTTATTCTTGAGGAATTGTATTTTTCACAGTACAGATGAAATTCATTATCTCCACTTCCTTATTTTGCATTCATATTAGTTATGATAATGATAAACTATTGCAAGAAATAGACAAAATTTATAGCAGATCTAACAAGAAAATCTATTCCTCATAGTTTATAGGAAAGTTTTTAGACAGAAAGGACTTTGTCCTACAAAGCCATTTGATGATCTAATCTCATTTTCACTTTTATGTTTACCTTTCTCTAGCCATTATACCAATGTATTAGACCACAGAATTTCCTGAAATATATGTTAAAACAAAGATGAGTTTTATCCCTCAAGCTCTCCCTGCCCCAGCATTTCTTTTCTTTTTAATTTCTCTTGCCCCTCTTTTTAAATTTTTTTTCCCATTGGAGCAGTAAAAGCAGAATGTAAAGAAAGTAGAGTCAGTCCTTACATCTAGGCCTAGAAGGAATACAGATCATTGTTATTCATAATATATCAAAAAAAAAAAAAAAAAAAAACGAAAACAAAGAAAGAAAACAACAACTTCCTTTTTGAGATAGAAGGGAAGTTCAGAGATGGTGTGCTTATATCACAATGCATTTCTAGGTAATAACCACAGTATACCTAAAGGAGCATAAATACTGTAGGTCATTTCCTCTGGTTACCAACACCGGAACACCACTTCACACAAAAGAACAAATTCACCAGCTTTTATGTAGGTTCAGTGAATTCTTACCTTGCTATACTCGTTTCAACCTGTGGTCTATGGGTGATGTTATGTCATTTCCGTCAGTATCAGATGTTGCTCTTTCTGGTCCAGCTAGCTAAATCTATATGAAAAAGGGGAAAATTATATGACTCAAAGAATCACTAACCCTCACAATTTATATCTTCTTGTGTGCACATCTCACTACCAATACTAAAGGGGTATAGAGCAATGCTAACAGAGATTTAACATCAAAAAGTTGCAAAGATATTGAATATTGCATGTTGTCTATTTAAGCAAAATCAAAAGGAAACAAAAAAAGTGCACTTAACATACCCAAACTTGAAAGGTAAGAAAGCAAAAGCTAGACACAATCCTTTACTCAGTGTTCACATATTAGCCAGTTTAAAATCCAGAATTCATTGGGCATAAGAAGTGATAATTTTCCTAAAATAAATCACCAAATTATACCACAGCAATTACATACTCTGATGATTTTCCCAGTCTCACCAAGGGAACCTGTAGCTGTACACCAGGTAAAATATAGTTGCCAGATTATTTTGAGGACTTCTGCACAAAAGATCTGGCTTTAAAACTGATACTCAGAGACACAAATTATTTTCACTCTTTATTAGATTGGGAATTTAGGGAGAACAGACAGCAAATAGGAGTCCTGATAATGTCAAGCGCACAGTGGCAGCCCCACCTTGTCCCTAAGCATGCAATTAATACTCTGATACTCACTAGTTGGAATAGCCTCAACATTGACTCCACAGCCTGAAAAGCAAGAAATATCATCTTGGGGAAGTCAAATGAAAATGTGAAGCTACTCACTCCTCCAGGTAGAACACAACATCTGCAGAAAAGATGTATATACATTTTGAGAAGTCACTCATGGCATGTCCCTGGACTCAATAGAGTGAGAACACCTGACAGCAGTGATAATGCCTCTGGGATTTGAACCTTGCTCTGCTGGATTTACCAAGTTATAAATTCACGAGACCCCCAACAGAAGTCCTAATTTGGGAAAGTTGTATCCTGGATTGAACTTGAGCAGTACAAGATAACATAGGTAAGTATGGTTGAGTGGGTAGCCGAGATCTTCATGTCTCCACTAAATGTACACAGATAAACCCCTCACAGCTCACATCTTCCCCTTATTGGTGTTCATATATATTTAATAGAAAGAGAAGGAATCCTCTCTAGGCTTTATTTATGAATGGATTGGTTCAGCATTCGGTTTCAAGATGAAAATGGTGGCATCAGCATTACAGTCACATTCAGGATGGCTACAAAGAACAGTTGAAAGAAAATGTTTACCAGTGGGTAGAACTGCTAAAAACAAAGCTGGGCACTTACTTTGTGAGGTAGAAGAGGCACTTGGATGGATGTCAACTAGAAGCTGGATACCAAGTATGAAGATGTTTTTATCACATGCTGGTGTTTTTCATAAATATATCCACCAAAAACAGCACCAGGTAATCAAGTAGATCAAAGGAATTGACCAACTGATGTTAACCAAACTTTTTATGCTATATTGGGACTGACATTATAGACACACAAATGGGATGACATATTCTGACGGTTAATTACAGTGAGCCTGGAATTAGCTTGAACTGTCTCCTAAAGTTTGTGCACAGAAATGACCCTTATCAAGACATGAAACATTTTGATGAATATTGTTACTTTGTACCCATAGGCCTGAAGAGTTTCCGGCCTATTTGTTCCAGCTAGTCAGCATTGTTTATTGATAACAATGAGATTGATGTTTCACACCTGGTCTCTGTGAGACCCTGGAGACTTGGCTGTTAAAGCTGGTTATTTTGCAGAAATACATTACATGGCCAGCAAAAATTGAAAATATCCAGCCAAGATTCCGTGTTGTCCTCCCTATTTCCTAGTGTTCCATGAACGTATTGGTGATTCCTGACCCATGAAAAAAGTGCATCTATTCATACTCCTTTGGGATGGATTATAAAAGCTCATAGTTGATGTCTCTGGACAATGTTTGGTGCTAATAACATGTGCTTACTTTAATTCTGTTGCTAAAATATCTCTTTTTATTATAACAAACTGTACATTTTAACCATTTCATCTTATAAAAATAATGTAGCATTGGTTTATAAGGTTGTATTTGTTTTAGTATAGTTTCACACTTCTGAAGCTGTATAAAACCATACCCCACCCACAAAGTTCTGATAATCCCTCTCACTGTCCATTGAACAACTTCCCACCTTAGTTCCCACCTGCAACTCCCTCCAAAGTTTCACTGAGAGAACCCACAGGGCTTGCTGTTTTGCTTTGTCTGTTCAGTTGCTTTGTTGTTATTCTACATAAGTGAAATAATTCAATAGCTGTACTCTTTCGAATTTATTTCATTAGCATAATCGTGTCAAGTTCCATCCATGTTGTTGAAAATGGAAAGATGTGTGTGTGTGTGTGTTTATCTGAGTAGTAGTCATTGCATATTGAGTATGTCACATCTTCTTTAACCTGTCATCCCTCAGTGGCCACATAGGTTGTTTCCATTTCTTGGATCTTTAAATAGTGCTGCAATGAATACAATGGTGCAGATATCTTTTTAAATTAGATTTAGTTTTTAAGTGTTCTTTAGATAGATTTTAGAAGTGGAATTGCTTCTCATACAGTAATTCTATTCTTAATTTTTTGAAGAACCTCCACATTGCTTTCTAAGTACACTAGTTCTTTAGTTTTCTAATATTTTTTTTACTGAAAGAACATTGTATCATAACATTATGTGGTTTAAGATTTGCACCATTGTAAATTAACATCTCTCTCTCTATACATATCTATGCATATATGCATATACATATATACATACATATGCAAATACAATAAGTTCACCACCAGCATTGCCATACATTTGAGCTCCTCTTCTCAAATTGCCCACTTTCTTTCCCATTTCCTGCCTGCCACTACTAATTGGATTGTATTGACTAAACATCTATTTTTGTTTGATTTAGTTTGTTTGCTTGAGTCTATATAACACAGGTTAGTGAGGTATTTGTCTTTTTCCTTCTGACTTTTCAAGTTAAACATAATTCTCTTTAAGTTCATCTACATTGTTGCAAATGACAGGATTTTATCTTTCTTAATAACATATTCAGTAGTACACATATAGCACATCTATACTCACTCATCTGTCCATGGGCACTTAGGATGTTTCCAGCTCCTGACTATTGTAACTAATGTGGCAATAAACATCGGTGCATACATCTCTATGAATTGGTGGTATGTTTTTAGAATAAATTCCCATCAGTGGAATGGCATGATACATAATTTCTATTCTCAATATTTTTGAAGAATCATCATACTGATTTCCATAATGATTGCACAATTTTACAGTCACACCAACAGAGTATAAGAGTTTCCCTTTCTCCACATCCTCACCCACAAATGCTATTTCCAGACTTTAGGATGGTAGCTATTCTCACAGATGTGAGGTTATATCTCATAGTGTTTTCATTTGTATATTCTTAAAAGCAAGAAAGGTATAACATCTTTTCATGTGCCTGTTGGCCATCTGCATGTCTTGTTTTGAGAACTATCTCTTCAGATAGTCTATCCATTATTAATTGGATTGTTTAGTTTTGTGTTTTTGAGTTTTATGGGTTTTTTTAATATATTTTGGATATTAATCCCTTTCATTTATTTGATGTGCAAATATATTCTCCCATTCAGTATGATATCTCTATTTTGATAAGAGTTCCGCTGTGCAGCAACATTATACTTTGAAGTATTCCCATTTGTTTAGTTTGTATTTTACTTCCCTTGACATTGGATTTGAGGTCCCATAGACATTGCTTAGGTCAGTGTGAAGGAGTGTCTTACCTATATGTTCTTCTATATAGTTGATGGTTTCAAACCTTCAAAGTTTTTGATCAGTTTTGAACTACATTTTATGTATGGAATTAGATAGTAGTCTAATTTCAACCTATTGCATGTGATTTTCCAGTTTTCACACACCATTTATTGAAGAGAAGTTCTGTATCCCATTGTATATACTTGGCTCCATTGTTGTAATTACTTCGTCCATATACGAATGTTTTTTTGGGGGTTTTAACTCTTTTCCAATAAATTATGTTTCTGCTTTTATTCCAATACCATAATGATATAATTATTATTGCTTTGCACTATAGTTGGAAGTAAGAGACCATAACATCTTCACTTTTTTTCTTTTTTCCTCAAGATTAACTTTGCTGGTTGGGATTCTTTCTAGTTCTAAATAAATTTCATGATTGTCTTGTTTCTGTGAAAAATGTATTTGGCATTTTGATGAGGACAGCATTAAATCCATATATTGTTTTGTGAATATAGCCATTTTAACAATGTCAATTTTTCCAATCAATGAGCATGGAATTTTGTTCAATGTCATCTTAATATTTCTTTCAGCAGTGTCTTAACAGTTTTCAGAGAACAGTTCTTTCACTTCTTTGGCTAAGTTATTCTCAGACATTTCATTCTTTTGATGTAATTGTAAATGAGATGTTTTCCTGAGTTCTCTTTCTGCTAGTTTGTTATTTGTATATAGAAATGCAACAGATATTTGAATATTAATTTTTTAGTCTGCCAGTTTACTGTATTAATTTATTGTTTCTAGCACCTTACTACTGGAGTCGTTGAGACCCACTATTTTATCATGCCTGAAAATAGTGATAATATCATTTTAAATCTGAATAATTTTATGTCCTTTCCTTGTCTAGTTGCACTCATCAATATTTCCAACACTACGTCAAATAACAGTGGAAAGAGTAGACATCCTTACATTGCTCCTAATCTTAGAAGAAAAGCTTTCAGTTTTTCCCCTTGAGTATGATGTTGGCTGTATAATTGTAAGATATACTCTGATATGTTGCAGTATGTTCCATCTATACTCATTTTGAAGGTTTTTAATATTAAAGGGTGTTGAATCTTATAAAATTATTTTTCTGTGACTATTCAGATCATCGTATGGTTTTTACCCTTACTTTTGTTGATGTAGTGTATATGTCTATTGATTTGCATAAGTTGAATCATCCTTGCATCACTGACATGAATTCCAATTGATTGTGGTGTATGATTCTTTTAATGAGTTTTTGAATTTGGTTTGCTTGTGTTTTTATTGAGGATTTTTCATAAATATTTATCAGAAATATTGAACTCTAATTTTCTTTTTTGTGATGTGTGTGTGGTTTTGGAATTAGAGTCATGTTGGCATCATAAAAAGTATCTGGCTGTATGCATTCTTCAATATTTTTAGAAAAGTTGGAGAGAGGCTGGTATGAATTTTCCTTTAGACGTTTGGTAGAATTCTCTAGTAAAATCATCTGATCCGAGACTTTTGTTTTGGGGTGAGATTTTTTTTTATACTATTTTAGAAATCCTTACCCCTGATTATTCTGTTCAAGTTTCTATTTACCCCTGATTTAGTCTTAGAATACTGTATGTATCTAAGACTTGTCCATTTCTTCTAGGTTATCCAATTTGTTGCCATATAGATGTTCATAATATTTTTTTTTATGATTTGTTGTTTTTCTGTAGTATCATTGCAGCTTCTCCTTTTTCCTATCTTAATTTGTGTTTACTCTATCCTTTTCTTTGTGAGCCTGACTTGTGCTTTATTTGGTTTATCTTTTCAAAGAATAAACTCTAGGTTTCACTGATTTTTTTATTAGTTTTTTCATCTTCATTTATTTCTGATCTAACTTTTATTTTTTTCTTTCCTTTTACTGACTTTTGGCTTCATAGTTCCCTCTTTTTCTAGTTCCTCTAGGTGAAGACTCGGGTTTTTAATTTTTGATGCTTGCTTTCTGAGGTAATATTGCATTGTTATAAATTTCCCTGTTAGTACAGCTTTGCTGCATTCCATAGATTTTGACTGGTCATGTCATCATTATCATTGGACTACAGGTGTTTTTAAATTCATCTTTGGTTTCTTCATTGACACAATAGTTGCTTAGTAATATGAGGTTTATTCTCCTTTCCTTTGCAGTTTTCTTTTGTCTCCTCTTTTGATTGATTTGTAGTTTCATGCCATCGTGATCCAAAAAGTTTCTAGATATGATTTTGATTTTTCTGATTTATTGTGATTCGATTTGTCACCCACCATTTGGTTTATCCTAGTGAATGTTTCATGAAAAATTGAAAATAATATATAGGCATATAGGTTTTTTGGTAAGGGGTTGAAATACTCTCTCTATATATATCTATTGAATTCATATCATCTAATTTATCATTTAAGGCCATTATTTCCTTACTGATTTTCTGTCTGGATAATCTGGTGATTACTATAAGTGGTGTGCTAAAATCCCCTACCATCTACCATTATTGTGTGGTTTTCAATGTCTCCTTTTAAGTCTGTTAATGTTTGCTTGGTGTATATGAGTTCTCATACATTAGATGCATATACTTAAGTGATTGTTATATCTTCCTATGGTATTGATTCTTTTATCATTATATAATGAGCACATTTGTTTTTTGTTAATTTTTTGTTGGAAGTTATATCTGATGTGAGTCTAGCGGTTGTTGTTATTTTTAGATTCACTATTGATTTGGAGTACTACTTCCTATCCCTTCATTTTAACTCTATGGTTGTCTCTATATCTTAAGATAGTCTCTTGTAAACAGCACATAGTTGGGTTTTACTTTCTGATTCATCTAGTCACTTTGTGGCTTTTAATTGGTGAATTCATTCAATTTACATTTAGAATGATTGTTGACATATGAAGACTTGTTTCTGTTATTTTGACTTTTTCTGGTTTTATCTATACATTTATTGACTTGTTTAGTTTTACGGTGTTTCTTTTTCTTTTTATTTTTTTTTATTTAGAGAAAATATGGCTCTACATTTCTTTAAGGGGAGGTCTTGTGGTAGCAAATTCCTTCGGCACAATTGTTTGCCAGAGAAAACTTTTATTTCTCCCTCATATCAGAAAGATCTGGATATTGTGGAATATAGTATTCTTGACTGGCAGTTTTTATCTTGAGTATTTTAAAATATTGCACTCTCTTTTGACTTAATGAGTTTCTGATGAGAATTTTGACAACAAACAGATAGGAATATCTTTTTATCTTCATACGTTTTTTTTTTTTTTTTTTTTTGGTTACCTGGTCACCTTTATTTATCTTGGACTTATGATCGTGGTGTAGATCTTCTTGTGTCTACATAATTGGGGATTATCTTGGCCTCACTGATATGTATGTCCAGTTCTTTCCCCAGGTTTGTGAAATTTTCAGCTATTGTTTTTTTAATGCATTCTCTGTTCTTTCTTCATTTCTTGGGATAGTCATCATTCTTGTGTTGCCTTTCCTAAAGGAATTGGATAGCTCTCAGAGTATTTCTTCACTTTTCTTTTGATATTTAGTTTCTCTATCTTCTTCCAACCACTTCCTTCCTGCATGTCTATCCTCCAGATGCTGATTCAATCCTCTATTTGGTCAATTATGCTTGCATAGCTCTCTATAGTATTCTTGACATTTCATTCTTTATCTCTTCAACCTCTGTTAAGTTCTTGAAGTTTGAATTTCTGTCTTCTGCTTGAAACAAAGTAGATGTTTGATTGTTAAAACTTTTACCAGGGGCAATACATTGATGTGGTGAACTGGAGGAAGGTTTCATACTCATGGACTCATTGTATCAGATATTTGAGATGTATGGAAAAAGTAGTAGATCTGGAATAGTGAGTTTGGATGATTATTGCTGAAAATCAGTGATGTTCTGCAAAAAAGATGCAAAGATCACCAGGCCTTTGAGAGTCAGAAATACCCTCTCACTGTTATAAAAGAAGCTTTCAACTCTTGTAGAAAAGAAGGCCAAGATTCAAGCTGAATTTCAATGACAAAATCTATTTAATTAAAAAACCCAACCAAGACAAATTTTTATTATGGCAGATTTAAGTTTTGATAATAGTTTTTAACACTATGCACAAATATTTTAGTTTAATGAAGTTCCGTTTATTTATTTTTGCTTTTGTCTGTCTTCCCATTGGTGTTAAGACTCAAAGGCAACTCTTAGACCTGTGTCAATAAACATATTACCTATGTTTTCTTCTATATCTGTAATAGCTTCATGTCAAACATCAAAGGATGTAGCCTGTATAGCTGCAGGATGCAGGTCCCTGCAGCTATCAGCTGGAAGTCACTCTCAGGTGCTATTTGCTGCTACTGTTTCCTGCCATATACCTCTTAATAACATGTCCATTTCCTTTTTCAAGACCAATCAAAGAGCATTTCTTTAGCGTAAAATTTCTCTACCTTATTCAATCTTTGACCTTCAAACTCTCTGTATTAAAGTCTCACCTGGCTAGGTAGGAGCCACCTCCAGAAGAGGCTGTACATGCCATTTGGATTGACCAGTACATTGATTCTCTGGTCCATGCAGTAAAGACTCTCATCATGGGGAAAGTCACATTAAACATTGAAACCAGCCCCTATACCAGCAAAAACAAAATTTCAAGCAGTGAGATTTGAAATAAGCAAGAGATTGTTTTTTGAGAAAGAACTCATGACATGTCTCTGAAACTTGGTGGAGTCTGACCTGACCCTGGGGCACCAAGCAAACCTGAGTCTGAAGCTTCGCATTATAAACTAAGTCTTTCCAGATTCATCAGGTTATGAATTCAGAGGGCTCTATGGGCGTTCATAAGATAAGAATGATGTATACTGAATTATATAGCAAGTTCATATTATGGATGGGAATCTTAACGGTTATTTTATAAATCTGCCTACCATGGAGATGAGACAGTATCGTAACTATTGAACTCACTTCATAGCAAAAGTAGTGTGAATGTTGCTCCTAACCACAGGATATGGTTGTTACATCAACACCATTGTGATCAGAAGCACTGGTCTCACAGAGAGCTGAAAAACTCTCTAAAGTTAAAGATGAAGCATCATTTCAGAGGGAATCCTTTGACATAATGGATTGTCATCCTTCATGATGTAGAATATACTTCTAGATCTGAAGTTTCTGTACATCTCTGTGTTTTCAAATGATTCTAGAAACCTAAATGGTGGAAATTAGGAGTGCTCCCACTGCCATTATCCTCAATGATGTACAAGTGTACTTCATGTTTCCCATTCCTGCAATCTTGGATTCTGTAATATTGGATGTCTCTTCCTCAATGGGACATAGAAAGTGTTCCACTGAACTATAACTGTGACTGAGTACTTTGGAGTCCTTATGTCCAGAGTAGATCGATGGAGTACAAGATTTAGCAAATGGCAAGTGTAACTGAATAACATCATTAGGGGAGAGGAATACTTTTTGCCTTACGAGATTAGAGTGAAATATTTACGTCTATGTATGATTTCAAATAGTATTATGTCTAGGGAGCCATGGAACAATTTGCTGCTGGAAACCATCGTGTCTTCCATATAACCATTAGTCCCAAATCCCCAGTACTGGACTGTGATGATCATTAAAATAAGACTCAGATCATATACATGAAGTACATCGATCAATGGCTAAGATCCTGTTCTTCTGGATCTACTACCATTTTTGTGCCGAACTACATTTCCAGTGATCTCCTTATAATCCATGATTGAGCAAGGCAGCAGTAAATGCAGGCCCTTTCTACAAGATGAAGAACTCCTTTAACAGTTACTTAATTTTAGCTCAGTCTGTCTGGCTGAACTTTTCTTAGTAAAGAATGCCGCAGTCTGAGAATTTCCCTTCTGAATCTCTGTATTTCAAATCTGTTCTTCATAGAAGTCATACATTTTGAAGTTTGGAGATGACAAGATTTTTGAAAAAAAGAACTAGCACACTAGGCTTCTCTCCACAAAGTTTGACTTAATTTAAAGAAAGGATTACAGACAGTAAAGAGTCTTACAGTAAAACAGAACAAAAGCCTCATGGATTCCAGATGCAATACCTCAAATTCCTGAATTGCAATGTTTGGGACAGGGTGGTCACTGGGACAGATTAGGTGAGAGATGATTGATTTAAAACAGAAACACCATCAGCAAGGAATTCTCTTAATTTTTAAAAATTTGATAGTCAAGAGGGATCTTAAAGTATATATGACAAGATCTCATTCTCTGGTGGTGCTACAGCCCATGAATTACCATATACTAATCAATTACAACCTAAGCAAAAAACAGTGTTAACAATGAGGCACAAGTTCTAGTTCAATACACAGTAATCCAAGTAATTCTGAATATGCTAGTGTAAATACCTTGATTTGGGATTGAAAGAAGATTAGAATAAAAATCACATCCCAATTGTCCCTGAGATTGGAGAAAGAACTAGCCAACTCCTTATATATTTCCTTCCAAAGATAATGCTTGATTGTTTTTTTATCATTACTATTTACTTTCTGAGCTTTTTCTACAATTTGCAATTCCAGAATTCTCTGCTTTAATTTAATCTCTTGATCAGATTTCATTCAGTAATTTTTATCTAAATGTTTTGTGGTCTTTAAACTCTATTCTTTTTTTTATTTTTTTGTCTTTGTCACCTTATAAAATTGCTATGCATTTTCAAGACAATATCTTATATGAACACCTTTTCCATCTATGAATTTCCATTCTATGTGGCCCAGTTCTGTATTTATTGGGGACTCTTTTCTAGTCATTCCAATCTGAAATAAATGCTCTCCAACAGAGCTGTCAACATATGACTTCATTCTTTACTTCTTTGGGAGCATATATTATATACTTTGGATTCAATATATTCTATTTATTTTGTTTACTATCTCATTTTGATGTCATAGATTCTAAAGAAATTTCTGATATATTTGCAAGAAATGATGTTTGTAAGTTCTTGAATGTCCAAAGTTCATAAGAAGTTGAGCATTCATGCAAGTTTAGAAATCCTTTCTGTCAGTAATTTAGAATTTAAAGAAATTTAAAATTTATTTTGTTATATTCCAACAGCCACCGTTGATAAGAAGTTTGATGCCAGTCCAATTCTTAGTTCATTGCTATATTTTTACTACAAAGAACATGTAACTCATATTCTGCTTTTAAATTCTTGGATTATGCAAGCATACTGTTTAGATATTTCTAGCACATGACAAACCAATTACTTGGAAAAAACAGTTAAACCAATCTATCAATTTCCTCTCCTGATATTAACCAGAGTACAAGCTTAGTTACAGTCAACTTCTATATTATCAATAACTTTATAGAGATTTTTGGTTGTTTACTGTATCATAGACACAGATTTAATTAAAGAAAATATGACCAACAAAATCACAGAAAATGAGGAAAATTGCAATTTAAACTTTTTATATATATTACATTTAAATAATCCCCAAATAAAAGTATATACTTTTAAAGTCCTAAGCAAGAAAGTAAATATCTCTAGTGAAGATTGATTCATAAAACCTTTCTTCATGTAATGCTTATGTCCAAGACATTTAAGAGAATTGTTTAACTACAGTTCTATTATGAAATAAATGTGCTGGACAGAAAAAGGACATTTGCTTCAAATATGAAATAAAGATGCAGAAGAAACTAAAATGATCAGTCCAGTGTCATTCAGAAACCGATTCTTGATTGAATAAAACTCTACAGTTCTTAAAAATGTAAATTTTGGTGAAATATTCATTTTTTATTTTAATGATGAATGCATTATGGAAATGACAATTAAAATTTAGAACTTTGTTTTTCAGTTGTCTGATATAAACAATGCTAATTGCCTTTCTATGGTAATGTTAAGCCTATATTAGATTTTGCACATTAGGGTGCATACAGAAAGATTGACCTTGAACGATTTACATTAGAAAAATTGCCATATAGATATAAAACAGACCAGATGGTATGTGATAATTTTCTACTTTGTAGTCAAAGACTGTGAAAAAGGTTCTAGTACTTGAGAATGATTACATACATATTTACATTGCAGCTGCTATGCATGTTTAGAAGTAATTCTACCAAATTTCTTTGAGCTTTAGGATTTTCTAAATTGGTACACACAATTTGACCTACTGTACTTTAAGCAATCATGTAGTTAGAGTAAGTAGCTTAGCTAATTGAAAAAAAAGTTGAACTGAAATAAAGAGATAAAAATTTTATTTCTCTCGTGAACATTATCAGCTAATTGAAAACCTTCAAAATAAACTTAGTAGATGCTCAAAATATACTTGATGAATTTATTTATAAATTTAAAATAAATTAAGATGAATGGATAAGCATGAAAAGTAAATTCTAGAGATACAGTATGCAATCTGGTGACTGGTTAACAATATTTTATTGTATAACTGAAATGTGCTTAAAAGTTCTCATCATAAGAACATAAATGTAGCTATGTGACAGATGTCAATTAAAATTAGTGAAGCAATCATTTAACAGCATCAAATATTTTATACACTTTAAACTATACAATATCATATATCAATATATCCATTTTTATTTTGTTTTATTTTGTTATTGCAACATTGTATTATAACATTACATAGGTGTAAGATAAGCATCATTATAAATCAGCAGCTGTATATACTATATCAATTTCATCACTAGCACTTCATTCTATACTTCTTCTATGTTGATTTTATCTTAATAAAGCCGGAATATAAATTTCTAATTAAATAAAGTAATTTACATAGTTTACCTGATAAAGATTATATATCACAGTGCTTTTCTCTACCAAATTTCCTAAGTTAAAGATAATTAATAAGTAGAATTTTAAATTACCATCAATAGATAATTTCAACAATTTTTTAATATGAAATTTTAGGATATAATAAAACTGAAATAGTGCAGACTTATGTGAGTTGTTTTTTCTTTTTTAAGTGAAAATCACCTTGGTATCAAAAAAGGAAAAGCAATGCCATTAATCAGACTGGGAGGACAAACTCTGCAAAGTTAGAAAACATGATGTGTTTTCAAAAGTCATGCAGTAATTTGTAGTATTAATGATACCACCCACTGTGAGTAACAGTTCTTTTCTTATTGATGACACTCAAACCCACATGGCTATTTGAATGTATTTACAAGAACACCCAGTAGTTATGTTGCCCTTGCGTATGACACCTCTCGTTGGTGAATCCATTGATGTCTGTTTCTCTTACACCTTCCTCAAGAAGAGTCAGCTTGACTCAGACTTTCCTGAGATTATTTCATTATGAAATCTTAAAAAAGAGGCTTCAGGTGAACGCTGTTGGCCTAGCAGTCAAGTACAATTTGGGGACAGTCCTGCATGCATTCCAAAGTCCCAGGTTCAAGACCTGGAGCCTGGGGAGCAACCAATGTGAAAAACTAAATAACAATAAAGTGCCTCTTCTTCCTCTCTCTTCCTGCTTGCCTGTCTATTATTGCTTTCATCCCTGTTTGAATCTTGCCTTTAAAAAAAAAAAATCCAAAGACAACTATATAAAAGATATTTACCTTCTTCCTCTTTTAGAGCATTCCACGTATCATCAGGAAATATGCCACATGGAATAAGTCAATATATGAATATGATTCTGTTACAACTATAGACTTGATCCTGACCGACTTTAGCTTTCTATTAAGTACAAATGATTAGTTGCTGGGAAAAAATATTACTATGTATTTTGTGTGTGTGTGTGTCCAAGCAGGAATGAAAATGTGAATAAGCAGACAGGCAGGGAGAGAGAGAATGAAGTGTTTTAATTTCTTTTCATCTAATTGATCATCATGGTTACTTCCTTCTGCCCTGTGATGTGAACTCAGGTACTTAGGATGTCTATGTACTGCATTTGATTGGAGGTGACAGAACAAACACAACTCCACCGGGGTGCACTGGGAAGCAAATTCTTAAAAAAAAAATTACAGAAAATATAAACCATAATTCTTAACAGTATTTAGTTAACTTCACCATTAGAATTTACCAAATATTTTGTCCAGTTCCTTCTCAAAGGAGAACCATAAAATAATTGCATATCTGGTTGCCTGAAATCGCTTTTCCTTGAGTCAATAAAGTTCTAATCAATTATCTAAGTTTAGAATGCCAAGAACCTTGAAAGATATTGCTTTTATTTATAATCTTTCATATAGAATCTTATGTGGGGAGAGTGCTGGTTGATAGAACTATTGATTTACAGAGCATAGTTAGAGAATACAGAATTTTAGAAAATGCACACACTGGTCAGATTAAAACAATGAGGCAATAGCAACATAGAGATATATGATTTTATTATTTCATTAGGATGTTTTGTGTACCATGCACTACATAAGACAAACTACATAAAACATGTGTCTGTACATGTCAAACAGGGAACGGGACTCGAGACTCTTTAGAAAACTGTGATTCACAAAGAGTCTCATCTCAGGTGACATGATTTTTTTTTTCATAACGAGGTATCATTTTCTTTCTTTGACTGCGAGTAAAATCTAAGTGTTGGCATTCGTCTCTTTAATGTCTGCTCAAGTGAAAATTGCTCAGTAAAAACAATCAAATAAGGTCTTCAACTTTTAACTTTTTCTGTTTTCTGACTCATATTGTTGAGCTTATCCCTGACTGTACATTGCAATCACACAAATGATCGTAAAGTTTGGGTGGAAGGTATGCTTGGATGAACATGGGCTTTATTACCTTAGTGTAGTCCCAAGCTTCAGTACTACCCAGAAGCTCCTACACAGGCTGAATTCTGCGGCTCAGCAGCTAAGTGGTACAAACCACAGGGAGTGCACAATACCAATTTTCCACAGTCTGCACTGTCTGCCCATTTGCTTAAAATTGCTTTTCGAAGATGTTGACTTTACTCTATAAAGCTCTAAATAGTTTGGGCTCTGTCTCCCTCAGAAATCCCTTTTCTCCCTCTGCCATATAATGACAATTGAAGTCAAGCAGTATGTTCCTGATGAGAGTTCCCACATTTAAGGCATATGGAGCTTTATTTAAAATGGGAAGAGTGCTCCACATGGTCATTGTTTTTTGAGGAATTCCTGTGTTGCAACAGCCAAACAGAGTCTCATATTGACCTTCTGGCTATCTCTTTCTAATGACTTTCAGTTAAATAGATGGGACAATTTTTTTCTAATATCTGGAAATTCTTTCCTGCTTATTTAACATTTTTGTTTTCATTGCAACTTTGATTTTTTTATTTTGTTGATTGTGTCTTGTAACAAGACTGAGAAAGGGTAACATTTAAATATATTATTTAAATTTATCATCCTTTAGGGCTTTCTAAAATGAGTAAAATGGCAGGATTTGGAATATGTAAAGACTGTTTTAGAACTTTTTTTTGTAAGTAATTGCAGTTGTGTTTTAGAAAATGTTATGACTGAATTGTAAAGAGAACCATCAAAACATATCACTGAGGGCTGAATAAAGTGTAAAATCTTTTGATATATGCCAAGAAACTGCATACACATATTTTATGGTCCTTCTGTGAATAATATATTTTAATTAGAATGTAATTGGTTGAAAGAAACTAATATAACTTCATGGTGACAGTTTTCTTTTTGTTACACATTTGTATTGCATTTCAATATATTTTTTTAAGAATGTTATATTTAAATGAAGATAATTTTTTCTATTCATATTTAATAGCTAAATATTCTCAGAGCAAAATACCAATAATCATAAAACCATAAATTACTCTTAAATTGTGTTGATTCTCTTTTCTTATATATTTATGACTCAGCCTACATGCAGTGAAGTTACTGAAATTCATATTGCTTTATATTTAATTTTGAACTATATATATATAATATGCTTTCCTGGGTGCTTTAAAACTAAAACTATGTACTCTTTTGGAATAGGAGACTTCAATATTCATTGAAATGTGCTTCTCTTTATATGCAAAATCAAGTTTACAAATACAATATTAAAATGCAATTTTAATATGACCCATAATATGTAACACCCTGATGGTAACATCTGGGAAAGTACTACTGCTAATTTAAAGGCATTTGAGAACATACTAAAATTTACTTGTTTGAGAAAATGAAAGAATCTAGCTATAATGATGCTGTGCTTTTGCTAATTCATGGAATCATTGTTTCAATCCTTCCCCCGGTCTTACTTTTGATTCATCTTAATGTTCCCGTAGACCTAAATCTTACCAAACTCAATCATAATCTTCTTTTTGAAATTCTCTGTGTTTTTTCTTTACTTAAACATTTCTCCCATCTAGCAGAATTCATAGCTGCATCACTTTATCTTCAGGAACATGGTATCTGTTACTTCATCTCCGTCTGCCTTCATCTTTCTCCAATTACTTCCATACCAATTCCACTCTCATGTTTTTTTTAACACATTATTGTAGTCAATCTAGAAATATCCTTATATTTTCTACTATAGTAAGGCTTAAATCTTCTACCTGATCCTCAGAATTTCCAAATCCTGATGTTCTGTTTTGTGTGATTAGTTTTCCACCCAACAGAATCTATTTTTATATTATCTGGCTACTCTGATAATTTCTTCCTCTGAACTTGTATTACAATTTAAATTTGAATCAGACTGCTAAATATTTCTCTAGTCCATATGCTATAAGCTCTGTTTTTCTCCTAAACTTAATAAAAAAAATGAGGGTAAGATACTTTTTCTTTAATTTAATCCTTCAAACAAAGTATACTCTATACCATAAACTAAATCATAAACATATGATGAAATGAATGAATCTATGGTAGATATAAAGATTTATCAATGACTCAAAATAAAGTGGCTATGTCAATTGTATCTCCATAAAAAATGAAGAAATCTCAGATAACCCCCAATAAATAAAGTGGTAGTTACATCTTATTTTATTGCCTAATCAATACATGAAATAATGCTTCTCAGAGCCCAGGCTCCATGTCATATAGGAGTCATCTCTTCCTCTTTTTTTATTATCAAAATGTACTGTTTTGGATGATTTCATATTTCCTACTATAAGAAAGAGTTAGCAAATTATTAATCACATGATTTTTTTTCTTCTTTTTTGGACTATATATCAAAGCATTATAGATTTTCTTGTCAACATAATTCCCTAATGGCATCTTTAATGCTTTTAATGACTCTTATGACAATGTGTGATCCACTGTGAATACTTTCTTCCAATGACTCTCTAAGATTATTAACTGTGCTTCATTGATGAAATGCAAGTCTTTCTAAGAATATGCTTAAGAGTATGAAAGGTAATTCATTTTCTCTTATGTTAAAATTGCTAGTCTGAATTGTATAACACACAGAAAGAAAATAAATAATTGTAACTTCTCATGAATCCATTAGTCTGTATTCGCTGAATTTCTAGACTGTGGCTGTCAATAGAAAATTTGGATGATTGTCCTTGGAGAGATTGAGAAGAGCAGTCCCTTTCCAGCAGATGGTCTCCCTGATGCTCATGGATGTCTCACTTCTGTCTGTCTTTATTCTGGACCAAAGTTCAGATGGGATATTATGTGCCTGGGTGAGATCAGAGTCACCCTAGATAATTACCTGACATGTGTCTGGAGTCTTGGAAAGAGTGAAGAGTCGGGTTGCCTGAAGCAGTGGGAGTACAAGGTATAGGGTATCTTCTTCTATTCCTGAAATTCTTGGGAGTTATATCAGATGTGGCACCAGGGTTGGAGCATGAACATATTAGAACCCATACAGGGATCCACATATGTGGCTAAAACCAAGGATTAACGATTAGTACAGAATTCTGACATTATTCTTTGTCTAGTATGCAATGCTATATCAAGCTATCTAACAAGACTAATCCTTGGGGTAGCTTCCCTGAAGAGCATGTGTCAAAGAGCACCCCTGAGTAAGAAACAGGACAAAGAGTCCACTTAGGCCTAGTCTGGACAACGAAAGATTGACCAATCTACCACAGGAGAACTTAGAAAAAGTCAAGAAATTAATTCTACTCTTCAGAGCCTAGGTGAAAAGCCATATTTTCCTAGGTCACTTGGGACAAAGACCAAAGAAATTGTAATTATGGTGTTACTGACTTTGTATGATTTATCTCAGATATTTACTTTAAAAGGAAACATCAGAAATATCATGTCCATTTATATCTATATCTATATCTATATCTATATCTATATCTATCTATCTATATATATATATCTGGATGGTTCCTTGAATATGTTTAAGAAAAAAATATCCAAATGACACTTACATTTTCTAAAGTTTGAGAAATGCATTAGGATAATGCTGTTATTTCTAAATAGTCAATAACCGAAGAAGAGTCCCAGATCTTATGAATATAGAAATCTCTGAGTATACCCAGGTGGATTAGTGGTTGGATCAGTCACCTCTGGAAGAGTGTAGTTCACGTACATCTCAAAGACCTGAGTTCACGTCCTTGGTCCAAGTGAAAAAATCAAGATGAACAACTAAAAAATAAAAGTAAAAATGAAATATTTCTTCTTCCCTTTTCTTCCTATCTGCCTTCCTTCTTACCTTAATTCCTGCCTGAAATTTTCTTTTCAAAAAGAAAATAAAGAAAGAAATCTTGCAGAACCTTGGTGTTACCTCTACTGGGAAGCTTAAAATGAAAACCAGTGATAGAGTCAATGCTGTTCTATATGGTCACAAACTTAGGGAAAGAAATATATTCTATCACAGTTCTTGAGTCTTGATTCTAAAATCAAGGTATCAGCAGAGTCACACTCTTGTAAGCTATGAAGAAAATTGTGTTTTTTGCTTTCTGCCATTTTCTGGTAGCTATAGGCATTCCTTGGTTTGTGGTCATTTCAATTCCATTCCCTGCTTCCAATGGCTGTCTCCTCTTCTGTTGAATGTCCCTCTACCCTCCTTAAGGATACATATTATTGGATTTAGGGTTCACCTGATTAATATAGGATTAACTCTTCCACTAAAATCCTTAGCTGATTCACTTTGGGGCATGTAAGTGAACATTTACTCTTTTACCATATAAGGAAAAATTCACAGTGTCTGGAATTACAGTGAAGATTAATCTTTTGGGGTCCTCTATTCAGCACACAATGCTTAGCTATATGCAAGCATATTATTTCTGCATAATATAGTAGATTGCATGACATAAAATAAACATGAAATAAAGAGTTTTTGATTAAACAAGTAAAAGGTAGATTTCACAAAAGCTCTTTAGCACACTAAGTTTATGTTGCAAGAATATGCATATATGTGCAAATACGTTTTTAACAAATATTTACTGGCAATATAAAGTGCAGATTCTAATCCCTGTAATTATGGACAAAATTAAAATCATATTATTACCATGAAGAGTTTACTATATAAATTGTGGATTACCTAGATGATACAACATGACACTGTGTTTTTATAACACTATCTCTAATGTTTAATTTAACTGAAAATGCATGAGCAACTAAAAACAATCATAAGCCAGACAACTGATTTTCGGTTTAAAAATTTGCATATAGACAGAGAATAAAATATTAGGATTTTATTTGGCCAAATAGAAAACTTCCAATCTAATTTATTGACCCCCCAAAATCGAGATTAATATACTATGTTTCCTAGTAGGCCAAATAATGAATAAGGTATTTATTTATGAAGAATAAATATATTGAGACCCTTCTATTGCAAGGTAGCAAATTTTGCCTTATGGATAAAAAGATGAATATGAGGTGGTCATTGATATAAAATAATTTCTGATTTAAAGCAGTTTACTTACTGTCCTATAATTTAAGAATTAGCAAAATTTAACATAATAGTTTTCATGAGACTACTTCCATTGTTTCTGTTAAGAATAACTTTTTTCTTTTATCTTGTTTAATCTCTAAGTACTTATATACTTATTCTACACTCTGTGTGGAAATTCAAGCAAAAAAATTATGTTTATTAATAACAACCCCATACCAATCCTCCAAGAAGTTAATAGTATCATCCAACATAAAATAATTAGGGACAGAGTTAGGACTAGAACCTGACTAGAATTACTGCCTGAGTCTCAGCCTAGTACAAATTTCTAGGATATCAAACATAGCCTGACCATATATCCTTGAGACAAAAA
Organism: Solenodon paradoxus; assembly: GCA_004363575.1. NCBI lineage: Eukaryota > Metazoa > Chordata > Mammalia > Eulipotyphla > Solenodontidae > Solenodon > Solenodon paradoxus. The sequence continues at coordinate 61,932 of RJWH01000178.1, read as the reverse complement.
CGAAACATTGAAATGGTAAAAATGGGATGTGGTTATGCACTAAAGACCAAGGGCAGGGAAGGAGGCAAGAATTCTGAGGAGGAGCAAAGCAGCCAGGTCAGCAACAAGGAAGTCAGTACTATGCACTGTCTTGAGATTGCACAGTAATAACATATGGCCTGGCAGGACTTTATACAAACAACCAGGGCCTGTGCAAAGAATTTCGACACCTTAGTGAAAACCGAACTTGGCACCCCTGTAAGTCCCACTCTAAATATCCTGCCTAAACACATGTTCCTTTGATCACCTTCAGTGTCAGAAATGCCCCAAAACCTCCACAAGGCCAGAGATAACCCCCACTGTGCCAGAGATAACTCCCCATAGTACTTACCTGAGGCTAGACCATGCTGAAGTATTCTTCTCACTGGGTGAGTGGGAATCCTGTTTCCACATGGTTCCTCACCAGAAGTGGGAATAGCAGTAGTGGTCAGAATCCCAGTTAGTGTCAGCAATGGCTGTCTTTATTGCAAGGCAAAAGGGGCAGCTGTTTTGGAGCCCCCTCAACAAAATGGGCCTGAGGCAACTCAACTGACCTTTTTGCCTCATGTTAAAAATGGCCCAGTCTTATTAAAAATGGTACAAAATTGACATTTATAATAAAACGATAGGATGTTCGACAAATATGAAAAAAAGTACTGTCTCATTTTAAATGGTACATACGATCAATCTGATCAACTGTAATACAGAAAGTTGTTTTCTAAAATTCATTTCTGATGATTACACTAAGTTCACAACCAGAGAGAGTCACACCCTAATAAAACTTCTGGAAAATGTAGAGGTTCTCGTCAGTCTGTGATAATTTTTCTACTTGTTAATTTACTTGCATGTAACCTTTGTGTGTGTGTACGTGTGTGTGTGTGTGTGTGTGTGTGTGTGTACACAACAGTCTTCATAATTAAAGTCATATTTTCAGTTTTATAAGCTTCCAAACATACAGGAACTACTAAACTATTGTTATTTTGTTTTCCTGATACATAAGGAGGTACTGTGGCAGCTCAGAACTTTGCAAATCACATCGAAAGAAAATAATAACTTCTCAAAGTAAAAGAGATGTTAAAAGGTAAGACCTTTGCTTTGTGATTCAAGCAGCCAAAGCACAGGCTATGACAGTCCATGAACTCAAGTCCTGGTCTGCAGTGGAGAGAGGCGGGGTAAATGGTGTTCAAGATAATCAATATCTTACTATAATAATTTTATAATTAGCTGGAAATGCTTTGATACAATAGAAGAAAAAAATCATAAAATAAGTACAATAAAATGAACCTATTCAATAAATAGATATGTAGCTCCTGAAAGATAAATTTTCACTTAGAAATTTTGTTTCTTAAGTTTATACTTTAGTCCTATTTAAAAGTATTTGCTCTTTGATATCTTCAGTGAAATTAGATTTAATTTTATTCTTAGCTAAAATGCTGATATAGTCATATAAAAGATTTGAGTAAACAAGTGATCTATTTGAAGTAAGCATTTTATTGCTTGACAAATTCACAAACATTTTCTACAAAATAAAATCTTGCAAAAGCTTATCAAAAAAGTAAAGCTTGGAAATGATAAAGAAATATAACACCAACACATATGTACTACAAATATCAAATACTAATTAGTGTATTCTATTCTTCTAACAAAAGAAAGCACACGTTATATTGCAAGTTCATGGTTTTAACAGGGTTAGCTACGTAACTCGAAGGTCGAAATGAAATGCATCATCTCTTGTTCAAAAATTATTAGAATTTCAAAACAACAGAAGCAGAGGATTAAACCAAGCTGGAATCTCTTCTAAGCTGCACAAAGTTATAGCATCATATCAACACATATAATACCCATATTGGTATTTGATGATCATTCTATGTCTATCCTTTCATGGAGACAAATATTTCACCATTTGTCAATAGTACATCCTCATTACCACAGGATCTTTATGACATTTATTTTGAATTCTAAGCATATTTATTAAATAATATTTCAAGTCTATAACTACTAAAATACTTTGTTCAGGGAAAATTAACTATTCCTATCTACTACTGTTGGTTCTTTTAAACAATAAATCCTCCATCTGTATATTTATTGTGTTCCTTCTATATCTGTGTTAAATAGTAGTGATAAATAAAAAAAAGACAAAATAAAGACAAAGATTAGTAAGGAAGACAAGTCTTAGGCAATAAATAAACAGATATATATTAATATATGTATATGTGTATGTGTATATATTGTCTAGAAGTAAGCATATTGTAAAAACTGAAAGATACTAAGTATATGCAAGGATTATTGGAGTATTTATTCATTTCTAATAAAAGAAATGCTTAAGACTCATTTTTTATGGACTTTCATATCAAGTAAAGGAGGAAGAGTTGTTGCAGGAAAGAAGTATCTATTCAAGGACACCTTTATTAAGCAGGTGGGAGGAAAAAAATTCTGTGCATAATTAGAATACCTGACCTTAGTAACAAGTACAGAGTCATCATTTTAACTGGAAATAAAGTGAAACATAAGGACACAGAATCAAATAGATGGATAGATTTAGCAGGATGAATATGTTTGTTCTCTACTTCTGTGAATTAAGAAAATAGTACATCAGTCCAAAGATCTTAATTGTGTGTGTGAGTGTGTGTGTGTGTGTGTGTGTGTGTGTGTGTGTGTGGTGGATCTTTTAGTACTCTTAACAGACTCCTTGCAAATTCATAAAGTAATGTACATAGGATTACAAAGGAAACCAGTTTTACTTTAAATTATTACTTTCCAAAATGTTAATACAACTTATTTATATAAACATTTATTGTTGTATTTAGTTACAAAATAAGACTGAGAAGTAGTTTTTAAAGCCATATCACTCTGAAGTAGTAATGAAGATATATATATTTCAAGACCTTTGTTAACAATTGTGATGAGTTATCAGATACATGCCTTTTTTTTGTCAAAGCCCACTGGCTTTTTTATTTATTTATTTTTAAGAAAAGTTGTAGGCAGGAATGAAGGTGAGATAAGCAGGAAGAGAGAGAGGAGGAAAAATCATCCATTTTTTTTTATTTATTTGTTCACACTGGTTGCTTCCCTCCAGAGCCTGTGACTCCAATCCAGGAGTGTGTGGCTTGTTCCTTCATAGGCGATTGACCGAACTGTTGCCCCACCAGAACTCACCCACTGACTTTTCTTTAAACAATTCTTCGTTGTTTATACTAATAGTTACAGAGAAAGTTACATTACAACTAGATATTTGTCAAAATAATCTTTTATGCGATCCAAGTTTCTGAAAACCTGAATTTTTTCCATAGACATTGTCAGTGTTAGATTTAAGTAGCTCTAGAGTCTGAGAAAACAGAGAGGTGAGAAGGCAAAAATATGTGAAATTTCTATTTTTGAAATTAGCTAAGTAAACATATTGAGTGCAACCGATTTAGGAGCCATACGATATGTGTTATAAATTTAATGCTCAGTAATTCAGTGTAGTATGTACTCTGTTGCATATACTCAATTTTATGTGTGATTACAGGATAGGGAGCACACTGGGTTTAAATAGGGTGCAATTTTATTGTACAGTATGGTAGAAGGTGTTTAAAGAAGGTAAGGATTATAATGATGCACCATGAAACCAAAGCTAGACAAAACAGAAATTGAAGACAAAAGTGTTATTGGCAGAGAAAAACTGGTACTATCAATTGGCTGGGGTCCCTCAGAGGATGAGAAATGATTGCACTGGAATTTGTAGATAAATTGGCTGAAAAGATTAACTATAGAAAGAGACTAAGATGCTTCATGTTGAAATCATGAGTTCAATAATTAAAAAAAAAAATATTCCATTCTTCTGAATCACAGTATCAAAAGAAAAATCACGTGCATGAACAATTATATACAGGCCCAGCAGCACATCACATGACCAGCTCTCAGATAACTGACCAATGAGCATAGAAAATGGTGAGGGCTGTGAAGAAGTATCCCCACTACAAAAGGAGGATAGTGAAATGCACATAATTAATTGGTTCCATCAAGATTGTTTTCCTAAGCCTTACATTCCAACTTTTCTCTAGCTAATATTTAAAACTAGAAAAATATCTTCCTAACCAACATGGAGTAGAAATTTAAAAAACTGTTAACATATATAACTTGCTTGTAGTGATGTATATAGAGTTTTTTAATAAAAGGTATGATGTTAATGTGTAAATGTAAAAGGTGGATAGAGTAAAATAATAATAGTACTACTGCTAATAATAAAGAAATTAATTCACTAACTTTTGCTGGGTCCAGAGACAGATATTTGATACTATTCACCCATTTTAAATGATAATTTTATTGATTTGATAAGTTAATCTCTTATTACTAATTAAATATGATTTTTTTCTTCCAACAGCTACATAGCTACTTAGAAAGTATTTGAGATCTTATGGATTTAACTAATCATGTTCCTAAAAAGTTTTAAAATGTGATGGAAAACATATACTCCAAATAAAAAGTAACAAGGCACATATACATATATTATGTTATACAAATAGAGTTTTATGTACTTAAAACATAAAATATACAAAATTTCATGAGTTTAAAAATAGATGCAAATATAATAATAGATGACAAAGTCATATTATATGAAATTAGATTGATTTCTTCTTCCTTTTTCTTTCCTTTATTTTTATATTTTCAGAACTACCTTATAGATTGTAAAGATATTTATCAGATAACAATTTTGCATTTTGCTAAGGTCTCAATATTTAAACCATACCTGAAAACAGGAGGAAGAAAGACAAAAGGAAGGATGGTGACAGGACGTATGATCATGAAGGGGTAGGGGTAGGGAGGGAGGAAGGTATACTTGTATTCAGTGAAAATAAAAATATTTACAAATACACAATCACTTTTATTGAAATTAAAAGCAAACAGATATTATCTCAAACATTCTGTTATTTCAGATGCATTTTGACTACTTCATATCAACTCACTCTTTTGGGTATCTATTAAATTATAGTCTTTCATAGACTCAACTTTATATAATTAAACATGGTCATAGTTTTCATTCCCTTGAAATAAAATTGCAAAAAATTAGAGAATATAATTTCTTTCATATGGATCATTTTTGATTTCAACCTTACTCCAAACAATTTTTTTAATTCTCATTTTCAGGAATCAGAATGTATTAAAATTACTCAAAGACACAAAATCAACTAGTGTCCACTTTTTATTTCATTTTTCTTAAAGATAGAGTTACATTTAAGACAATATGAATTGTTTTAGATATTGGCTCCCTGTTATATTCATTATTATTTTCTCCTTTGTATTTTAATTTCTCTATGATATTCTTTTTTGAACATAAATTCTTAATCATCAGTTTTCTTTGTTTGGTGGCAGTCTCTTTGTTGTATCATGACTTTCATGAATTAGATCACAGAGATACTCTCCTAAGCTTACCTCTATCAATTTTATAATTTTGTCTTTCATAATCCCACTGTTAAGATTTTGATACTCCTTTGTCTTATTCTAATGATTGTTTTGTCTGTCTTACATTACTTCCATCACTATCCCTGACATTTTGTTTTTCAATGAATGTGCTGCTTATTTACATTGGATTTCAATAAACTATAGCCTGTACGGAAGCTGACTTTATTTCCTTGAGACAAAAGAGGGACCTCCGGAGGTCACAAATGGATCTGGGTTATGTGTTGGTAGCTAAGGGGAGTGGAGAAGGTGGAGCAATCTGAGCAGGAGCAGAGCAGCCAGGCCAGGAGCAAGCAGGTACTATGCTATGTCGATTGGTGATTGCATAGTAATGATGTGTTTAGCAGCAGGATTTCATACAAACAGCCAAGGGCTGTGCAAGAGATGTTGGTATCTTGGGCAAAAATCAAATTCGGGACTCCTATATGTCCTACTCTAAATATCCTTCCTAAAACACATGCTGCTTCAACCCTCCCAGTGCCAGAAATGCCACAAAACACCCACAGTGCCAGAGATAATCCCCATAGTGCCATAGTATGGCTCAAATGGAGGTATTCTGTTCCCTTGAAGAAACAGGAACACCTAAGGTGGGGGAAGACCTCTTCCCAAGTGGCTCCTATTTCCTCACAGAGGGTAGTAACAGCTGTCTTTAATGCAGGGCAAAAGAGGCAGTACTTTAGGACTCCCTCAACAGAGTGGGAATAAGGCAACTCAACTGATCCTTCTGTCCATGTTAAAGATAGCCCTGGTTTATTAAACATGGGACAAAAAATTGGCATTTATTTTAAAATAATGGGATGGTCAGGAAATATGAAAAACACAGTACTGTCCCATTTAGGTATATATGGTCAGCCTATTTGTGGGTCAAATATGACTTATGACTGACTTTGTAAACAACGTTTTATTGAAACATAGTTACATTCATTTGCTAATGTATTTATTTAACTTATATGCTATTAAGACATAATTAAATATTTACGGATAGATTTTATAACCCACAAAGTTTAAATTATTTATTTTCTTGTCTTTGTAGAAAACAAAAAATTACTCAGTCTATGGTCTAGAAGAATTCTTACAAATCAACAAGGCAATATTCATGAAAAAAATAAAGATTATAAAGGAGACTATCCATATAAGAAGAGCCAAGAAAGTCAACAAGAATATTCAGAAAAGTTCAAAATAATTGTTAAGCAGTAGTATGAATCAGGAAACTTGATAATTTCAAGTGTTCCAGGGACATTGGTATATGAGATTATATATACCTTTGCTAGTATAATTGAAATTAGCATGGCCACTTTAAAGAGAACAGTCTTAGGCATATACAAAACTTCGAATATGTACATCCATAATTTAGTAATGCCATTACTGGATATTACTGAAAATAAAGTCTTAAAAGATCACAAAGAAACATGAATAAAAATATTTATCAAAGCATGGTCTGTGAAATTACATTAAGTAAGACAATCTTCTAAGATTGACTAGAAAAAAGTCAGGGATGAATATCATGGAGTTTCACCCTTCATGTGGAAGGAATGAACTTTTTCAGTAATATATATTTGATAAGATAATACAGATTTTAACTATTTGAGTTGTGGGAGTTTGGGGCAAGAAAGGCAAGGAAGTTTGGAAGGAAGAAAGCAGGAAAGAAAAGGAAGAAGATGGGAGTAAAGGAAACAGTAGCTGTACTTTCGAGTCATGGATTTTTTTTTTAACGTTTTTGCTGCAGTAACTTTGCTTTACAAATTGAAATAAATTCATATGTGTAGGTTCCCCATCTGTGCAGTTCCCCTATTCTCAGATATATGTAAACACACTCTGCCCTCCACCAAACTACTGTCCTTCACCATTATCCAGTGGACCCCACCACCACCTGTTCCACTACACCCTGGCCCCTTCCAATTCCATATTGGTAACCTCAGTTCTCTTGCAAGCATCCAGGGGTTGGTTTCTTTTTGCCTTTTTTTGTCTATTCACATTCCACCTATGAGTGTTATCATCTTGAATATCTTGTATTTCTCCTTTGACTTATTACACTTCTCATAATCCCCGCTAGATTCATCTATATTGATTTAAATGATAGGATTCCATCTCTTCTAAGGGCTGTGTAGTATTCTGCTGCATATATATTTCACATCTTCTTTATCCATTGATCTGATATTGGGAACTTAGGTAGTTTCCAGTTCCTAGCTGCTGCGAATAACGGATGCAGTAAACATGAGGGTGCATAAATCTCTGAAGATGAGTGTTTTTGGTTTGATGCTGTTGTAGATGTTGATTTATTACTTTAGTAGTCAATAACAAACAATTCTACACAATTTAACTCATTTTCCCCTAATTCTATTAGAACCAAATTCACATCCTCAATAAACTTTATCGCCATTAAGTTTTCTCAGTAAAGAAGAAAAAACTAAATCTCATGTACTTTACAATAAACAAATAAGGCTCTGTTTAAACATATATTTGCTTGCAACTGAGTACTTTCACTTGAATATCGCTGATATCACACAGCTCCAACCTATTGTCACTTCAATAGAGAAGAGGAACAATTTGAATATACCCCTACACCGTATAAATCAATCTAATTATAACCTTTTTCTGACCGTTGTATAATAATAAAGCATTTTCTGAAAACACATAACTGTATATACTTTTAGATATTATGCTACAAAATTTTATATTAAAATTATATTTACTATTTGCATTATTTTTGAAATTGCTGTGAATGTAATACATGCTTCCCACATTAAATAAGTTAGAGATGTAGAAATAGCCGAACACTGAAACCAGGACCTATTTGGGCCTTATCTAGATTTTTATTTCCTACGCTTAAAAACACTTCAAATTTTCTAAAGACATCATAAAACATAAGAGATGTGAGCCAAATCTATTTGATACTCTGAAAAGGTAAGATTTTCCACAACTCGTATTCAGTTCAGGCCTCTGAAAGGCACTTTGAACTAAATGAAGCTCAGTCAATGTGCTGCACATGATTAAGAGGAGAAGCAGAGTCATTAACTAAACTGAGTAATGGGCTACAGAGCTCTAAAACTCCTAAATGCCATCATTATGAAAGGAAGGCATTTACTTATTAATTTTCCTGCATAGATCTTATTTTGGTAGCAATAGATTGAATTCATTACTTTACAGCTTCCCAGACTTGTTGTCATTGGTCTGGATGATATTGCCTTCCTTATCATATACAAAGCCCATCATTTGCACATTCCAGGTATCATTTCAGACAACCTGTCTTATCTGTTCTTTTTCAGTAGATACAATTTCATGAAGACTTCAGATCAGTCAACACCTGATAACAGACTCTATTTTTTTCATACAGATTTCATTAAACTGTGTAAGGTTCCATTAGGCTGAGCAACAAATAGATGTATTCACACAAGCATGAGAGCCTTATTTACAAAATACAAAGGGATCCACACAACAACTTGTCCTCTTTTAAAATACAATATCTCACTCTGAAGAATTTTATGTTTTGCAATTCACATGGTTATTTTACAGCATCTTTCTTCACATCAATTCATCATAGTAAATTAATTTTTAAAATATTGTATTGTTTTAAGACACTAAATGAAAGTTCCCTTCCAAATTTGTATGTATATGTATGTGTATATGTGTATATAAAACGTGTGTGTGAGAGAGAGAGGGAGGGAGAGAGAGAAACAAGGAAGTTAAATGTAGTTTCATAGATGCACAGCTGATTAGGTTGTTGATGAATTATAGATGAAGAAGAGTATTAGTTTTTATAAAGCATGCTGCAAGCTGGAGGGCTTTGGACACTATTGAGAAAATAAGTGCTACCCGATTCTGGATGAAGTTGCTAGAACATAACGTAAAGAAATGTGAGGTAAGCATTAACAGGTCTCCGGAGACTTTATAAATAGAAAGATGCTGACCTGGCTCACAGAGTGAATAAAACCTATCGCAAATAGTACGTAAGGGAGACAATAATGACTGCTGTAGAGAATCTTTGTTAGTCAATGTCGGCAAGAGTTAGGAAGGGCAGTGGCACTGTTGCAAAAGGGCACAAATTGTAAGAGGTGGTATAAAGACAGACATGATTTAGGAGTCTGAAGACCTAAGTTTTAATCCATTCCTAGACCTTTAATCTTTATCTACTGGCCAAACAACACGGGCTCAATTCCTACTTGGGTAAAGTAGGTAGAGTAATATCTACCCTCACAAGATTGTTGTTGTGATTAAATGACATATGCTGGATTAAGATTTAATAGTTGAGCGTTTTATTAGTAATAGAAAAAGGAAAAAAATGACCAGTGTTAGAATCTTGGGGATATAGAAAGCATATCTTTTAAAAGTGATATTTATTTACATTTAGCAACAAGTTACCTGTTTTTCTGTTACGACTGCTAACAAATGGAAGATTAAAATACGTAAAAATGCTTGTTAACAAAGCTTTCTAGGTTTTTGTAACATCGCTAAGACTCAACTAAATGTCATGAATTTACTGATAGCATTTTCTTTCTGTGATTTTACTATATTATCTAATAACATACACAAGTACATATTTACAAGACCTCACTTTGAGCCAAACAAAACCTTTCTTTTCACTTATACATGGGGATATTTCTGGTCCAAAAATATGCTGAAAACATTTTCTTGTGTTTGTGTAACTGCCTATTCCCTAGAGATCCCATTGCTTTTTTTTAACTGATGATGTATATGCAATATTAGCATAGATAATAAATTACAGGTAATTTTGTAATAGTTTTTATCATAACAACAGATTACTCATTTTGAGTGCATATATGTGATTATATGAGCAATGAAAAACATAGTCCTTAAATATGTATGTTCAGTTAGATTTTATTTTAGCTTTATTATTAAAGATTACTGAATATCAATCTCTTAAGAAATAAAGACAATAGGAAGTCTGAACTGGTCAAGAAAGAGTAAAACGCAAACTTCAATTCTAAAAGATGGGCTTTCACAGACTTAATGAACCACTTTCTTGATTTAATTTTCAACAAAAAAATCAGGCAAACGTATCTGCTGTTACAAATTCTTTCCATACTCTCTTGAGATTACTCCTATATTAAAATTAGACATTTCAAAGATGGACTTCAAAAAAAAAAATCCTGTCATGACATAAGGAATCAGGTGAAAAGTCATTACAGCTTCCAAAACTTTAAAGAAACTGTCAAGAAAGTAATCGTAGTTTATCTGCTCTCATTTTTGTGCGTATATTAGCTGGTCAATTTCTATTTTATATTTTTATCATTCTCCATAATGATATTTCATAAAACAGTCCTCAGTTGCTTTTAATATAAAATTATTTAACATTAGCGTTTGTAATTAAAGTCAGAAACAAATTTTTCACTTCCAGAATTTTTAATTTTTTTTTTCTGTTGGTTACAGAAGTTAACCTTACAGAGTTCTACACTATGATTTATCTTCATAAGTTAACTAAATGGCAGCTACTGTCAGAGCAATAGATATTTTTCTGAAGTTTGAACATATAATCCTTAATTTATTATATCTATGTGAATGTTATGAAGTAATACATTGAGCTCTCTGAGATCATGCCCATATATCATGATGCTACAGAATAATTTGGCTTATTTGTTATTTTTTTAAACAGTCATCGAATACAGTGTATTGATATGCTTTATTTCCTCTGCTTCTTGGACATGGTGTGTGGTTTTTGCATCAATCCAGAGTAACCAGAAGTTATTTTCCATAGGAAACAATAACAAATGCAATTGTTAAATTGTGTTTGCTAGTGGAAACAACATTGCATTATTTTCTACTAATGAGGCAGCTAGCATATTGTCACTTATCAAAGTCTACAAATTAAAAAAGAAGTAATGGAGTATATATGTTATAACTCAGACTGGATAATTGTCAGGGTACAAGAAAAACTTAAATTTACTTGTAATAGACCCAGAATAGTGAAGCTCTATGTAAGTCTGATGCGTTCAGCAGAAAGGTCAGTCAGGCAGCGAAACCAATTATTTTCCTATGGACCCATATTGATTTTTATACCTGAGGTTGTTTAGTGGGTGGTCTATGAATATCTACAGAATTCATTTTCATCTGAGTTCTATCTGTAGCAGAGCTGACACAGAAGCAAAGCTGTCAATATAGTGTCTATGAATGTTTCTTAAAAAGAGAGAAATGGGAATGGCTCCCTTCCCAAAAGGACCCATTAGAAATCAGAGTGAAACACAGATCAAGTAATTGAGAACTAGAATTTTCCAAGCATAGAAAGCTTTATATACTGCCATGGCATAAGTCCCCCATCATTTAGACTTCCTGTTAATGCTTTATCATAAAAGAAATGAGTTTAGTTTTGATACTAAACCTGTAAATAAAATCACCAAAATACACTACTTGGTTAAAATTTACGTGGGAAAATGAACACAAAATTGTAGACTACAAAAGCAAATTAACTTTCTTTGAGACATCTATTCTTTCCAATCTATCATCCAAATCACATAGCTGAAGAATGAGACGAAAAGGCCTATGTTAATCTCTAGAATTTTTCAGCTAATGATAGAACAAGGTTTAGCATCAGTTCTGATAGCTCTGTATGCATGTGGTGTGTGTGTGTGTGTGTTTATTCATGTATGTGTTCATAAGTGTGTTGGTGTGTGCATGGAATTTTAGATTGGTGATTATGTCTGTGTCTAAATGTTTTTGTACATGAAACAGAAACAAATACAGGTGACCAGTATAAACAAATGGCTTAAGAAGTGCAAAACTCATTTTTCAGCTGCCTAACTACTCCAAGGAAGCAGAACACATTGAGGTATGCTTTAGTATCTTTCATTTATCTTGCATGTTACTGGAAAAGAATAACATAAATTAAAAGAAAAAAAAAAAAGAGAAGATTCTGTACACAGAAGTTGTGAGCACAGACTCTTCACTGACTGCCTGAGACTGTTTAATCAGTGTAGGAGCACAGTGAAGGAGTCACACTCGCCGGTCCTCCTGCAATAAAATATAAATGTAACAGCATCTATCTCATATTGCTGTTTTGAGGAACAGTGCATAGAATAATGTAAGTGCCTTGAAAGTGTTAGCTCTTATTTTTGAAGTAAAGCATGATTTCTATATGAAAAATTGGGGAATTTTTCATTCTTCAGAAGTTTTGCATAAACCTTTATATGTTATTTCCCCCAAAGGGAGCAAAACTAACAATCTGGATGACAGATAATCAAGAAAAATATTGAAAATAGATTTTAAAATTGAATTGAATTGAATTATTCAACTACCTAATATGGTTGTTAATAAAATGCAATTTCTCTTCAAGTTTGTCATTTAGATTTTATGGAAATAGGCTAGCAGAGGTGATAACCCCAGCATGTGAATTTTTTATGTTAATTAATATTCAGAGAAACTATCTTGATTATTGTCATCTATTTAATGGCTCATTGAATTTAGTGTCCATAACAGTTTCCTCTTCTACATCTCCATGAGAATAGATATAATAAATTTTCATAACAAAACTAGAGTATGTACAGATATGATAAGCCAGCTGTGTACAATGCATGTCCTCAAGTATTTTTATAAACTCAAATTCATAATTCATATTTTTGCAAAATGTTTTTTTGCATTCAGACTTTTAGAGAAAGTTTTTTCTTTTCAAATTTTCTAGTTCTATGAATGAATAACCATTGTTTAAATAATAATACAGTCAAAATGAGATTTTTTTAATTACCTTGGCCTTTTTTTTTAATTAAAGAAATGGGTTAGGACCACTCTAAAGTTGAATGTGAATTTCTTTAGCAGAAAAATGTTCTCAAATATTGTCTTTTTACTCTCTGGAATAAGGGTTAATAAACTGTAGCTAGTGGCTCAAATCCAAACCTCCGCCTGCTTTTGTAAAAAAAAAGAAAAACAAACCAGTAATTTGTAATATAGTTTTCTGAGACTGCTTTCATGCTACAACAGCAGAATTAATAAGACTGCCTCATCTAAAACATTTCTCAGCCCATGTACGGAAAAGAATAAGAAAATAGATATTTTTAATACACTTCAAACAACTGCAATCCAGTGTAATTTTCCTCCCCCATTCTTTCTAAAATATTTGTGCATTAAAATAACACTGCACTGCAACATTAGATGAGTTTTAGGTGTGCAGCATCCTAAATCAATAGCTGTATGTCCTACAGTCAGTTTCCCACTAAAAGTCATTCACCATGTAATTTATCTCTTATTCTTGTATCTCTGTATTCTTGCATCTTAACTAATCTATCCAAATACTCATTTTTTTCTCTCATCTATTATCCAGAATGCCAAGTGACCATGACATTTATCTCCCTGAAAACATCGTGGCCTTCCATGGATTGTGTAACAAAATTAAAGTTCTTTGCCATTCCTGAGAAGGATGGCTCACCATAATTCTGAACATCCCAGTTTCCTGTCTCATTTTGTGCAATGTCTCCCTCCATTCAGGTTTCCTTTGCACACACTGCTCTTTTTAGTTTCCCCTTCTTTTTATCTCTTACCTGGCTAACTTCTCCTATTCTTTATATTAACAGAGCTTTCTTTTCTTCTCTATTGATCAGGTTGCCTCTGGTAAGTACACTCAAAGAAGTTTCTCTTTTTAGTAGCACTTACTAAAAATAGTCTTGCACATTATCCATTTTCTGGTGATATTAAGCACACTTATGGAAAAAAAATAAATCCTTTGAGGGCATGGAAACTTGTTTGTCTAAATGTTGCATCCTTGATACCTAGTGCAATGGCCTACCTAGGCATCAGGCTTCTAACATAAATGTTGACTGAAGAAATAGATGTTACTTTTCGCTTTGAAATTGATACTCCAAATAATCAAAGTAACCTGGTCATTTTCTAAATAGTGAAAACAATTAAAAAACATCATTCCTATAATGTTAACAGGAAAAGCTCACTTTGAAAAAGTGCTTGAGATTATCTAAATACATAAATTAAACATTTCCAGTGAGCAGAGATAATTAAACTAATGTGGTAATATTGATATTATTTTTTGTTGTTGTTTTTACAAAGATATTAAAGAAGAAAAATAATCAAGAATTACATTAAGTGAAGTGGCTAGGCTGTTTTTAAGCCAAAATCTTGATTCGTTCTTCAAGAGAGAAAAAAAATAACTCTACCAAACTATTTGTTTTATACAGGATTATCTCATTATACATTATAGATTTTGCAATGAGAAAAGAATTTTTGACAATCTTAGTGCTCTTTCTCAAATTCTTTTAGACATGTTCTTTTGGTAGACCATTAAACCAGAAGATGATATCAGCCTTCCAGTGTGTTATGGTTCATTGAAATCGGAAACTACAATTTCTAACATAAAGAATTACTAGGAGAAGTTAAAGAAGGAAATCTGTTCAGCATCATGGCCTAATCTTTGAAAGTGACTCGAGAATGAGAGTGTATGAGTCAGGGAGAGATGAAGGTATCTCAACAGTTCCCTGCCACCCGCACCCACCATGTCCTCTTTATTCCACTGGAAAGTAGAGCAACATGTTTAGAAGAAAACCTGTAAAACTTCACCAATAACTCTTAATTTTGATATGATGCTGATATTTTAGTCGTCTTGAGAGAAAGACACAAATAAACCTTTAAAGTAAAAGCCCTTTCATACTACCTCTGTCTCAGGAGAAGTTGTTTCAAGAAGAAAAACAAAGCAATAAAATAACAACTCATCATTTTGGAGTTTTCTGAGCTTGCAAGAATCTGAAAGAATCACTGAGACATAATTATCACCATGAATAAACAAAATTAGCTACAACATAATAAAAAAAAAAAATACCCTCAGAAATAGCTGGCTATACTGAAAGAAGGGAAAAGATAAGCAAGATGAAGTGACTGAAGCTGAGGTCTGCTGCAGGGACTGGATGTAATATAGCTCAAGTGACTTCCCTTGTTTCATTCTGATAGAGTTTTTATTTATAAGGGAGAGAAAGAAGTTTAACCTCAACAGTGTCTTTCTATTATATGGGTTTACTCTGTCACGAGGTGAAAGCTGAGTAAAGCTGGTGAGGTATAGTACACAAAAGTACTTGGCTGTCTGGACAAACTAGATGTGAATTTCTATGAATTATGTACCTGAAGTAGTTCTTAAGCAAAATATCTTCATTTTCGAGTCACAGTTTTTCCTTTTATTGTAGTCTAACACAGTAATCACTAACTTAATATGAATTTGTCATTTGCAGATTTAGAGTCAGTTCAGATTTCAAAGTAAGTGAACAGATTAGCTTTCACTTTTTGGTTAACTTGTCACGGTATTACAGAGAAAATTTCTATTTCAGATATTCATGTGGAACCTACTAAGAGAAAGTCATATTAAGAGAATGTTGCCACCCTTGAATCACGTTTTCTCTTTGTTTTTTAAAGGAAAGGTGCAGGCAGGAAGGAAAGCAAGTAGGCAAGCAGGCAGGAATAGAGAGGAGGCAGAAGCATTGTATTTATTCTTCATTTAGTTATCACATTGATTGTTCCCCACCGGATCCGGGACTTGAACTTAGGACTTTGGGATGCATATGGAACTGCTTGCTCCATTGTGTACTAGATAACTAGGCCACCAGGGCACACCCTTGAAACATGTTTTGAGTAGTCTTTACATATCTCTATTTAGTTCCTTCACCTAGAATTATATTTTTATGCATTTTTGTCTTAAAGCATTTTATCCAACTTTTAATATTTTCAAGGAAATTCAATAAACCAATCTAGTTAAAGGTAAAATGTCCAGTTTCATAAAGATTAAATATCAACTGCAGTAACAGATGGATAAATGGTGTATTATTAAAGTGATGAGTCTGCTATTAACTTGATCCATGGTAATATAAAAAAAAATCATGGGGTTGAAATTTTATGGTGATAAACCTCCCATGAACGTTTTAGAGCTCTAAAGTTCAACTCTGTGGCAATCAGTAGAGATGTTACTTTATAAATATGCTTTTCTAGACCTTAGTCATTTATCTGCAGATTCCATTTTGAATTCTCCTACCTGAAAAGGTTTGGGGAAGATGGTAACTTCAGTGATTGACAATCACTGAGCCCTCTGGTAACATAATGTCAAGTGCAAAGTGTGTTAAAGGACAAAGATGAATTGGTTGGGAAAATGTAGGGGTAAAAGCAAAGAGCTTTTGATATTAGCAAAGAGCGTGGTCAGAGTCTTGTACTTGGATTTATCGCTAAGAAGTATATTAAAGGATGACTTTGCCCTGTCCTACCAGTGTTCCCCAGATTTACAGATTTTCTTGTTGACAGTACAGAATAAGATTCAATCTCATTCATAATCTGTTTTATGCAAACTGGTATTCATTTGTGTCTTATTGTAAATGAACATTTCTTTATAGTTTGCTATTACTCCAGGATTCATTTTTTAACTATTTTCAGCAAAATAGATGTTAATGGCAACCTAGTTTAACAGTAAAATGGATAGATATAGGAATGAAGAATGCTTCAATATATGTCTAAAATAAAATATAAAATGATTGAAATTAAAAATAACCCTTGTGGCTCAATAGCTAAGACGCAGGCCACGTAAATAAAGCCCAAGGAACAAGTTTGAGACCTGGGCTTGTGAGGAAGGAAAACAAACTAACCAATTTGCCTTTGTTGATAAAATATTAATTCATTTTTTTCTACAGTTATAATTATGTACTGTTATTTTTAAAAATAGATCAGGATTCACACTGCTAGAAATATTTTTATATTAGACACATAAGGTAGACAACAGGTTCTAATAAACCATAATGTCTTGCCTAGTTTCTTTCACATCACACTAAGAATTTTATGACTTTAAAAACCTCTCATAACTGACATACAGGGGTAGACATGAGTCTACCTACTGACATTTAAATTTTCAGATAAGACACACATACTTTAAAATCACTTTTCAGTATTATTATAGCTCTATTAATGATCATATTTTAATTAAGCAATAATACCAAATTTCAATTGAATTTCTATGGTTAGAATATTGAACACCTAAAGTTTCTATGTCCATGTGATCTTTTTTAAGTAGTATGTGTAATGCAAAAGATGTGGGATAAACGGTCTTTGAAGAAGAAACTTGATTATGTTTTTAATAAAGAGAATTGCGTTTCAATGGTGGACACTTATCAAGGGTCTGCTTTTATCTCTCTAAGATCAGAGAGCTAAACTGCAGAAAATAAGTTAAAGTGTGTGCTCTAAATTTATCATATTATATTGTTCCTCCAAGTTGTCCTGAAGCATTCAACAATAGAAGGGTCACAAATAAGGCATTTATTTGGAGTTCATGGTGAATTGTTTTTCCAAATTACAATGTTCCCACATTATGATCTTGGAAAGGGGACAGTTTTTACTACGATTCATTGGAATATGGAAGTCAACAATGATGCTAAAATTCTGTCTATAAATTACAGTGATATTCAACTTTATTAGTGTTCGATGTAAGGCGTGACCTGAGTGAACTCAGTTTGCCAGTTTTGCCAGTCATGGATCATGTGCCTTATTAGAGGTGGCCTGAGTTTAATGAAGAAGTGTGATACTTGGAATCCTGAACAGGGTAACCTTCATTTGATTTCCATGTATTAGAACAGGAATTCAGGGATTATATAACATTAATTCTATCAAACATCTTTCACAGGTAAACAAAAGTTGTTTTAAAGATTTCTAAAAATGAATCACCACTGTGAAGAATACAGTGGAATCTATCAAGAAAATGATAGGACGTGACCATGTATTCCAAACAGAGATCTAAGCCTCAGTAAAAGGGAAACTGTGACAAACTCATTTAATATGGAAAAAAACTAAACATGAAAATGAAACTATGTGAAATACAGATTTGGATCAACTGTTATCAGTGATATACCCTGGTTAAACTTTACTGAGCCTAGAGATAATGGATAATGGTGTTAGGGGAATTGCTTAATAAATAACAATTTTAAAATATTTCATATATGAAAGTTACCTAAACATGTATTCTACAATGATTAAAGTCGTGTAAAATTCAATATGAAATTTAAAAATCTTTTAATAAGTATTATGGTAATTTTATAATGATTTTTTAGGACTCATTTTAATAGTTCTAGGGGAAATACTATTTTATATATTACATATACTCTTTAAGAAGAGGTGCAGGCAGGAATGAAGGCATTAATAAGCAGGCAGGCAGGAAGAGAGAAGAGGAAGAAGCACTTTATTTTTCATTTAGTTGTTCACACTGGTTGCTTCTTTCAGGACCTAGACTCGGGTCTCGGGGTAAGTCCCAGGGGTATGTGGCCTGCATCCTTCAGAGATGATTGACCTGACTGCTACTCCACCAGAGCACGCCACTAAATACACTCTGATTGTGAAACATCTTTTGAGAATACCTATTTAAAAGTAAAAGAAAAACAATTCACATTCTTCTTTACTTATTTTTTTTTAAAGTCTCAATTAACACTTGGAAAATGATATGCTAGAGAAAATAACGTTTTTTTTACATCAAATACACTATAAATAGAAAACATGTTTAATGATTAAAAGAACATGGATTGAAAAAAAATCACGGTGTATGGGAGATGCTTCCTAGTGTTGGGTGGATATATAGAAATTTCCAGCCAGTCATTCCATGGTATATAAAAATAGCAAAATACATGAAAAAATAGGGGGCTGGTGTGTCATTCAACAAAACATATATTAAGAAAAATATATATTTAGCAGTAAATGATTTCTTCAAATAGTCAATGTTCTGTGACTAGGTCAAGTTCATATGAGAAGGGAAAAAGTCTTCTGTGATTATAATTAAAAAAACAAAAGCAAAAAACAAACATGGTAAGATTATATGGCCAACAGTGTAGGTAAAACATAGTTACTCTATCATTAATATGCACAAAGAAAGCTTATTATAGTTGATTTTATTTAAGTGAGGGAGAAAAGAGAGAGACAAAAAGGAGAGAGTGAGAGAATACAGTAGATTATTTGTACCTCAAAAGATTCTGTATTTATCACATCAAAATTTTCAAATATAAAGATGTTTTACTATTTTTTTCCTTCAAAAACGTGCAGTATTTTCAACATAAATATATTTTGTAATGATGATAAAGGTTACCATTTATATGGATCTCAGCAGATATTTCCAATCAATTTATACTGCAGGTAAAAGGTACTTACGAAATTATTAATATTTTATTTTAAAGTGATTTCAGAATTATTAAAAGTTTCCAAGAAAGTCGTACAGTTTCTCAATACCCCAATACCTTTATCCGAGTCTCTAAGAATGAAAGCATCTTATAATTGTGTTGTATTTGTGAAAATAAGAAATGAACAGTAGTGAAAGTTTATTATATAAACTGCTCCATTCTGATTTCACCAGAAATTAGACTTTCTGGTGTATTTTTTGCACTTTCCTTCTAAAACTCAACACAGCAGACAAATTACACATAATTATGTCTTTGCTCTATGACAGTTTTACAGTCATTATCTCAAACTGCTTGTTTTTCAAGATCTAAAAGTTTAAATGAATACTGGTCATATATTTACTATAACAGCTCTTCATTTGGATTTGATAGATGTTATTTCAAGATTAAACTGGGATGGTGGATTTAAAAAAAAAAATAGTATGCAGGAAAATCACCCTTCTCATTTTATCAGTCAGAAGGCACATGATTAATTATTGATACTGACATAATTAATTATTTATATAATTTTATTGTTTTGTCTCATGGTCGTAATATAATTAACGTTGTATAAGTACAAAACTTAATTTGCTATATTCTTTGGGATACATTTCATTGCTTTGCTATGTTTGGTGTTGAATATAGAATTTGGACTGTTTTATCTATCACTCTAATTTGTGAATTATAATGTAGTCATTTAATAATTATTTTGAATCTGTAACATACCCAATATACCATTTTTATGTACATATATGTCTATGTCTCTATGTAAGTGTTTGTATGTGTTTGTATACATATATTTGTAAGACATGTTAGAATTAAATGTATACAGTATATGATTGTGTATGGATTTATATTGTTCCTCGTTCTCTTTTCTGTTTCCATTGTTGATTACTGTTATTACCAGTACTAATATATCTCATATTTTTTATATATTTAAATCTTATAATAATTTCAAATTTTTATTATTGTCACTTATTTCGTTTTTTAAATATAGTCACTAGTTTCATTCCATGTACCTTGTAAATCTTTACATAGTTAGAAAAACTGGAAAAACAAACATTTTTTGTTTCCCATCTCTAGTTATTATGTAAATGAACAGTTAAATGAGCTGTGAATTAGCCAAAATGTTAACAGTATCAGAGTAGGAAGAGAAATAAATGCTGATTTAATCACTCATAATTTGGCACTTGAAAGGGATAATATAGCAAAAGCAAACTTTAAGTATCTTTTAATTTTTTCCTGAATACATGGCAAATTGTTTGTAAGGATTATTAGGTTTTTTTCCCCTCACATAATTTTGAAAGTATGCTGACTTACTATTGATGTAATTGTTTCCTGCTAGCTCTTTCCTTACATCACTTTTGACTATTAGATTACAAAGGATTTTAATGGTCACTTTATAAATCCCTGGATCTGCAGTTTATTTCTTTTGTGAGAAGTAGGGTATATCATTTAGCATTTCAAAGTCTTTATTTCCTCATTTGTAAAACTGGAATAATGATTTTTTTCTGACTTTATGAGTTTGGTAAATGAATTAAAAGAAAAACATAGGTGATAAAACTTGCTAATAGTAAAACAATGTACAAATATGATTAACAGTCTGATTTGATAAATTGAAACAATGCAAGATGTAAATGACTGACCAACTCAACAGATGAATGAGTATATGCAATGGCCATGACATAAAGTCATCTGAAATGCTTATTGTTTGGGGAAAACTAGGTTGAAGTCAGGGACAATCTGGAAAATTCCTCATAGACTGATTTGGTCTGATGTCAGAATGGAAACTAGAATTGCCGTTTTTGTCTAGGTTTTTCTCCTCCCCTTTCCTCTGTAGTCTCCACATGAGACTGATTCTATTCTGTGGTCAACTATCTTCTATTGTTTCAATTAGATTAAAAAAAACATGAAAACTTCAGGATCCCTTTCTTTCATTGTCATCAACCTATATATATGTGTGTGTGTATTATATATATGTTATGTAAACATATATAGAGAGATAGATACATATTTATGTTTATATGTATGTTATATATAGAGATATATAGATACACATATATCTATACATATATCTGAATATATACAAGTCTGTATATATTGTATATATTCAGATATAGGTAGCTTTAAAATTTCTCTCTCACTACTTTATAAAATTTAGATAAGCTATATGATTACAGTTTGCAAGTCTAAAATTTCATTAATCCACATAACTTCAGGTTTTTCAATTCCCACTTTCTCTAATTCACATATCATAAACTATCTCTGCCTATGAATCAAGATGTATTAAAATAGACTTGTCTTAATCCTGTGTTCCCTCCACACTTTCCTTATAAATCTGGTGATATAGGAATTTATCTTTAAAAAAAAAAAATGCATGTTGATATTTATAGCTATTTTGATATGTGAAAATTTATTTTTTGAAATTACGTTTGAAATGAAACCAAATAGTAAGTAGTATTAGTATTAGAAATACTAATTATAATTAATAATAGTATTAGAAAACTAGGGGAATCCTATAGCGCTATCCTGGAAAATCTGGGATTTCTTCAAACTTTGTGACTGTTATATTCCTTCTTCATGAAGATGTATATTTATTTCAGGCCCAATCACACACATAAACAGACAGCTTGTTACTTACATATTCTATTTCATTGAAATAAATGTGGTACTTTTATAAATATTGTTTCTCCATTTGCTAAGAGCATGAATAACTTGAAAATGCTTTCCTGTCTTTCAAATTGTGTTATTTACCTTTGGAAACTAATTTACTCACTGGCAGTATCTAATATATTCAACATCTGGCAGAGTATCAAAGATGTTACAATTTTCTCTGCACTAAGGAAATGATTAGTTGTATCATCGTTAAAAGTAGTTTCAATTAGAATGGTTGCTTCACCCTGGAAACAATACTTCTGAGTAAGCATAATGGATCTAAGTATGCTATCATTTTTGTATGATGTGGATTACTCTGCTTAGTTTGTATGGATAGTGTTGAGGCAAAGGAAAGATTCTCTCATCTTACCGAGGTTCTTCACAGGCTAAACTAACAAAAAAATTAACATTAGATATGATTAGAGAAAAACGCAATGCTATGAGATAAGGATGAAGAATTTGCATGGCTGCAAATTCTGACATAACTGGGACATATCAAAGACTTCACGCATCTCCTGAAACATAGGACAGAGGGTCTAGGATGACAAGAACAGAGGGAAAAAGTCTTCACATGGTAAGGATGGATGACTCATCTTTACTCTGAAAATATAGATTTACCTTCTCAAATTACAAAATCTAGGGCTAAGGGAACAATGACCATTTCAAGACTAGGATAAGGACAGAGGTTTAAGAAGTGCTGAGGACTGTTTTGATTAAGGGAAGACAAAAGGATTAGGAGAAAGGTAGAGGCTTCTCCTCCTCTGAGGTTGTCTTTCATTGTCCCTGGCTCAAAATAAATCCTCAAAGTGGGTCATCTACAGACCATTTCTGAGAGACTGAGCCTTCTATTTTATCCCCTTCAGAAAGCAAATATGCAATGCGGTCAAAATTAGAATGAAAGTTGATATATTTTACGTTTTTATCATTTGTGTTATAAGTCAATCCTTATTTTATGTATTTTTCTTATTAAATTTATCGATTGAGTTAGACGTTTCACCTGGAAATACTACTTGCAGCATTTTGAAATTCAGTCTTAAGTCAAATATTTTAAACTCCATAAAGTAAATAACATCTTTCCCATTTAATCTCTCTCTCCAAATTGTTAATAGATGACTTTGAATAAAATACATGGTTTATAATATAATTTCTAGTGAGAATAGTATTTAACTTTTGTAGAAGCTTTGCTGCAATTTAGATACTGAGTTCTCATTTTATCGAATATGCTTCCAAACAATTTATTGATGAGCTGCTAGCATAGACACTTACATAGTAGTTGTAGTCTTGAGCATTGCTTCAAACATTTTGATAAATTAGTCTACGTTACCACATCTCATTTCTTCAGGGTTTCTGGACCAGATTTTAGCACACTGTCTTATAAACTAAACTGCTTCTGAGTAACTGGGTGGCACTTTACAGGTGTTGCAATCATTACTGCCTTACTGTAGGGGATAATGCTGTCTTCTTAAACAAATACTGCATATTGAATTTATAAAGAAAAAAATGGTATTTTAATTAAGAAAAGACAAAGGATTTCATTGTGCAGAATTGCAGAGCAATTGGTAGGCATATACATTTTGTTATATGTTTTATCTTTTTCATTCAGCTTACATTTCCAGAAAAAGAGACTCTACGAATGAAACTATACTTTGAGCTTCATTCCTTTGTATAGAGCTACTATTATATATATATATTGTTTCAATTCATGAATGCAGGAGGGCTTTAATTTACAAATACATGAATTACAGGCAGTCACATTCCTCTCCTCTCAAGTGCCACCTCCAGCTCTCTGGCCTAGCAGTTTCTCTCTGTCTCTCTGTCCAAATTCCAGTGTTGCCTCTATGGGAGCAATTAAGATACCAAAAACAAAACAAAACAAAATGAAAACTTAAAGTTTTAAGACTCTATGAATTTAGATTAGGGAAGTTAGAAATGTTTGAAATCAGGTAAAGTTTAGGTCTTGAATCCTGACTAAGAGTTCATTCAGCTCTCTGGTCAAAATAATCCCTACCTCATAATTGTTTTTATTTTGATTCTTTATGTTACACTCTAAGAAGGACACACACACACACACACACACACACACACACACAATGTTAGAAGACATTCCAGTATTTGGATATCTGAATATTGGAAGTCCTCTGTAGGTCTTTTTGTTTTCTTACAATATTTATAGGCAAAATGTCTTGCTTTCTGCTGCCTATAAACATGTCAGCTACTTATCCTCAATTTTCTCACTGGCAGGGCAAAGTCCTCTAAGTTCTTGGTATCTGTCTGTGATCATTAAGACAGCCCCTGGGACTAGGAGACATGAGAAAAATGTAATTCTGCTGATGTTCATGATTGTTATGCTCTGAGCAATAAATTGTTTGATCCATGAAGTCTCATTGTCTACTTGGGACACTTACATGGCTGTAGTTCATTTATGCCTTGCCATATTCTATTAATTTGTAACTCTTTCCAATCAGTAAATAAAATAAGACCATTCTAGATAGGAGTGTTAATCTACTACACCTTCAGAAATTGTAAAAAAATTTCTATCTTTTTTATTCCTTTTTCATGTAATCATTTATTTTCCTCGCCAGAGGTCATCACGGTTTTGAAAAATTATAGAGAGAAACCGTATTGGAATACTGGAGACAATTGGAATATTTTTTTGACGCTACAGAGAAGAAATTAAAATATTATTAGTTTACTATGTGCCTGAGTTTCTGGGGAGTTGGTTATCAAAAAGAGTTTGCTTAAGGATATGATAAAGGGAACATGTATGTTTATATATTTTAAGTCTTCCTTATATGTAGGACTGCATCTAGGAAATTGTGAAGATAACTGAACTTTTCTTCTTTCTCTTCTCGTCAAATACTATTCCTAGGACCAAGAGTACTGTACTTAGTATAATTTCATGTCAAATACAAGTAAAATATATCCAAACCTGAGTAAGTTGTGGCCTTTTTGTTTCAAAAAATCACACTGAAATCAGCATCTTCCCTTACCTGGACAAACAAGACAATCATTTGACCATTTCCTATTTTCAAACTTGTGCCCTACCATGCATTCACTGAACTTCAAACATACATATCTTTAGAAACAAAAATATAAATCTAATCTTATACTCCTACAGTAAATATTTCAATAGCTTTCCACTACAGTCAAGGTCATATTCCAACTCCTTACTATGATCTTTGCCCAGTACTCATGGCCTTAGCTACATTTAAGACCTTACCTTCCACTACCTTTTCCTTTGCCTTCTAAGATCACTGACCTTCAACGTGTCCTTGTAACATGAAAGCACATTTTTCCCTCAGTTCTCCCTGGTTTTGTTTTATCTGAAGCTTTTATAAGAGAAGGTAAGGAAGCAACTCATTTCTCTGTTTGCCAACCTAACAATGGGAACAGGAAAAATATATAAAGATTCTCCAGAGATAAACAGAAACAAAAAATGGTGACTAAGAACTGACTCTGGGTGTGTTCATTCTTTTCATTTTCCTTCTATTCATAAAGCTTTTTCTCATACTTCAAAGCATCCTTTATATTTTTGTGTTTAATGCATATGAAATACTCCTTACCAAATAGCATGATTCAAAAGTCTCAAACTATGCTGTCTGATCAAAAACTTTTGATTGGTTTAGGTTGTTTCCTGATATTGACTAATGTGAATGATGTTGCAGTAAACATGGCAGTAAAGATACATTTTTGATATCCTCTTTTCCTCCCATGTTCTTCAGATCTATGCCCAGAAGTAAGATTGCTGGATTGTAGGTCAGGAGACTAAAATTTTACAGTTAGAATATTAATAAACCCTGGGAATTTATTTTAAATGTTCTCAACACAGAAATAGGAATGATCATTATCCAACATGACAGAGGTATCAGCTAACTCTATGGCTGTCTTAACTCTACGTGTCTTTGAGTGTATATCTTTGAATATTTAAAAGGATATATGTATATCAGTATAAGGATATAGATATAGATATATGTAAACATACGTGGGAAATACATGTAGGATTTTTAAAAATAATGGCACTGTATAATTTCTAGCTGTCACAAGATATCTCATTAAAGATGGTTTCTTTAATGAGATACTTACATATGTAAAACCTTTTTCTATGAATGTATACAGCTCAGAAAGCAGAAGAAACTTTATCCATTTTACTCATTATCTTTAAGACTAAAATACTAAACAAATTCAGGAGGAAATATAATATATAAAAATATATCTATAAAGATGTGACTCTGGAGAGCTGTGGCAATTGTCAATGCATTTTTTTCATTAAGAAGAATCAAGACTGCAATTCCACTGGCATTATGACACTAATTTTGTTGTTCTTGTTGTATTTTCTCTCCCTAGGTGATTCCACTGAGATTAAAAAAATATAATAATAAGGAGAAAGAAGTGATCAGCAGAGGGGAAGAGAGATGGCAGTTCCTTTGGGGCAAATCTGAAAGACTTCTACTGCCTGCCTCTAAGTCCAAGGTCACTCATTTTTAAAGGGCTTGCCCTAGAGAAAGAGTCAGCAAAGTGTCCTGATGAGGATTTATCTTCTGGGTCTGGGAAAGGTCAAAACTATCTTCATGCTTTTGAGGATAGTTTTGAAAAACTGATTAGACTTGTCATATAATGAGACAAATCTTATGTCTTCAAGTGCAAGACCATGAAAAAAAGCAAGTGGCAACTGAAGTGCACTAGTGAATTTGTTTTGCTATTATTGATGCTGAGGAATTTTCAGGAATTGTTTATACCCAGTTTCAAAGGTAAATTTGTTCTACATATTTGTGATAAATGTAAGAAGTTTAGGTATCTGAGTTTGAAAAAAATGATACTACTAGAAATAGCTATGAAGTTTAATACTTATTGCATTAAATGACATCTTCATGTTTGCATAGACAATACATCTTTGTTAAAGAGCCTGTGTTTCTTCATACCTTTGATTTTTTTTCATAGAGTGAATATCTCAGTTGTAAAATTTATGTACAATTATTATGAATAAGCTTAAACTTCTTAATTATAAGGAGTATTTGTATGTGTTCTGTGAACTGTATTTTCAAGTCTTTTGAATTTTTCTTCAATTGTGTTTCAGTGAAATTATTTCCTTTACTTCTCCTACTGTGAATATAAGATTGTATTAGTTTGCTACGACAGCTGCAACAAAATACCACAAAATCAGTAGCTTAGACAATGGAAATTTGTTTTCTAACTACTCTGAGGATTTAAAAGTCCAAAATAAAGATTTAGGCAAGTTTGGTTTCTCCCAAGACCTCTCTCCTAGGCTTACAGAACCAGCTTGTCCCTGTCTCTTTACATGAAACTGTTTCTGTGGAAGGGCCCCCTGCTGTCTCTTTATAGGTCCTAATACCTTCTATTTTTTATGAGAACATTAGTCAGTCATATTGCAATAAGATCTACACTAATGGCCTCATTTTACCTTAACTGTTTCTTTAAAAACCCTCTCTTCAGATATAGTCAATTCTAAGGCACTAGGGATTAAGTCTTCGACACATGAATTTGGGGGAGATAAAATTTGGTCTATAAGAGAAATTATCCTTTATCTTGATATAGGCATTTTACAATTATTTTCATTTTTCTTTAACATTGTTTATTCATAGATCTTCCTGAAGGAAGTGTCTATTTAAACTTCTGACCAATTCGTAATGGCGTTGCTTTATTTTTATTTTTTGTATAGTTTATTTCATGTATGTTATTTAATTGTATATGTATATATGCCCTGGATTTATATCACATGTGCATATATATAATATATATTTGTTATACATGTAATAATATGCACAAGCATGAATATTTGATATAAGTCTGAAATTTAATTTCCTAATGAATTATAAATGAGAAATTTTTTAAGTCCAGTGTCAAAAACAGAGATGGAAAGAAGTTAAAGAAGCAAAGGTGGATTTTATTCAGAAACTATTGCAATGAGGACAGAGAGACACCTCAGTATAGAACTTGGCACCTTTCCAAATGCAAGCACAGATGAATGCTTGAAGTCAAGAGCAGAGTGGGGTTCTGTGGAAAACTGCTAACAGGAAACATCAGGGATAAGAGGATTTCTGGTTAAACTGACTTGATAGGATTATTGCTAAAAGTAGGCCAGTGTGATTTTCTATCTAAGGTGGAAGATGAAGAAATTTATCAGTGATTTTCTATCTAAGGTGGAAGATGAAGAAATTTATCAGATACCAAGGTTGGGAGTGGGACTCAGTAATATTCTTGCTGGACTGGTCTAACTGGGCTAAGGACAAAGCTCAGGAGCCAGGCAAAAGAAACTAGTGTAAACAGACTCGTTAGGTTAAACATATTATTTATCATTGATTACTAATATTTTTTAACTTACGGTTATTTTAAGCAGTCATAAAAATCTTTCATACCCCCAACTGATGTTTTATATGTTTTAAGAAGAATTAATTAATAGGTTTACCTTTAATATTTAAGCCTATGATAGCTGACAATATTGAGCAAGAACGGGCATTGGAAAGGTGAAAAATGGGGTGGAGTTTTATGCTGGTGACTAAAGGAAAGGGAGGGACAGAAAAATCCAAGCAGAAGCAGAGCAGCAAGGGCAGTGATAAGTAAGTATCATGTGATGCCAATGGGTGATGACAGAGTAACTATGTGTGGACCAGCCCAGCGAAACTTCATACAAACGACCAAGGTTAGTAAATGACATTTTGGCAACTTAGATGAAAACTAAATTTGATGTACCTATAAGCAGCATTCTAATTGTCCTGCCTAAAGACCATGCAGCTTTAAACTTCCAAAGTCCAGAAATGCCAGTAACTCCCACAGTGTCAGAGGTAACCCCCACAGCACTTACCTGTGAAACAGGAGCACTCAGGGTTAAGGGGAATCCTATTCCCACATGGCTGTTGTTTATTAACAGGGAGTGGGAACAGCAGTAGCAACCTGCTATAGTCTACACCAGCAAGGTACTTCTTTAACACTGGTCAAAAATGGCAGCTGTTTTTGGGCACATCAGTAGATTGGGCCTGGGACAGCTCAACTGTCCCTTTTGTCTCAGGATAAAGACAGCCCTGGTTTATCAGAGACAGGACACAACTGATATTTATATTAAAATCATGGGACAGTAGAGAAATATGAAACACATGGTACTATCCCATTTATAATGGTACATAGACTAGTCTATAATATATTTTCAACTAATATTTATGTATTATATTTGGTAATGGTCAGCTTTTCTTTTTTGTTTGTTTCCCCTAATATGGATATCCAGTTCTAACAGCACAATTTTTATAAAAGTCTATCCTTTGAATTCTGATTTATAGCTGAGTTCATGCCACAACCAGAAAAACTCTGAAGTATGGCCCTTACAAATATTAAATCAATAGTCATGGAGTGTAGCATTGAAAAATACAGGCTTCTGAAACACACCGTCCATATTTTAATCCAGTTGTGCCACTTGTCAGCTGTGTGACACTGGGCAAGATAATCACTCTCTGCTTCATTTTACTCATCCTATAAGATGGTAATAATAAAGCTGGCTTTTATTATGATTAAATATATTCATAAATACATATATACACAAAGTTCTTAGAGAAAGATTTGCTGAAGTATACACATACACATGGAAACTGAAACATCTGAAGAAGTAAGTTCTATGTTTTTCTTCATTTTTAAGTCTCTATGAAGGAAAAATATTACTGTAGGAAGGCAAGTGAAAATTATGTGCACAGAATTTAATTGGAGGACTTGCTTTTCCTAGATCATAGCAGATGTTACTAGAATAATGTGCCCCTAAAATGAAGAAGAGTCAGAATGGAGGTCCCTTATAAGAACTAAGGCAAAACAGTGACCAAGAAGGAATTTATCTAATTTGAGAAAATAGGAGAAAAAGTTGTAATGTATGTTT
This sequence comes from Solenodon paradoxus, assembly GCA_004363575.1. Lineage (NCBI taxonomy): Eukaryota > Metazoa > Chordata > Mammalia > Eulipotyphla > Solenodontidae > Solenodon > Solenodon paradoxus. The sequence continues at coordinate 31,839 of RJWH01000178.1, read as the reverse complement.
GCATCTAATACTAGTAAATATTCATGAAACAACTAGTAGGAAAGACTAAATCTACTAATTCTCAAAAGAAACTAATGGAAGAGGTATAAATTTGATTTTCCATGATTGTTATATATTAATGGTCAGAAAGTAGATATTAGCAAAGTAAGCCTGAAAGTTCTGATACATTGAAGGAAATATATAATGGGATACCTCAAAAGAATATAGCAGTAAAAGAAAATAAGGAATGGTTTCTAAAAATGTTTGTTTCACAGCTAGAAATAGAAATGGAGAAAATGGCGTAAGTTCTTCGTGACCTTTATATTGTTTGATTGCATTTTCAATATCATGTATGCCATTTTTCCAAGATCTTCTATGTCAACAATGGGCAAATGTTTGCATTTCCCCAAGATATTATACATTTTTAATATCCCTGTGCATGTGCTCATGTTGTTTCCTTTCTACCACTATTGTACTAGCAAACTCTTTTTCATTCAAGGATAATGTGTCGCTTCTGAAACATTTTCTGTTAGAGTGCTACTAAGACCCCATGCAGCTCAGTCAGCTAAGGTGTAGACTGAGAGTGATATTTTTCAGTGTGAATGATGCTCTTGCCTTCATGCATAGTTTTCTATGAAGTACAGTATTTCTTTGCCATGTGTGATTATTATTTTGTGCGGGAATCATAATTTCCCCAGTATGTAAGCCAATATCTATCTGGAGAAGACACAGATATTTACTGTTAATGAAATAAAGATCCATGAAATAGCACCTTTTGCAGATTTGTAAATGTTCAAGAAGGGCATTAGTGACTATTCTCAGGATCAGGAGAATTATAATAGTAGGTGATTTAAGTTTTATATAAAATTTGTATTTAAATTTTTATTAAATCTTATATTGATTTCATATTTATATTAGTTTAAATTTCAAATTAAAATCTATATATTTCAATTTATTCATTCAGATAATATAGATTTTCAGAATATATACTTAAAAGCAAATTATTTAACTGTAATTTGGTCTCTCCTGTTACAAGAAAGTTTCTATTTAAAAGATATTCATGTTCATTAATAAATATATTTCTGCACATTAATGATTCAAATTTTATTGTAATGATAACTGTGTAAGAACATAAAACAAGAGACTTCAGAAGGCTCCATGTGCTTAAATTTTTTTAACATTTTTTTTTAAAGGAAAGATGCACGTAGTAATGAAGGTGAGTAGGCAAACAGGAAGGAAAGGAGAAGAGGAAGAAGAGCTTTATTTATTTTATTTTTTATTTAGTTGTTTACATTTGTTGGCCTTGGGTCTTGAACCCAGAAACTTGGGGTGTATATGAGACTGCTCACAGTTATACTAGACCACTAGGCCATTAGGGTGCACACTTTAAGTGGTATTTTTAAAGGTAGTTATATTTATCAAATTTAATTTTTTCTAAGGTAATCCCAAATGGTAATGGTTATTCTGAATTATATTTCATAAGAATGATAATTTTTACAACTTTATTTCAGCTAAATAATTTGCTTACATCTCTAAAAAGAGGATGTATGATTTATCTACTTTAATAGATTTTTAAAAATTGTGGATTGATTATATTATACATATTTTAAACTGCAGAAAGATGGAAATTATGCTTTAATTTCACAATTTGCCTGTTGGTTTCAGTTTTATAAGAAAACTTAATGATCATATGTAAAAATGTTATCTTACATTTTTCTAATCTATACATTAAAAACAAAAGACATATCTCTATAGATAATAATTACATGAGTGGCTATAACATAACCAACTAATTTTTAAAAATTACATTATATGAAGCAAATTCATATTAATTAATTAATTTTGAGATATTTAGAAGTGCTGAAGAAAAAATGCATTCTCTCACATTCATTTATAATTTTGATATATTCAGTTACAAAGTTTCTAATGACTGTAATTTTTTAAAAAATACCAAAATTAGAATTTTAAAGTACGTAAAACTATACACTTTGTTTTAAATAAAGTTCTGCAGGTTTAGAAATAAACAACAATGCCAAGAAATTGATTTGGAGATTAAAGAGAATTAACAAGCAAGACCTATTTCCATTGCATTTAAAAAAAAAAGTAGGAAACTAATCGACTCTTTCACTGTTGAATGGAAAGCATGTCACATTTTCTAAAGCTCTTTGCTACATTTGGTACAGTAATCTCCATCAAGGGGCAAATTGGCTTTCCTTTTACAGACCATTAGCAGACAAAATTCAGCCAATGGGACTTGAGAGAAAATACTTCCAGAAAAGTTTCTGAATTCTGACTTTGATTTGTGTTGACATTGTAAAATATCTGAACAAAATATTTCCAAATATGTTGTTTCTTTATCTGTAATTCACCTTTATACTGATGATAAAAATACATATTCTTCTGTAAATAAAGTCATTACTTTTGGAAAATATTCATTTTTTAAGAAATGAAGAGGTATTTCACTTTTTTCTCTACCAAAATAATCTTAGTCATTTAAAAAACATGATTATTAGGAAAATAACTTCCAAAATCAAAATATTACTTTGAAAACTGTCCTTAAGACATAAAATTAAGTTTAATTTGAAATGAGATTGCAGTACATTTTATTTTCTAAAAGAAATAGGCAATGCAAGCACAAAATGGATTAGTGTTTAATAATAAATTGTGTTTATAATAAATTGTTAACGTTTATTTGATATTCAATCATTTTATAAGGAATGAAAACATTTTAGAAATATCATTTGTATGTCAATGACTCCTGAGTTTATGTCTCCAGCCTTGGTATTTCTGTGTATCAAACTCTTATAACTAACTACTTTCTTGGTATCACAACATATCTGTCCATGACAGTTCAAATTTAATATGTCTGGCAGTAAACTTGACCTTCCCAATAAACTCATAGTCACATATCCAGTGTAACTCTTTTTGTTTTCTTTCATTTGCTTGCTAAAGCTGAAAACTTAGAAGTCATTCCTTAGAGTTTTCCTCAATGTTCATTAGTTAGTCTTGCTAATATAGTAAATTATTAAACTCTGCTACTCTAAGTCTTGGTCAAAGTTGCTATTACTTATCTGAGTCACTATAATTGTCTCTAGTTCCCTTATTCCACTTCCTTTTCTCCAATATTGTCTATCATTAGGCACTTGGAATGATTAAAAAATAAAATCGACCTATGATCATCCCAGATGAAAACTTCCTCTGTCTTCCCATTATTTTTAAAAATAAATTCATATTCTTTATTATGTTTCTTGACTTAGTTTTAGCTCTTTCTCTAAGTTGTATTTTACTTTTATCCTAACTAAATTTAAACAAATAAATGGAAAGCAATACATAACATGTGTAAATTATTTATCAGTTCATTTTTGGTGTGATTACTTGATGGAAATGTTTGAAATTGGACTTGATCAAAAACAACAGTAACAGATTAGAGTGTTCATGAAAAGAAAAGTATGTAGTCAATCTGCAAACTGATCAATTTCTATGCATTTAGTATTATGCATACAGCTTTTTACAGTGAATCATACCTCAGTAAGGTGTTAAAAAAGAAAGTTATACAGTAAAGAATCCATATAAAATAAAGAGAATAATAAGGGAATAAAATAAAAGGATTTGGAAACTAATTAAATGTTTTTGATAAAGAATAATGTGTGAAAATAACCCCATTTTAGGACTATAGATAAATGGTGGTTTCATAGATTATAACCTAGAAATTGAGAAGGGATTATCCATGGATAATCCCTAAACTTAATTTTAGCAGTTGGTATCAACTAACTCTTATCAAGCTTCTGAAAATAAAACCATTGAAGAGATTTGAGTTTCACATACCTTCTCCCTTGCCAAGTATTTCTGTTGTGATAGCAATCAGTGAATGATATATTGTAAGGGAAAGGTATATTATTCAAGTTTTCTTCTCTCTAGCCAGACATTTTCTTGCAGGTGAGTAATCTCCAAGGTCACTTTCTGCAAATGACCTTTCATTGTTTAGATATATAAGTTTTAAGAACAGTTTTTACACTTTTTAAAATGTCATTTGTTTTGTGTAAAAATCAAGAATTAAACAAAGAAAAATTATGCAAAAGGATGAAAAACATGACTTTTAAATTTTTATTTTAACTTATCAGACAGAAAAATTGCAATAATTATACAAAGAATTCCAGCCACTTCAATCAGCTTCCTAAACTGTCAAACCTTCATCACTTTTGCTTTATCATTCTTTCTGCATATTTTCTAAAATATTTGCAATTAGAAAATCTTACTTCACTTTAGCCCTAAATATTTCAGTGTGTATTTCCTAAAATATTTTCTTATAGAAGCACATAACATTTATTAAAATTCTGCTATTTAAACTATGATATTTATTCAGATTTCTGTGTTCTCAGTAATGATACAGTAAAAGAAAATTCTTTATCACACAGTATATTTGCATACATATAGTACCTTTAATAAGGAACAATTTCTCATGATTGTTTTTTCACATTTATGGCATTGATAATTTTAAAGAGTACAGACCAGTTAATTTGTAAAATATTTCTCAATGTAAATTTGTTTAATTTTTTTCCTTATGATTAACATGTTATATATTGAACAGCAATATGTAACAGAAATTATGTGTCATCAGTATATTATATCATGTAGTTCATTGTCAATTTCTCTCCTTTTAGAATTAATGTAAGTAGGTATTATGCAAATAATCTATTACATCAAACTATCATTCACTAATTTTATCAATAATTGTTAGTTTTTGCCTGAATTTAATATTACTGTTTTTTGCCAGGTAGCTATTTTATAATGTAAATACTTCTTCTAAATTCATATATAAGGAAGAGCATAACCTCTCTTTTTATTTATTGATATCCATTATCTTTTCATTGATTCTTATTTTATTCAATGGGTTGTACTAGAAAATAAATTCCTGTTATTTAAACCACTCAGTTTAGATATTTTGTTATGGCAGATTGATCTTATTAGCATAGTTTCTATAAGGAACTCCAATAGAAATTGCTTTTTAAAAAAATATTGATAGAGGGCTTGGGAATTTCTAGATGACTTACATAGTGGAATTGTTGCTTCTTGACTCTAATGCCAAGTTTAACACTGTCTCATACTCCAAATTTGTTTCAATTTCTTACAAAACACATTACATATATAAATATACACATATATACACACATATACACATATATGTTTATAAATGCATATACACTTAAATATATTTATAGTGCCATTCAAAACTCTAGGCAGAAAGATCATGCTTTTTTGGTACTTGGCGATATTTGCCTGCGTTTCTGTATTCATTCTCCTTCTTAGACTAAAGGCAATTCTCTCAGGCCTTTTTCACCTCCCTTTGTTTATGATTTATCCTCCTTTAAGAAGCATATTGTAATGAATCTACAAATTTATTGAATTTTTCTGTCCCTGCTAATCCAAATTACAATAGTTCTTATTCCCATAGAAAAACAAAAGTGATATCATTCAGTTATTTGACCAAAGTCAGACAGAAAATGATGACCTTAAAAAAATCTATTTAAAATTAGTCTAAACATATAAGAAACAACAACATTCAAACACCTAGACAATGAAGAGATATTAATAGAATCTCATGGAGAATATGATGAAATTTCAGGTGCATAAAATAAAACTAAACTTTAATAAAGTATTGAATAAATTCAGTAAGAGTACAATGATGATTTTCTTAAGGCAGTATTTCCTCAACATGTAGAGACACACAATCTGTGGTTCGTTTTGGTTCACAGTAGAATCATATATCAGAATATGACCATCTCAGGAGGGCCTTTGACTGTCCCAGAGATCATAGCACCCCCAGGCTGTTGTAAGCAAACCAATGCTTGAAGTAGTCAGTATATTGTTGTGACTGTAACCCACTCTTCACCTCTACTGGAAAGCATAGCTTAGTATTAAAAAGTCAGAAATAATTTCATTTTAACAAGTACATGTATAACATATACATTTAATGTAATATATATGATACAATAAAATATTATTCATATATATAATTTATAAAATATGCTGATCATCCTCAAATTCACAAAATATTTACCATATGTTAAAGGATTTTGTGGCAAACTATTAGCTGTTTCTACCATAAAAAGTCTTCAAACTTCATAGTTCATAGAATCTTAATGCTGTTTGCTTGGGTATCGGCCAGAAATAAATTCATAGGCAAAAATCAATCAAAATTCCAATTCTTGTTAAAATTGCTGAAGAAACAGCAGGTTAATGATATGATTGTTTACATCTGTGTTATGGATAAAAGACAAGGTTTTGTAACTTGCTAAATGCTGAAATGGACTGAAAACGCCATATGAACTCTCAAGTGCAGAAACAGGTTGTAGACTGTCTCCATGACCTCAACATGGCTCTTGGCAGAAAATATTCTCCAGGATAACTCAATATAACCTTGGAGCACATATCATTCACAGGGTCTGAGATATTTAAAGCATAAAAGTTAAATTGCAGCAGCTACCAGTTGAAAACTCCTAGCCTAAGAAAAGACAAGTACTTGTGTATTGGACTCATTAGCATCCTCAGAGATTTAATAATCTTTGTGTCAATAATGAGAATAAAATCACAATTCAAGAAAATACCTTAAGATGAATAGTCTGAGAATCTAATGTATAACACGGTGACTATTGTTGACAATTTATTGTATAAATGAAATTCACGAAGAGGGTAGAATTTATGTGTCCTCAGGAAGAAGGAAAGAGTGTGGGAGGGGATCAGAGAGATGAGAGAGAAAAGAAAAAAGATACATATGTAAGGCAATGGATATTTTAATTAATTAGATAATAGGAAATTTTTAATGCAAATATTTATAAATTATCATGTAATAGAATTTAAACATTTTATTTGTCGAATAGACATCAAATATATTTGTCAAATGTATCTCAATAAAGATAAAAAAGAACAAAACAATAATTTACCAGAAAATATAGTCTATAAACTTCCAGTTATATTAGCCAACAAATTTGAAAATTCAGTGACTTAGAATCCACATTGACCTTATAAAATATAGATGCAAACTATCTATATAATTGATTGAAGAAGATACATTAAATACATCTACTAAACAGGACAACAGAGTTATGAAAAAGAAACAACATTTTGAAAGAGAAACACATGTCTCTCTATATGTATGTATACACATACATATGCATATGTATATGTCTGTGTGATTTAAATTGAGAATATTCACAGCTGAAGATACAGGATAAGTAATACATGAATGGAAGTTTGATCAGAAAATGCTTGGTAAAATATAAATAAAAAAGAATATGAAGCATAGATTTAGAGAAAAAAGAAGTTTTAAAATATCTACAACAGATTAAATGAATCCCAAAAGGAAAAGGTAAATAAAATGATGGAGAAGCAAACTTGAACATATCATGAAATAGAACTTGTCAGAATTTATGTATCACATGACTAAATCATATTCAAAATGAAGGAAAATCGATGCTAAGAAAAAAGAAAGACGCATATATCCAGCCATATCATAGTTAGACTAAAGAATTCAAAAAAATAAACCATGAGAAAAGGAAGATAACTTACAAAAATGACAATTAGATTTATAACAATAGTCAATAGTATAACAATATCACAGTTAAAGATTATCTACAAAGTGATGAGGAAAAATAGCATTCAACATGAACAACCTAAAAAGAAAAATCAAGACACTTTCATATAAATCAAGTCTGAACTTCAATAAAATTTCTTCAAGATGATTTAGTTCATAAAGAAGAAATATTATTCTATTAAGAAAGACTATAGGTAGTTTTTAAAGGTGAGCAAGTAAGCTGGTATAAATGTAGTGAACATAAATATTTCCTTAAAAACAATACATTGCTGAGTCAGTTGCCTATGACTGCATTAAATCATCCAAAAACTTAATGACAATCAAAATACCAAATTTTGGTTCTATACTCTTCTGCAATCCGGGCTGCACACAGATGGCTGTTGTGTTCCCTGTGGTGTCTGAAAAAGCTGAAACATTCAAGACGGCTTCATGTTGGGAGCCTGATGGAATGGCTAGAACACCTGGGGGCTAACTGAGCATTGCTTTTTCCATGTGGATGCTAGAAGACATCTGGTCATCTATACATAGTCATTCAGAGCTTAGAAAAAGCATTCAGAAAACAAGTCCCGATGTGCAAACATTTATCAAGTCTCTATTTGTACTATGCTTGCCAATGCCACATTAGTCAAACCAAGCCATGTGGCCATGCTGAATGGATGTGTTTGTAGACTATACAAAGAGGCACCAACCCCGAAATATAAGGCTTACAAAGGCCACTAATGTAATAGGCTAACATATTTGCCTAGTTATGAAGTTAAAAATAAGATATAATTATTTTTATGGCAATAATAATAAGCATAATGGACAATGTGTTAAAAAACACAAACAGTATATATTTTTTTCAAGAGTTTTCAATAGTTCATTTTATATAGTGCTTCATTTGACATTATGAAATATATTTTAAGCCTACTAATTTGTTGCTTACTCCTCTATTAAACTATAAGAGGTTATCTAAAAGTGCTTTTTAGTCAAATTGTAATTCAGCAGATATTTGTTTAAATACTTGCTCTATCAATTACAAGCATGGAATTACTGATTCTTTGACTAATTTACATAATCTTTCCTAAACCTAATCTTTGTATAATGGAAAACAATATTTCTCATAAAACATTATTGTATAAATTACAATTAATGTATTCAGAAGTTCATAATTCCTAAGAAATGTCTTTATGTATGTGATCTTGAAGATAAGTAGTTTGTATTGTTAAGAAAAAAGGAGAGGGGAATGAAGAGAAGACAGAGAAGGGGAGAAGAAAAAGAAGTTCTAAGATCAATACATATAATTTATTTTCATCACCTTTTTTCTCAGGTTTTCATGTATGTGCATGTATGTCCCATACTCAACACATACTCATATATGTATACACGTGTGCACACACACACTTAAATAAACCACTTACTTAACCTATATTTGTTCTTAAAGTGAAATTAGCATCTCTCTTGACAAACATGGAGATGACACATTCTAAAAGAAAACTGCTATCTTTGTTTTTCCTGTGCAAATATGATCCCACTGCAACCTCTGTCTCAGAAGATACACTTTGGAAAAGACTAAACTAAGAAGACTGAACTACCTAAGCTTATGGTAGTAAGATTTCATACTTTAGACAGTTAACAGCAACAAAAAAAATCAATGAGTTCTCAAATTTATGTTCAATAATTCTACTCAAAGCCACTTAAACCTTAGATTATTTTGTTGAAGTATTAAGCCTGAATATTATCAGAATAATTCAGAAAACCTTGAATTTATGAAAATATAAGCAGAAACACACATTGTTGTTTTTTTTTTTAATTTTATGGACATATGTTGTAACTTGTTCACTGTTACTGCTTTTTCTGGCCTAAGTTAAAAAACAAACAAAAGCCCAAATAACAAATTTATCCACAAAATCTGAAAATGTGTATTAAAAAATTATATAACCAGGTGGTGAGTGGGTCCTTGAATTTTTTCTTCTATGGCATGACTGATAATTATATGTGGGAAGCTGCTACAACTTTTAGAAGACAATATCTCCTTTCTAATTATTTCACTTTCGATATAAAATCTGTACACAAAAATAGAGTGTAAAAAAAGAAAGGTGTCTGCCAATGTAAGTATATAATCACTATAAATATAATAATTGTTTAAATATATTAGAACGGTAATATAACAATTATGATTGCATGAATAGTAATTCCATCTCTCCGTAGTATATCTTTTTTATATTGTATATTATTTAGAATTCCCATCAATGCTATTAAATAAGTCTCTATTGCTCTCATCTTTATAGCTGAAGTAACAAGTGCCAAGAAAACTTGAATAACTTCTCTTGACTAGTTGTACTACTTAGCAGGGATTGAGTAATATACCAAGAAAAATAATTAGAGGCAGCATGGTATTGGTTGATAATACATTGTTAGCAAGAATCCATTCAGTGACTAAAGTGAAGAACTGGGGAGCAATAGCTTGACAGGATTGAAGACTCACTAAAACATGAAACAGGACAAAATCTCCACTGAGGAATCATGGGTCATTTGAATTAGAATAATGCAGAAGACAGCTAAAGAAGTACATGCTATTTTCTGATGTGATAGGTGACAGCAATTGTCTGTGATAGATTATAGAGTATCACAGCAAATAGAAAACATTAGCTATATACTTTGTATGATCACTAGACTAGTTAGTTCTAATTAGCAATAGCTTGAGGCAATCTCTACAAAATGGTTTCAGAAAGAAGATGAAGCTGAACATGGAGAAAGAAAGAAGTTGAGTACAGCTTAGTGATCTAGTAAAGAAAAACAAATCTAATGATGCATTTGTTAAGTACTGAAATGAGTCGAATAAAAGTATTTTCAAAACAAGAATCTATTAATACCATAGTAAAAAATGTCTCGTGAAAACAATGAAATTGTGTATAACATTTATTCATTTTTTAAAATTTTCTAAGTAAATTATCTGCATTATTTATAGAGATGTGGTAGGAATTTCACTATATTACAATCACATACAATAAATATAATTGTGAAGAAAGGTGCTAGAAGGACTTCTACCACAAGTACTAGAAGTGGGAGTATTTATTAGATCAAGAAAAAACAGATACATAAACGCTTTCCATGAATTGTGCCTAAGCCCTTTTCATATCACTTGCTTATCATAGTTGTAACATAATGTTAATTTAACAATTTTTGAATATTCTAAATATTTGTTTTGTTCATATATAGTTGTTTATGCAATACTCCCACTAATCAATCTGGATCAATCTCTTCTCCCCGCACCCCCAAAACATGCAGATAGTAGGAACAAATAATTTAAATAATGTATTTGACAACAAAGCTAAATGGGAGTCATTATTTGAGGTCATCTTACACTTATGGATTTGATCCAATCCTTAGCCAACTGAAAGGTTGTGGGTAATAAGAGAGTATTTGACTCATGACAAAAGAGCCAAAATAATTGATTCTGGACATTTTGGGAAAGCTAGAATTTTATATCTACAAACTGCATTTTCAATGATGACTTTAAAATAAAGACACCCTTGTGAAAACAGAATGTGAAATCTTGTCACATTTAAGACTGTAGTACTACAGCAGGAGTGGGAAGCTTGTGGGCCATCAGAAATCTGCCTACGACAAAAGAAGAGAGAAACAACACTCAGTAAGGAAAGAAAAAAACTAAATTAAGATGATAGAATAAAATCCAATTTTATCAGCAAGTTCCTAAATGTAAGTAGTCAAATATTCCAATTATAAAACAAAGTAAAATCGCTTCAATGTTTTTTACAAAACATATGTAAAATGAGTGAAAATATGTATTGCAAAGTGTAACCAAAAGGAAATTGATTTGTTATAATTTCAGAAAATATAGGCTCTAAAATAAAAGGTATGCTTATAAGAAAATGACGTATGTGACAGAATTGCAACTCATTAGACAGCTTTAAATTGGTCTGCATCTAACAATATAACCTCATATATATATATACATACATACATATATATGTACATATATATAACATAATTATTGAAAAATCTTCAAGGAAAAAATGAAGCACACAATATCATTTGGGAGATTTTTAACACTTTTCTCAGTAACTGATACATCATGCAGAGAAAAAAAAAAAGCAAAAATTTTAGAAAATTAAGACAACCTAATTAAATATTTGACCTAATTAAAATATATTGAACTCTTAAAGTTGCAGAATACATACTCTTTTCACATTAAACAATTACAAAATTTGAACATATCATCATTTTAAAATTATCAAAATGTTAAACAATATAAAGATAGAGTAGTTTTATGAACATAGTGCTATTTAGCAAGAAAACGGGCGCATTCCACATACATCCCAAGGACCAATGTTTGAGTTCAAGACCAAAAGAAACAACCAAGATGAACAATAAAATAAAATAAACGAAATGCCTTCTCCTCTCTCTTCCTATCTGCCCACCTCTGCACACCTTTATTCCTATCTGCCCCGTTTCTTAAAAAAAAAAAAAAAAAAGAAAGAAAGAAAGAAAAGAAAGACATATGATGTGGTAAATGAAAAAGAAAATTAAAATAAAACTTTCTAAATATTTGAAGTGTACTATAATTAAATTAATGGACATCAAGGCATGGGTCTTGCAATTAAAATCCTTTTTAAAAATAAAACTATGCCTTTAAAGCCTTGTCTTTAGTGAGAATAAATGATGTAATTCAATGCACTATGCATCCATTTCAAATGTAGTAGTAAATAATAAAAACCATAAATTAATACAATGAAAACATCCTAAATGATTCAATTAAGTCAACATTTGATAAACTGAGAAAACAATCCATTGCTAAAACCACTACCAAGAAAGATTTTTTTGAATGAGTGAATACATGCATATAAAAAAACAATATAAGGAAAAAAAAAATTCTTTGAGTGGCCATGGTGCAAAAATGATTGCAAATGATTTTAGAAAGTCAGGTTAGAGCTGGCATATAGTGATTCCTTCAAGTTAAATAGGGAATTTGGAATTTTGCTATACAAATTTGATAATCTCATTCTTTAGGGAACAACTGAACGAATACTCACTGAATTGACAGTGAAGAGATTTAAATTCAGAATTTCCAAAAACTTAAAAAATGCACAAAAAGGACTTGATAAAGAACTTATATTGAAGTTAGGGAAAGGAGGGGTAAAGAATAATTGTAAAGCTTCAAACCCTATTAAAAAGAGGGTTAAAAAAAAGTCTATTAATTCAGAAGAGTATTTGAAATAAAGAGAGATAGGAATAAGCAGAGAGGAAATTAAGGGAGAGGAGTCCATTTAAGAAGATGTGGAATTAAAGGTGCCTGAAGACATTTCACTGGAAAGATCAGATAAACAGCTGAACATATGATTGGGACCTCAGGAAATAATGTGGAACTAAACACTGTCAAGTTATTTTAGCTATTTGCATTATAATTCCTGACTTTCTCCTGGGAAAGATTACGTAGAAAGATTTGATAAAGCAAGTTTGGATTGTAATGGATCCTTTTTCATCTGATTTTATTTGGTTCCAGAATATCAAATAGCAGGTAGGAAGATTACAAAATATGACAGTTATTATGGAAGCGAAATCATCCAGTAACTGTATGTTGGTCATAAAATAATAGAGTTGAAGAAAAAAAAAATCTAGGGATTCCTGAACTTAATGTGACAAGCAACAGAAGAGGAGACTTTAAAAGAAAATGAGAATAAAGTCTCTGAGGATGAGAGCATAGTAATGATGGTGAAGAGAAAAGGGGGGAATGATCTAATATATCAAGTTAACTGCCCATGTGTGAGAGGATAGACTCAGGAACCTCAGTAGCATTTGCAGTGATGGATTTAAAACCATTTTAAGAGGTAATATAAAAAGTATCTTACATGTGAAGCAAAAAGTGGAAAGAGGAGTCGAGACTTGACACTAGACTTTTCACATGCATGATCACGGGGTGCAGTTATCATCCCCAGAGAAAAACATATAGTGATCAAGATGTTGTTGGGGGGAGTATCATTCACTTCCCTTGGGATATTGATTTGGTGTGAATTCCCAGATATTTAAAATGTGATATCATGGATATCTGAAGCAGAAATTTGGAGAGCAGTCAGAGTTGAGTACTCTTAAGGACCAATACATTCGTCAGATTTTGCTCATCTATTTGTAGTCTAGAATTGTTATAATGATGACCACGGATTGGGAGTTGAAGCAATAAAATGTTTTCTTTCACAGTTTCAGGAGCTAGCAGTCTGTTGTCAGGGTGTTAGTAATTCCATGTCTCTGAGGAGTCTCTAGGTACAGAATGGCTCCTTTCCTCTTTCAGCTTCTAGTTACTCCAGTCTTTCCTGGCATGTGGCAGCCTAACTTGTCTGTGCCTCCACTGTGCATACTTGATGACTGTGGTTAAGGGCACCAATTATATTAGATTACCCTACTCCAGTATGATTTTCTTAACTAATTACATCTGTGATGCTCCCATTCCTTAATAAGATCACATTCTGAGGCACCTGGAATAAGGATTTCAATATAGTTTTGTGGGAGATGAAATTCAACATGTACAAGCAAAGTCTGGTTTCATGTGTATTTGGTGACCTTTGACACTAAATTCTGTCTTTAATTGATTTGCTATGAGCAGCAATTGCATTTTCACTCCTGAAGTTCCCAGATAAGGGTTCTTTTCATCTCTGGGTGTCACCTGGCCCACCATTCTCTCAGCTTATTTCTTTATTGTAGTATCTTGTTAAATACAGTCTGCATCACCAAAGTGTGTTAAAGTCACAAGTTCATGTGATATTCAATTTTATTACAAATTATTGCTTTTGACAGTGTTATATTTTCCCATTGCATAAGTGTTTCGTTGTTTATCTGATCTTCAAAAGGTGTCTTTCAGAAAATCTTGCATATTATTACATTTTTACAGAATATTGCTGTGGTAGAATAACAAAAAAATGAAGGCAGTTGTTTATAACAAAATCAAAGCTTTTTTTTTTGTTTTTGTTACAGATTGGCTAATGTCAGCTGTGACTCTGTTTGATGTGTCTTCCTGATAAAAGATTAGCCTCTATTCTGACCTACAGTTATTGTCGTAGAAAGAAAAACAAAATGAACAATCAGGCAAAAGTGTTTGGTACTTACATTTTCTGCTGGGACAAGCAATTGATTATTTTCCTCATTTCCATTAATTGTAATAAGTCATATTTAGAATATTATTTCCCAAAGAGTTGGAGGTATTTTACTTCCCATATATGAACACAGCAATATCTTACAAATAAATGAGAATATATAATATTTTTACATGGAGGGGGTCAATGAATTGTGGGAATAATAATAAACAACAGAGCAGTTAAGGAAATTGTAGATTGAATGGTGAATGAGAATAGAGAGATCAGGAAAATGACCTCTTTTTTTCCTGAAAGGGAAAGAGAGAGAAGTATAAAAAATGGTGGGATAGGTGTGGTATATATGTAATTATGAACGTTTTGCTTATTGTGTGTGGTTTTAAAGGAGAATGGAAAGGTGTAAGCTCAGAGACTGACAAACACAAATGGAAGTTATGTCACTCATTTTTCTCAGGAAAAGAAATAAGGATGGGTGTTAGGTAAATTGTCTAATGGAAGGGTTGTATAGTCTGGGGAGAAAAACATAAGACTGATGTACATGTAGCAATGTGGCCTGCCTGGAAGTAAATATAATTATTAAATATGTAAATTGTGACTAATAGATTGGTTATAGATTGTAGCAAGAGGATTGGTATATGGCACTAAGAATCTGGTTTCAAAGTTGCAGAAGTTGCCATTGCAGATATGTCATCAGCTTCAACAGATAAAATATTGTGTTGAGGAAGGAAATGTTAGTACCTTCAAGAAAAGAAAATTTGTAGAACTGGAAGGTATAAAATATAAGTGAAGAATGTAATTGAAGAATCATTTCAATTTCAATCATTTCAAGGTGGAGCAAGAGAGAATAAGGATTACAGGTAGTTCTTTAAAAAAAGATGTTTTTGATATGTAAGAAGATTGAAGTGGGCTTTTTAAAAAGAATCTATAGATGGCAAATTTTGTCAGGAAATCACCCACACTGAGTCAGTTAAGGGGTGATGTTTAACACTTGGGCAAACTCATTGATGCTCTAATATTTCATCTCTAATCTCATGTCATAACTATTCCCATGACAATGGATCTATCCTATATAAAGCATTGTACTTTCAGCTTTCTAGTTTTCTGAACCAATAGGTGAGTCAGCATGTGTGTGTTGTTTGTGTGTTGTGTGAACAATCTCCACTGAGATTAACAAGAAAGAAACAACATCATTCTTTCCCCATTTTCTTAACTGTCTTTATAAATATATATAAACCTATACAAATTCTAGGCATCAATACTTATCTGATACATAAATATCTGTATAAACATTTGCACTAGCTATAAACTGTGACTTAAAAATGAGAAAAAACACAATGAAATTTTCTGTATTTGTTTTATGCTTTTGTTAGCCATCTGCTCCTTTACATTTTCCCTTATGATATAAATTCCACTGTTAACTTAGTGATCCCTTGAGCATTATTCAATATCTTTAAGAGTATATATGTGTGTGTGTGTGTGTGTGTGTGTGTGTGTGTGTGTGTGTGTGTGTAATAAACATGAGCTATATAAGACTGGTTTCAGAACCATAAATGAATTTTCACAAAATGTACACAAAATTCTAAATGATTTAGATGTCATATTTTTAGGAATTTCTTTTAAATGTTAGATAATTAAACATTATTTGTAGAAATGATTCTGGAAAATAAGAAGTTGAAAAGTTGTGATTCCATTTCTTGGTGGTTTTCCATACTAGTGAAATAATATTTCTCTAACTACAATTGTTCATCTGTGTCCAATGTCTTTAACTTAGGGAAAAATATAAAGACCTTTATCTCATCCCAGGTGACATAGAAATGTTTTATATTCTCTTAATGAAAGCTTGACAATAAAAAATATTCTACAAGGAATTATTGCAATGAATTAGTATATACTGCTATCAATTTGGTCAGAATTTTCCAATGTTATCAAGAGGACAAAAATTCAGACTTAAATACTTAGCTATAAATATCTTAAAATCTATAAGTTGTTACTTTCTGCTGAAAAATAGATTTGACACTTTTACTTTATTTTAATAGATATTATTTTACTATCAAGCTGAGTTTTATAAATCTTTTTTATTTTTTTAATCCTATTTAAAAGTTCATACAATTGTAACCATAAAATTTACAAACTTAATCTCACTTACATGCTGTGGGGTGAGAGAAGTCAGACACAAAACAGGACATACAGTGTAATTCCAATAAATAAAATGCAAGAACAGACAAAATGAATGTATTATGCAATGAGTCAAGAGAATGGTTACTTGAATAAGGAATCGGAGAAAGCTTGGCAAGACATAAAGGGAGTTTTTAGGGGTGATGATAATGCTCAATTTCTTGATCTGGGTGTTGGTACTTGAATGTGTATGTTCACTTTGATTAATTCAATCAACTGTACACTCGGTATATGAGCATTTTTCAAATAATAGCTTCAATAAATTTTTTTAATCCATTGAAAGTATAAAATACTAAGAAAATATAAAAACACTTAAGATTTAGTTGAATATATTATCAGTTCAAATATTTAAGTTGTTTCAAAAATAAGCTGTAATCTCACAAATCACATAACTATTAAAAGCTATTATGTGGAAAATCTATGAAGAACAGAGTGAAAACAATCCAGCTTAGGCTAGTATGTTTATCATCTGAAAAATAATGAACTAAAAATTTAAATATAATAAATATTAAATAGACAAGGATTTTATCTTTCATATCTATCTGCCATTTATCTATCACTTATCTATTCATTGTCAATCTTAGAGTTTAACAACAGATATGGAGATATTTTACAAAAAATAATTTGTTGCTTTGTCTCATAGGCATGAATAGGATCACCTGTGTCATTGAATGAGGACATTTTGAGGAAAACTTTCAAAATCGTCAGTATATTTACAACAATGGTGTTCAGTCATATCTGTTACTGGAAATATAAGCAACAAAATCAAAGATACACTATGTGTTTTTGTCTTTATGTTTATCATTATTTAGTGCTATTGTTTCCTTACCTAAGGATCTTTTTCCCAAGACTGTGCTTGTGATTTATACAAGTACATTTTTTATGGCAATTTCATGTGCTCATCTAGGATTTTTTTTCTTCTATGTAATATCATAGGAGGGTGTAGGGTGAATGGGTAGTAGCTTAAGAGAACCTGATGAATATGCAAGCTTAAAAACAGAATCTAGTTATATAAATCTATAACTATGTTTCTAATTTGAAATACACAAGCAAACACCCTACTACTCTCAATTTCAATCTAAAACAGACTTTATACTAGATTCCTCCCTTTCCTTATTTATAACATTTATAACTTATTTCATGATAGTGCAAAATCCACTTTTTTTTATCAGCTTTTGACTGTTTCTGTAACAAATCACCACAGACTTAGTGGTCTGAAACACCACAAATGTATTGTATTACTGTTCATGAAGCAAGGAGTCCAACAAGTATCTCACTGGACTAAAACCCAGTGTTGACAGAACTAGAAAACTTCCAGGAGAACTGTGGGTTTGACATCACTGTCATATTGGTCTTTTCTGCTTTTTCCTTTTGGCATTTCCAACTTCTAGCAACAATCTATTCATAGTGGCTTCCTTTCTCCACTTGAAAGTCATCCTTCAGTAGTCACCAGTCCTTTGGTCCTGGCCCAGCAAAGGTAGATACTTTAATTGTCACCGTCTTAGTTGAACATAACTCCATGCCGACTGCTGATTTTCTATCACCTCCCCTTTCTGTCTGTGATTTAGTGACAGCAGCTGCTTCGCATAACATCTTAAATTGTCCCATTGTCACCAGCGAGCTGTTTCCTTACTTATCCTCTCCTCATTCTCACAGTCCTAATCTAAAATAGATTACTTCCAACAGGGTTGTTTCAAGGGGAAAATGTCAGAGGAGGGGCAATGGTTTCATTTCAAATTCTAAGATTCATATCAAAAATATATCCAAAATATCAAATCTTTATGGGAGAAGACTGTTAAATCGTTACCAAACTTCTATATTTTCAACAATGAAATAAAAAAAATCAGATTACATTTTATCTATTATTATTCATGACTAGTATACAAGGTTACTTTTATTTGTTTCTCAGAAAATCATTCATTGTGTCTGTTATCAAATATTTTAATTTACAAAATCACTACCCATAAATGCCATTTTAGAGGTTTGTTTCTAAATTCAAAAATGCTTACAATTAACCTATGTAAATTTTGTCCTTCTGCCCCAAGAAAATTTATTCTGACTCTTGCTTGCATTTTAAAAGAATATAAGGAAAGCAAAAACTTTTCAAGTCATCTCATCTGTATTATAATAAAAAAATTCAAATGACTTCCATTATGGAAAATATCTACCCATAATGGAAGTGTAAGATTTCTTGATTTGTCATAATTGGTGGCTTAGAAAAGTAAAAATGTATTCTGTAGTTTCTGGAGACCAAAAGTGTGAAATCAAGGTTTAAACAAGGCCATTCTCCTCTGAAGGATTTGGGGAGATATTCTTCTTTCTTCCAGCTTCTGGAGGCTCTCAGCCTCCAGAATATCCTTATAAAACCCTTGATATTTATTAGTTTATGGCTGCATCATTTCAATCTCAGTCTTCATATCACATGAACTTGTTCCTGTGTGTCTTCTAATCTTATAAGGACACAAGTTATTTGATTTAGGGCCTATACTAATCAATACAGCCTCATTTTAACTAATTATATTATGTTAATTTTAAATAAAGTCATATTCTGAGGTTCTTTAGACATGAAGTTTTAGAGAACATTCTTCAATCTGTTACTGTAGAAAACATTTAACAGTAAGAACCAAAATAAAAACAAAACAAGAATTTTATGAATTGGATTTTAGAAGATATGTCACATTCATACTACATGTGTCATTTTATATTATATATAGACATATATATAATGTTAATTTTCTATAGTATGATACTATTATTTTGATTAACTAGGACAACAATTTTATTTTTAAGAAATTCATGCAGCTATTTAGAGGTGTGTTGATAATTTGCTTTCAAATGCTTCAGGCAAAGAAAGGGGGAAACAGAGAGAGAAAGGAAGGAAGAGAGGAAGGAAAGGAGAGAGATACACACACAACAGAAAATAAACCACCATCAGAGAATAAAGGAATGCAAGGAAGTCAGAAAAAGTCTTAAATAGGGTGGTAGGTATAACCCTCATTGATAAGCTGAAAAATGAACAATAGTATAAAGGTAACAAGAGATTTAGTCGAATATATATCTAGAGAATAGTGCTTCTGGAAAGGAGAGGCAGCAAGAGCAATGAGACTAACATTTGAACAGGACCGGTATGTCTTGAAAGAGCAAGGAGACAAGTATGGTAAGTTTGGGTGGGTAATGGGGTAGCGCAGAAAATCTGACAGGCAATTGGAGGCCACTTCATATAGTGCCTTGTAACCACAATGCATTTCTGGGTTTATTCAGTGTGAAACAGAATCACTGTGGAATTATGACAATAGTGATTTTAATTGATTTACATCATAAAAAAGTTGACTCCTTTGTTGAAATAGACTATAGGGAAGTAATAATAGAAAGAATTTAATCTTTTTGAATGTATTCCATTTATTCCATAATCCACTGAAAAATCACTGGTAGTTCAGGCAAAAAGATTGCCTTCTGTAGGAAAACAAATGATGGGATTCTAGATATACATTGGAGGTAAATCCAAAATGATTCCTTGAATGATCAAATGTGGAAAGTAAAAGGATACAAGTAAATAAATAACTAGAAGAGTAGACATGATGCCTTTGAGAGAGTAAAGAGACAACAAGCTATACAAATGTGGAGTTTGGAAGGCTCTAGAAACATAAATTTTGGAATCGTCAGCAAATAGATGTACTTACACCAAAGAAAGAGATGATGTAATCAAGTAAATTGCAATAAATAGAAGAGGAAAATGTTCAAAATAGGAAGAAAAGAAAGAACATGAAAATGTATCAGAAAGAAAAGGAGAACAAAGAGTGTGGTGAATTGAAAGTAGGACTTGTGTCATGACGTGACTCTAGTTCAAAATAAAAATATGGGGCATTTTTGAAAAAATATTTAAAATTGTAAGAAAATGACCACGTACATTAAACCTGCAGAGAAGACTACTAAGCCCATGACCCTCTGTGAGTACATAGATTTCAGTCCAATAAAGCTGGCTCTGATGGAAAAAAAAAAGAATGAAAAAATATTAAGGAAATGAGAGAAATCAATTGTTTCAAAAAAAAAAAAAAGGTTAGATGAGATGAGGACTGAGAATTAATCACTGAATTCATCAGTATGGTTATAACTGTTAACTTGAAAGAGAACAATTCTTGCTGAATGATGTTAACAAAATTCTGATAGGACTCAGATTTAAGAGTGAATAAAAAGAGGAGAACCTGAGGTAGTGACTATAAACTATTTCATTGAAGAATTTTTTTCTTCTAAGGATAGGAGGCAACAAGTGACAAAAGATAAAGTTTCCTTTCCTAGTCCTGTTTGTTTGTTTATTTGTTTTTCTGTTGCTGTTAAGGAAAGAAAAGATAATGAAAGTTTGGTTTTAAAGGGATTAATCCACTAGAGTATGAAGAATAGGTGATAGAGGGAGTAAACCAGGTAAAAGGAGTGAATTATATGGCAAAGGATACATTTCTACAGTTAGTGAGTGATGAGCTTAACATTATATATAGATGCTGGTTTATAATGTTACACACCTTAAATTTCTATAATATATAATACTAATATGAAATATATAATATATTTAATATAAATAATATAATAATGCTATATTATATAATATAATATAATTCTATAGTGCAATATCATATCAATTTAAAAATTAAAAAAATATATAATTTCTCGAAAGAAATGAGAAAAATTGTTAAGCACTGTCATTAAGTGAGAAAGTATGTGCTATAATAAACGCAGTGATAAGATTTTCCTTCAGGCACTCTGAAAATTTATCTGTGTTAACAAATCAGAAGCCAAATATATAGGTAAAAGGAGAAAGCTGCCATTGCTGTGGTTTATTAACTGACTGCAAAGAAGTAAGGCATTTGGAAATAAAGGTAGTAGTTGTTAGGCTGGCCCAGAAGGACAAAATGGCGGCCATACCCGGAAAAAAGGAAGCTGACAAAACCACACCTGGAACCACAGGACCAATCCCCAATCGAGACGTATGAAGTCCGCGAAATTCTTTTGCTTAAAGAGCGTGCTTCCCTTTGTTCCAGTGCGACTTCCCCGGCCCTCCTTCGGCAGACCTGAGTACCTCCTCCGGGTGCGCAAACCCCAATAAAGCCCTGGCTATTCGACTTTTTGTCTAATTGACTTTCTTTCCTCGCGGAGCTCAGAAAAAAACCTTTCAGTAGTTACAATTGAATTAGTGACTAAAGTTTAAGTAGAAGAGTTGAGTGCTTAATGAAGATATATTGAAATAATGATATCTAACATTAAATTGAAAATGTCAGAGAAACTAGTTGGCAGAAAGGAAGGTGGAAAGAATGCAGACTCCGTGTGTATGTGCGTGTGTGTGTGTGTGTGTGTGTGTGTGCGCGTGTGTGTCCTGCCCCTTACACATGTCCAGTGCTACACTCCACACCTGTATCAGCACTTTTTCTGAATTAAAACACAGAGAAAGTGGGTCAATTTCATCCCAAGAAAGTGAAGCAATCCTAATTACCATATTTATCATTCTTATCTTTGACCATTTTGTCCTACTCTTGGGCAATGTATAAGAGCACTAGAAGATTAAAACCCCAGGTAAGAGATAATATAATAAATGTTAACTGCACCTTCATTGGATTTTCAGTTGACAATATCTAATCTCTATATGGCTTATGTGCTGAGGGATATACATAAATAAGATTGACCATGTGTTAATAATTGCATAAAATGCTTGATTGCTTTATGGTATGTGTCTATGCAGATGTTTACAATTTCAATAGTAAAGAGCAAAAAGAAAACTAGATCTTAATTCTCACAAGAGTATCTATCTCAGTAAATAAAACTTCCCAATTTCCTCACCCTTAAGTAACAGTTTCTTAGATCATAAATGTTGACAATTCTAACAAAGAATTAGCTTTATTTTAGAAAATAGAAAACTCAAACATACAAACACCATAGTCTAACTAGAAAAAATTAGTATAAACCATAGACTAATTAATTTATCTTGACCCCAACAGAGAGCTAAAATTAGCAGACAACCAAGTAATTGGAATTACAAAGAGAAGACAACCTCTCCAGGAAGAGATAATGGCAAAAACAGACTCATCTGTAGTTCAGGATGGGAGAGGTTCTGGCTTCCATCCAAAATAAGAAGAAATTAGTTAAAAATTTGAAAAGACTGCCAAAATCCATTATGGTGCAGTGTGTCAGTCTGAAAAAAATAGAGAACCAGACATAAATGGAGATTGTGCTTATTACAAGTTCTTCCCCAATTGTCCTCTACCTAAAACTCATGAGATAGACTGATGTTGCATATGACATAAGAAAGAGCTTTTTTCTTACTGAGTCTGGCAGGTCAGGCATAAACAATTTTCTTGGACTTATCTTTCCTTGAAAGCAAAAATTTAAGCTATAGGAGAGGATTTAAAATCTGTCACCTCGGAGATGCAAAGAAAGATAGGGCCACTGATGAAAGAGTAGTAGAAAATTTCTCTACACTGAAGGATGGGCAGGTAATTAATTTGGGACCAAGAACCTATACCTATATCAAATAGTGATCACTACAGCTAAGGAAAAATCAGGAAATAACTGCTACATGTAAAACAAAATGAATTTGGTTACCGCAGGGAGGAGGGGCAGAAATCTAAGAAAGCTCTTTCAGTAGACCTGGCACGAGAGCATCTCTAAGCAACAAAGGCATGGAGAGGGAAAGGCATGGAGGCAAAAAGGCATTTTCCAGGGTAAAGCCACGTTAACAAGAACTGAACATTGATCTTGGATCTGCAAAGTTAAGAAAAACTTTTCCGCAAGTTGTTGCCAATCATAACACAAGGCTTGCAGTGCAATGAAAGTAATCATAGGAACCAAAGTGGGATGCAATTATCATACACAGATTTGCAAAAAGTTATTGTCACTTTAAAAATATTTCAGAAATTTCTTGTTAAATAAAAATGCATCTGCCTTAAGGCTTTGCAATTCTCCCATTCATACCAAATAAATAAATATATATTCATAAAAAAAAACCCTGTGTAGGAATGTTTACAAAGTTTAATTAATAATCATCCAAACCTGAATACAATATAAATATCCTTCAACCAATGAAAAGATGGCAAACTTGGTACATCCATATAACATTTAGTAAAACCAATCAATTGTGAATATATGTAACTGGGGACATCTCAAAGGCAATATGCTAGTGAAAGAAGTCAGTCTTAAAATGTTATATTCAATATAACTCCATTTATATGACATTGTGGAAAAAGAAAAATTACATATTCAGTCAAAAAGTCAGCATTTTACAGAGACCTGTGGTATAAGAGGGGTTTGCTGACACAGAAGAATGGACCCTTTTGGAAAGATGGAATGTCAGTATCTTGATTTTGATAACATAACTGAGATTGTGTGTTAAAACAAAGAAATACAGACCAAAAAAAGTTGAATTTTACTGTACGAAAGTGCTTCTCAATACACCTGATAAACAAAAAACATAAAAATCATATTCGTGCACTAATGCATTATCAGTAGATTTCACTTTTCAGTGTTTTAAATGCATTTTCTTAGTTTTCTACAGAAAGCTATTATTTTTAAGTAGAGTTATTTGACAGAAATCCATTTGCTACCATATCATTATAACAAATATGCTTTTAGCTTTATTTTCCTCTTCATTCCTCGAGTTACATTGCTGCTGAATATTTTAAAATTATTTTTTAGAAAATATTCTTTATTATAAGGTCTTTCTAGTTTCTAAAATAGTTTCATACCCATGTTTATAGATACTGAGCTAGGAAATAGTGCTACTTAGTCATATTCCTGGAAAAGAAGTTTCCAGAGTCTTTTCTTGAGGAAGTCATATTTCTTTTTTAAAGAGATTTTATTTCATTGAAATAACTTTGATTTACAAAATAATATAGGGTAGGCTGACCATAATTCCTTGAGATAAAAATGGAACATTGGAAAGACAGAAATAGGAAGGGAATACGTGCTTGCGACTAAGAGGAGGGGAGGAGGTGGAGCAACCTGAGCAGGAATAGAGTAGTCAAGCCAGCAAAAAGTAAATCCTATGTGATACCCTTTGAACACTACACAGTAATGTGTGGTCTAGTGGGACTTCAAACAAATGACTAATGCAAGAAATTTGGAAACCAAATTTGGTATTCCCCACTAAGCCCCACTCTAAATGTCCTACCTAAAACACATGCCACTTTAACCATCCCAGTGTCAGAAATGTCCAATAACCTCACAGTGTCAGAGATAGCCCACACAATGACAGAGACAACCCTCATAGTAATCACCTGTGGCTTGACTCCCACTGCAGTGTCCTGCTTCCTTTGAAGAAACAAGCATGCATGAGGTGGGGGTGGTGGGAATCCTCTTTCTGTGCAACTCCTCTTTCCTCACAGTGGTCAGGGACAACAGTAGCAGACAAGACCAGCCTCAGTCAGTGCCAGCAAGGGCCACATTTAATACTGGAAAAAAGAGGCAGATGTTTCTGGGCCGCTCAACAGATTAGACCTGAAGCAAATCAACTGCCCTTTTGCCCTATGTTAAAGATGGACTTGGTTTATTAAAAATAGTACAAAATTGGCATTAATATTAAGATAGTGGGATAAATGGGAAATATGAAAATGGGAATTATTAAAAAAATCAAAAGTAAATCAATACATTATCTAAAGTCATTTTTGAGGTAATATAATTATTGTTTTGTGTGTGATATAAAATTTTGAAATAATTAATTTACAATTGATCATTAGCACTCTTTATAAAATGTAATTTTCTATTGAAAAGTTTTTTGAAAACTTTAGCTTGATTAATTATAAAATGTTCGAAAACATATCGCAGAGAAAACTAAAATGTTTGGGGCATGGGTGCATTGAGGAATATATATAATAATACTTTAGTTTCAAATATATTGTATTACGAAGTAGAATAATTATTTTCAGCCATCTGGAAATACTTCTTGGAGTTCAATAAATAAATCAGTTTAAAAATCTGAAATTTGCATTTGATGTTATATAAATATATGTTCTATGTATATGCTCGTATTACAAAAATTCCAGAAAATATTAAAAATTAATGAGAAAATAAATGATAGAAGTTCTGGAAATGATATTGAACAAATAAAAACAAGATAAGATTGTGACCCTGGATATGTAAAAGTCGTAAATAATTATCACAATGGCTTAGAACAAAAGAATACTGAGAATAAGCGGGTCATCATTTTCCACTAACAAGGAGAGAGGATATGAAGAGGAGTCTACATAATTTTGCAACTACAAACTTTCAGTAAACTTCAGAGAAAAATTTCTAGAATTCTGCATACAGAAGATATAAGGAATTTTGAAGACTGATGTAATGGTGAAACTATCAAAACCTTCCAAATATGGGAAATAAACTTTTTTGGGGGGTTAACAAACCAAGGACAAAACTGATGTGTGGCACATTAAAGGTTCTTTTATCGCAAATAAAGGTTGTCATTCTTATTCTCCTAACAAAAAGTCCTTGCTAAGGTCAGAAATCCCCTTAAGACTCCACCTATGTTTGGCCCTTGGCTTATTATCTAATCTCAGTTCCTACAAATCTCCTTTCTTATAATCCAATATCATCGGTCTTATGTTAGCATTTTATATCTGCATCTTTAAATTTCATCTTTAGATATTTTGTACTTATTCCTTTTATGTGAAAGACATGTAACTTTAAAGTGTTATTCACCAAAGGAGAATATGAGGATCATATGTAGTCTTGGCCTCCCTCAGTCTGTGGTCAGAACTAGTCAAATGCACCCAAAATAAATACAGAGCAGGTTGACAGTCCTTCCAAGTGCCTGAGAAAGAAAGACAATCCAGGTTAGGTGAGTACATACAATCTCTACATCAAGGACTTTATTTTCTCTCTAATAATCTATTCTCTTAATTTTAAACACACTTTTATTGGAATATCAATTCTACCATGTCTGTTTCAAGTTTAAACTTCAATAACTATTGCTTGCAAGGTAATTTCTCTTAATACCTGTCTTTATTAATTATCCTCCATTTATATAAGACCATCTATGATTTGACCACTTTTGTATTAACTCTCTCTGTTCTTCTAAGGTGCTACTGCTTCTCATTATGTTCATTCTCTTGTTATTAGTAAGCTTCTTTGAAAACTCATCAGAAGTCCTTGGTTCCTGAAACGACATCTCTTTCCTCTCTATAAGAAAATCAATCACCTTTATCAGCTATACACCATCACACAATACATTTTCTTTACTATTTATTATATTGAATGAAAACATAATAACATGCTTTTATCCTAAATACTAGATCATGATTTCTCTGGAAGCTCTGTTTGTATCTTATTTGCTGTGTACTCTATTACCCTCTCCACTATCTACTGTGAAATACCTTGTAAAATATTTGATGAATTTGATAATGAAAGTGATTTAAATGCTCAAAGTATGCAGACTCTACATAAATTGCAATTATAGGGAACGAGCATTGGGTTTGTATCTCTGTATTGAATAAATTTGGAGGAAATAATATTTTGATCAACAAGGAAATTCTTCATGAAGTATATTAAAATTTGATGTATTGAAAACTATCAATAGGCATTTTGAATTAAAAAAGTTCATGATTATTGCAGTAACTCAGAATAAGAATTAAATTCCATTATAACAATGTATATAAAAAGAACATTATTCATCTCTTTCTCTCTCTCTACATATA
Organism: Solenodon paradoxus; assembly: GCA_004363575.1. Classification (NCBI taxonomy): domain Eukaryota; kingdom Metazoa; phylum Chordata; class Mammalia; order Eulipotyphla; family Solenodontidae; genus Solenodon; species Solenodon paradoxus. The sequence goes on along the minus strand of RJWH01000178.1, from coordinate 4,339 downwards.
TAAAATAGTTATTAAGTTATTTTTCTACAAGTGGAACCAATTAATTAAACTCAAATTTTTTATGTGGGTTATTTTTCATGAAAAACATTCTAATTAAATACAAAAATTAGCACATGCTGGAAGAGATAAATCTAGAAGATTAAAATAATTTTAACTATGCATTTTAGATAAATGCCTTGTCATAATAAAAAGCTATTTGCTGCTCATTTTATCATTTCCAAGTTGACTGTTTCAAATTCACACAAATTTGAAATAATTTATTTCAGTTAAAGCTTTGGTTTTGAAAGATTTGAAAGTTGTCATTTAAGTAAAAAGAGTACTTTTAAAGATTAGAAATGGCAGAATTTCACTTTCGACTAACCAGTCCCTTAACAGATTGGTCAGGGTTTGTCAACTGAAAATTAAGGATGGAAAGATCAGGACAGATATTTTAACTTTGCGTGGTATCATCATTTTAAATGAGGTTTCACTTATTTACAAAAAAAGGTAGAAAGATATTAGAAAATTAGTAGGCAAAGGCATATTTATAAAGCTGCTTTGTAAGCTTGTAAGATTAATCCATAAAATTAGAAAAAAATGTGGATGCAAACAGAAAGGATCAGTTTCATATAGTTGCTGTTGATTTGGAAGATGAAGTAATTCACAGCTCTTAACACTAGAGAACTTTCAAATAGATAAAACAATAATTATTTCCATTAAAATAGAGTCAAATAGCCTCTATGTTCAAGTAATTATTGCCAAACAAGAAAGTAAATCTTAATACTATATTTGACTAAGAAAATGTTGCCGTCTTAACATTTTTAAAGTTCTTAAAATTTCTGTCTTTATAAAGCAAATAATCTGAGGGTTTTTTTTTTTTTTTTCCTTTTTCCTTTAATTTTTCTCCCATGGTAATTTTTAAACTGCTATTTGTTTACTTCATGGTAATTTAAAAAACAGTATCCAATACTCTATTATTTACTCTAGAATTTTAACAATTAATGGAAATGTTTGGTAGAAAGATGATTCTGGTGACTATCTACCTGCTTTCTTTGGATCATGAATCACCAATGAGGGTTTAGAAATCAATTGGTTACATTAAAAAATTGGTTACATTAAAATAATTACATATTTATATTATGTTATAAACATATATAAGTTATAAACATAACTTTCAAACTTTATTAATTACAATGTTGTTGAGAGATTCTTTATAATGACTATAATATGATCTCTAAATATTTTTTCATAGCTAATGTATTATATATACATAGATTGATATATAATATGCAAATTACTTATTTCATTGCATAGACAGTCAAATAAATAGAGTCTCTGTCTTACTAAAATATTGATCTAGAATTGACTTTGTTGAGGTTTGTTCTTGTGGTACTTATATGTTTTTATGATACTACATATGGAAATAAGAAAAAAAGATAACCTTTAATATAGAGAACCTAGTAACTTTTAAAATTTATTCTAGAAGGACTTATTGGTAATATTGCAACTCATATTTTGAATGAGAGTATTGACGAGAATGATACCTATTTTGATAAAGGCAAATTATGTGCAGAATGATTAAATGGAGAGAAATGTAAATGATTGGGATAGCTAAGTATTATGTCTTTTGCAAAGATGAAAGCTGATTTTTGTATCATTGCATCATACTTAAAAGAATCTCATATTAAAAGGATTCCCTGATGATAAGAACAGACAAATTATTTTCAGAAATCTAATATATGTAGCAGAGCTGATTCGTGAATCAGAAGGTAGAACACCAGTCACAGACACTTTATGAAACTATCCAGTATGCAACTACTAAGCACAGTTGAAACATATTCCTCCATGTCAGGGTTTAAGTTAAAAAACAATCTTGTTTACTTATCTATGTGTTTGGTACACTAATAGGACTTTTGGAGAAAAATATGGAAAGTAATTTCTCTACTTAGGGTGTCAGCTCTCAGATACAAAGAACTTTATAAATTAAGAAGGGGACTGCAGTGGTTTTCTGAGGCATTCTGTTTACGTCACCATTTCTCAAGGTAACTGATAAAGGATTAGCAAAGAGTAAAATCTAAAAATCTACATTTTCTTATCAACAATGTTAGCATTCAAATTCGCCAAATTGATTTCAATCTTAAATGAAGTGAATGAGTCTTTAGTGTTATGAATGAATCAGTCATTGGGAACAATATTATGTAGTAAGAAAGAGCAGATTTGAGATGTAAAGAGATTTTCTTTTCTTCTTAATGGTTTCAAGTTGGGTGAAATTGGAAGTAGATCTCAGAACTTTAATTTTCTCATTAATTAAATAACACATCTAAATTCACAGGCTTGGGTGAGGATTACCTGGAAATAGGCGTATATGCTGACTAGCCCTTGACATAGAATAGTATTGTAGACTTATATTAACTTTTGTGATACAGAATATCAGATTTTAAAAGCCCTAAATGTGGGTGTAGAAGAACAGTCAGTATTTGTTAATATGCATTGTCCAGATCTTCTATATAGGTCATGATATTCCACATTGTAAAAAACAAAGTTCTAAATTAATATCTTTTTCTTTTAATGTCTTCTGTTTTTCCCCAGCACAATCCAAATCATATGTATGTTCCTCATGTTTTAACTATATTGAGCACCCACTTGGAGCAAGGGAGAACTAGCATTGCTAATCCCATTGCTAGATACTCAATAAACATACTCATTGAATCAGAAAATGTGTTCATTATGCTGTACTTTATCGCTAAGCCTAATAAAATTTTGCATTAAGTAAGATTTTATGCCTGGATAATAACTGTTTGCATATTAAGATTTTGGATCTTAGTTTATGATATAAAATAAAAGACTAATGGAATTCAAATCTCATTCTTGGATTTCCACAGCTACTGATAAAGATGGCCTTAATGTTTCCCCTTAGCTTAACTAAAATTTATAATGGAATTTTCTCACTCTAAACCCTTGATCTTCCAAAGAATTTATATTAAAATGTTTTAATTTCAAATTCTTCCTCTAGTCTTTTATAACATGCACTTTTAAAAATCCTTCTTGTCAGTATAAACCAGGGATATTTTTCTTAAAGACCTGGGAGTTACCCCTTAAACAATAATCAACAAGGAAGATATTTCCCTTATCATCCAGTCCCGTTAGGAAAATAGGAGTCTATCTTCAATGAGTGCCAGCAAGCAAACACAGATGCTCAATCACAGTGAAAAACCTTAGTAACTCAGTAATAACTTAGTGTGCTAGATACATCCCACTAATTAACTTTCCCAATCCAGCACTTTTCTCTTGTACACTGCAGTAGCTCATTCCAGCTCTTAAAAACTTTTCTGCCCTGATTTTCAATGGAGTTGAGCTGAACCTTAGTTCTGGTCTCTCCTCTCTATTGCAATATGCACCAGTAAGTCATACTAGCCTGTCTAACTTTGCCCAGTTTAATTTGTACTTTGACAATGTTAATTTACTTTTGGGTAAGAGTAAGAATAAATGAAGTTAATCTAAATAAAAATAAAATAGCTAAAATTATACATTTTATTTACATTAAACTATTTTAAAATTATTAAATGCCATATATATATATAAGCACTCTTTCCATTTATCATCTGTGCAAGTATTTAACAATGATATCGAAAACTCTCTTTGAAGCATAAATTAATATTAATTTGAGAATGATATCACATATATTGCTCCAAAATAAACCATATAAAATCACAGATTTTACAATCTTCTCTGGAATCAGCATTCTTGTTATCAATACAGGTGGTACAAGGTATAATCAAGACTAAGTCTGGTCACAGATGAAGTATTTTTAATATTTCTTTGACACACACACTAAAAACCTGAATTATATACTCAAAGATATTTCTCTCAATATTTAGTTTATCTTTATAATGCATATTTCCTGAGTATATGAATATGGGCTATAATAACATAAGAGTAATGTGACAAATATTATAAAATGTAACTACTAATTATTACTAAAATAAGGAAGTTATCAATATAAGCTATTAAAGTGTTCAAGTTAATTTTACAACTAATAACGGTAATCTAATAGATGAACAAAACATCGAATTATTTGTATATCAAGCCCTCAAAATAAACATTTTCCTGCTTTCCTTTGGGAAAAAAAACAAAACAAAACTGTATTCCATGATAAAACTGAAAAAGTCTAGGATCCATACTGCCAAACTATCAGGGAGCTGTACTGTATGAAGACTCGGTTTAACTTAAATATACTCTTCTTATCTGTGATTTGTCTGAGTAGTAATCCAAACATTCAAAAAATAAATTTTATGTAGTTTTATATTGCTTATATTCTTTAAAACTTATATGTGTATATATATGTATATATGTATGTCAT